>OZ008367.1:326736622-327336622 GCA_963931995.1 Phaonia tiefii | reverse complement strand
GTTCTGCATGTGATTGATACAATTATGCCCACCGAATCTGCTCTGCCATTGTCGTCGTTGATGCAAGAGAAAAATGTGACAATCTTTAAACGGTTATTGGAAACTTCCGGATTAGATAACAAATTCGATGATATGGATAACGTCACCGTATTTGCACCAACCGACAAGGCTTTGCAAGGCTCCAAATGGGCTACTATGTTGGAAGAGAATCCCGAACAATTAAAGGATAACCAAGAACTCAACGAATTTCTTAGCTATCATGTAGCTAAGCCCATGATTAAGACCTGTGACTTGGAAGAACAATTAATGCCCACTATTGGCGGCGATAAGGTACGCATTAACTTGTACTCGACACATGCCTTGTTCTCCAATGTTATGAATCGTGCCACTGTCAATTGCGCCCGCCTTGTGCACTTCGACGATGAAAGTTGCGGCTCTGTTCTTCATCAAGTAGATAAACCTTTGGCACCTGCTAAAAATAACCTCTTGCAAATGCTCGAATCCAATCCTAACTATAGCAAATTCCTGGAACTTGTTCGCTTGGCTAATCTAACAGATTTATTGGCTAATGCTGAGGGAGACTACACATTGTTGGTTCCCAAAAATGACGTATTCGAAGAGTTAGAAGAATCCTTAACCAAAGATCAATCTGAATTGGAAAATCTCATCAAGACGCACATTGTCAGCGATGTCGTATGCTGTGCCGGTATTATACCCACCAACTGGCCTTTTGTACGCTCCATTGAATCACTGAATGGCCATCATTTACGTATCACCCGTGATCGTCGTCCCAAGATTCAAAATGCTGGTGTTACCAAATGTGATAATGTGGGCACAAATGGTATAATACATGAAGTCAATGATATCATCATTCCATCCAATAGACAACAGCAACAACACCACCAACAATTACCCGAAATTGCTACAACCCACCATCGCCCACAGCATCCCCAAAGACCCAATCAACACTATCCAAATGCCGATGATATTTTTGGCGATCTCTTTTTCTAAATAGAAGAAAAAGTAATTAACGATTTAAAACAAATTAAATAATATTATAACATAATATACTACTACCTACTACATATACATATATTTATTAAGCACAAAACATCTGATCTGATCTTTCGAATATTTTCTATATACAATGTACATGCTCGTATTTAAAAATACAATTTTATAAAAATTTAATGAAAAACTTGCCTTGTGTTTGATTTTCTATATTAGAGAACTATTAGCTTTGTTTAGTTTTCTAATTAAGGATTTAGATGCTGGCCTAGATTTCAGACTGATTAAACAAGTTATAAGTAATTTAAGTTATAGCCACAGTATGAGTGTATATTTTATTTACTTCATTCTGTCATAATAAACGTACAATGTAACAGACGTATTTGCATTGTATCCCCCTGTAAGTGGGAGTGGTCATAGAAAAGTTTAAAAATCAATTTGAAACAACCACATCTGTGGAATTATTTGAGGTATGATGATGACATTTTATGCATAATTTATTTACTTTATGCCAAAAACTTGTGGCCGTCGGTGGTGCAATGGTTAGTGTGCGCGGCTCTTGTACATGAGATCCTGGGTTCGAACCCGGCTCTGACCACCTTCAAATTTTCTTTCGGCGGCGGTCACCTCGCATAGTGACGGCGACACTATCGAGTATCTAGCCATGATAAAGCTTCTCAAATTACCGTTCGGAATCGGTGTAAAACTGTAGGTCCCAATCAGTGAGTGAAAACTGGAAAGCGCACAGCTCAGTGATTGTGAGAAGTTCTCCCCAGTCCCTTCATGGGATGTAATGGGAAACCATTTATTTTTTTTTTTATGCCAAAAACTGGCGTGTTGGTTTGTTTAAAAATTTAAAATGTTGTATATTTTCCAAAATATTGGTCAGAATACATGATTTCCAACGTAATATGTATTAGGTTGGCAAGAAAGTAAATTCGGGTTTTTTTCCAAAGTAATTTTCAATAATTTTATTCAAATAATTAATTTCTATAATGTAGATGCCAATTTGTTCAATGACCATCTGCCATCGTTCAGGCAAATTTTTGATCCCAGATTCATAGCGTGACTGGTCCGGTCCCACAAATATACTCGAACAACTCGGTTAGTAGGTCCTCTTCTGTATTGTAGGATGTTCCAATCAGGAAATATTGCAGACTCCGGAATAAATGAAAATTCGAAGGTGCCAGATCAGGCATATAAGGTGGATGTAACATCACTTCTCATCCAAGGTCCAATATTTTTGGTGGATTCCGTAAAGATGTGTGAGGCCTAGCGTTGTCATGATGGAAAACTACGCCTTAGCGATTTACCAATTCAGATTATATTTCCTTCAGTGCCCCATCCATAGACTAATACATACACACATATATACTTTTATTCCCTCAATAAATTAAACGTCATAGGTACGATGGAAAGTAAACATTGGATGGTGGAAAATATGGGTTCAATAATACCAGATAGTGGCAATAGTATACAACGATCAACAAAGGAACAACAACCGAATTTCGTGTTTTTGTGGCAAGCTAGTTGTGTTAAATACAATACAAATGTATACCAACGATAAAAGTCAACAAAAAAGTGCAAAATGCATTTGAATTTTTCAGCTCTACACCAAAACGACATGAAAAAGTTAAGTGAACATATTTTGTAACTCCACCTGGTGTAAGTTAATTTTAAATTTAATTTCTCACATTTCCACAAACCTACTACGAAGAGTGTGAAATGACACGTCAGATGAGAGAATAAATGTATATATACATACATATATTAGTCTATGGCCCCATCAAGTTTCGTCAATTGGTGACAACAGACGTCAGAATTTATGGTTTGGTTTTTGGGAAGCAATTCAGAATAAATTACTAATCCGGTCTCGGACAACCTTACAAAACGAAGATAACATATTACGCCAACTAGTTCGATCTTTTGCTTTATTTCTCCAGTTGGCAATACCAAGTGCACGCAGGGATTCGTCAACCTGATCCCTCCGGCGTAGTCTTGGTCTTCCTATTTTTCGTCGGCCTTCGAGTTCGGTTTCGAAAACCCTTCGTGCTGGTTCGTCTTCATCCATTCTACTGAATCGCGTTATTTTGATCCGCTTAACTATGTCAATGTCAGGATAAAGCTCATGTGTCGCCGATACTCGCCGCTGTGCACTATAGGGCCATACATTTTTCAGAGTATTTTTCTGTTGAAGAAAACGGTTATTTAAGGACCGAAAAGCGGAACCGAAACGGTTCTTGAATAAGAGGACTCGTTTCCAAAGGACCAAAAGTTTCAATCTTTGGGTGTAATTGTGTATTTTTAACAAATTTTATATTCTTATAATAAGATATTTCACTTAATCCTCTTTGGTACAGCAATTTGCTGCGAACCCGAACCGGTCCAAATACACGGGTCTTCTCGGAACCGGACTGGGCAGAATATGTGTATTTTTTATCAAATTTTATATTCTTCGAATAAGGTTTTTCACTTAAGCTTCTTTGGGACAGAAATTTGATGAGAACCGGAATCGGTCCAAATACCCGGTTCTTCTTGGAACCGGACTCGGCAGAAAGTGTGTATTTTTTATCGAATAAACAGAACCAGACACGCTTCAGACGACAACGGAAAAAATCTCTAGCGTCTAAACGAAATGCGGGAGAAAGCGTCTGGCGACTTCGGTGGATATTTTTCTCTCTGCGTCGTATGTTTGCGGCTCTTCTGGAATATTATAGATGTACAGGAATTAAATTGTTTGTATTGTGTTTAAATATAAATCATTTTGAAACCTTTTCTTTAATTTTCCTTTGTATCCACATGTATAACCGAATGTATGTGTTGGTTGCTCTTATGATTTTCATGAAAATGTGGCAACTCCACTCTCTCAATTGAGAGCGCCGCCAAGAAATTAGAAAACAGGATTTTCGTGACGATTTTTCCCTGGCATAAGAACACTATGTAGAAAAAACGTCGTCGCCTTTAGCGTGTTTGATTATGTTTAGACTCATAATAGGATATTTGGACTTAAGCCTCTTTGGGACAGCAATTTGATGAGAACCGGGACCATTTCAAATACCCGGTTCTTCTCGGAACCGGACTGGGCAGAAAATATGTATTTTTTTTTATCAAATTTTATATTCTTATAATAAGATGTTTAATTTAAGCCTCTTTGGGTCAACAATTTGCTGAGAACCGGTTCAAATACCGAGGACTTCTCGGAACCACACTCGACAGAACCGGTTCTTAAAATACGTGGAACCGCACATCACTAATTAGTATAGACAAAGCTTTCATCGTTTTTCCAAACTTTCTGAAAAGTAGATCCAGATTTTTTAAAGATTAATTCTTGAAATTCTTTTCAAATAATTATCTTATTTATTTTAAATAAATCATTTAATATTTATTTATTATACATATACATATGTATGTATAACCTGAGTTTTAAAAGTTTGTACTTTATTTTGATAAATGTAAACATTTAGGTCTGGCTAATTTGTGCTGGAGCTAATTACAGTACCAACTTAAATGTATTTTATTTTTGCCAATTGCAAACTGAAAATGAGCCCCAAATTTAGGGGTTGTTTTCATTACGAAGGTGGGCCCCAAATTTCAAAATGAAATAGCCTCCCAGGCAATGATGAAGGGCCCCAAAAACAATGTGAAGCACGACCCCAAATATTTTGGTGGGGGCGGCTTTCATTTTTTGGTTTTAAACCGTTTGAAAATAAGACCGCAGAGGACCCCAAAATAATTATTTGTTGTATATGTACTGATAAAATTTTTTTGAAATGTAATTTTAAAGAATGGAAATTGCACCCCAAGAAAATCGGCCCCAATAGAAAAACCAATAGAAAAAAATTAGTTTTGTTTTAGCCGTCGATTTGATTAATTTCAGAATGAATATACAATACACACATAAACATATTCCATGAAACATCCCAATAAGCACCAAAATTTCTAAAAATCAAATGCTTGAAAATTGTTTGAATTTAAACTTGATTTCAAATTTCGTTCTAAAGTTATTTGAATTATTGAAAATATTTTTTGTCGAAGGAATAGAAATTGCCTTTACAAAATATATGTCAGCTATAACTAACAATATTTCAATAAGAGGATATTTTGATATAACAGTTCATAAATGTAAAAAATGTCATTAATTTTAGCCGAATAAAAATGTGAGTATGTGTTCAAAATCTAAATTAGGACCTCTCAAAATTTTGATATATCTTTCTCGCAGAACTGAGCGAGATGTATGCCAGGTCTATAGATATAAAACAATTTTCCCATAAATGAATATGTCGGCTAATAAAATAAAGAACTGAATGAATAGAATATTAATATGATTCTTTATGTAATAAATAAAGTGGCCGTCTTTATGTATCCTATGTATTAATGCCGTTCCATTTGAATACGTCTGTATATTTTTATCTAATATCAAGTAATCAATACATTCGTTCGAATTTGCAATTCGGCTGGAAATAAAGCTTGAATTGGAGTATTTTATTACTGTTTTTAAGCTTGAATGCTAACGCAATTTCTTACTTGAATTCCAACGCAGCAACTTATTTATTTCGCTTTAAATTAAACTGTAATTCAATGCTTGAATTGCACTGTAGTTAAACTTTATTGTTCGACTTGAATTCAAGGGTGAATTTTGCTGGAGACTGGTATTTTTTTAAAGTGTAATTCAAGTTGCATTCAACACTTGAAATTGGAAAACATTGCTGGAATTCCTGTTGAATTCAACTTGAATTTTAACAAAAATGTTTATTGGGATTAAACAAAATAAGATAGAATAGAATATTTATTTCAAATATTTGTCTCCCCTTTTTTGACGCTTTTTTGTACAAATTTTTTTTCATTTCTTTCTAAAACTGTAAAATATAGTTTATTAAAATTTTTATTAAAAATCGCGCGATTCTTTTTTGGAAATCGCGCGATACTTTTTTTGAAAATCGCGCGATTCTTTTTTGGAAATTTTTTTAATTTCTTTCTAAAATAGTTTATTAAAATTGTTGTTGATCGTGTGTTGAAGCGCGATTTTTTTTTGGAAACATTTTTGGCATTTCTTTCTAAAACAGTAAAATTTAGTTTATTACAATTTTTCCCAAAAAATCGAGCGATTTTTTTTTAACTTCTTTCTAAAACAGCAAAATATAGTTTATATATATATCGTGTGTTGAAGTGCGATTTTTTTTTGGATAAATTTTTTTATTTCTTTCTAAAACAGCAAAATATAGTTTATTAAAATATTTGTTGATCGTGTGTTGCAGGCAAAAAAAATGTTCTCAAACAAATCGCGCCGTTTTTTTTTGAAAAAATTTTTTAATTTCTTTCTGTTGGCAATAGCCACAAAAGTCATCAAATCTGGCATCATTATTTTATCTATTCATTATTTTATCTATTCGTTCTTTGATTCTCATCACTCACTCTTTCAGTTGATCTTGTCTAGTAAAGTCGTGTTTAAGTAATAATAATAAAGTCTTGTTTATATGTATTTTGTATATTAAGAAACGGGGTTTTATTTACTTAGCTCCACCGGTAACCATATAGAAGAGAAGAAAACACAACAGTGGCGACGAGGATTTGCGGAAGCCATTATTTTCGGTTAATATAAAAAAAAAACTATTTAGTGGCTACAATTTTATTTGTTTTATAAAACAAATCGGAATAATAAAAGAAAGATGAACCCATCTTTGGAATCTGTCGTATCAAGACTTTTGGTTCAACAGACAGAGGCCGCTGAGCGCCAGCAAACTTTAATAGACAAAATTGCCAGTCTTATAGACAAATCAAATTCCACAACAACACAACAGCAGTCCGCACATTCAGGGCATGAGAATTTGATGGATGTTTTGTCCAAAAGTATTGGCGAATTTCGATACGATCCAGAATCCGACATTTTTTTTTCTAATTGGTACAACCGGTACGAAGCTCTTTTCGTTGAAGACGCAAAAGCTCTAGACGATGCATCGAAAGTCCGCCTGATTCTTCGCAAATTGAGCCAAGATGTTTATGATAAATATGCAAATGTTTTACTACCGAGGAAGCCTCAAGAGTTGAACTTTAATGAAACCTTAACGCAACTTAAAACATTGTTTGATTGTAAAGAGTCATTATTCAGTATTCGTTACAATTGCTTAAGAATTCTGAAGGGAGACAACGAAGACATTGTTATGTACGCCGGCAGAGTTAACAAACAATGTGAGCGCTTCTTACAGGCTCAAATGACAACGCAACAATTAAAATGTCTGATTTTCGTTATTGGTCTACAGTCATCTTCTCACACGGAAATTCGAAGCAAGTTGATCTCAATGCTAGAAAGTGCTCCTGACGTTTCACTTGAGAAGCTCACAGCAGAGATACAACGCATAACAACCCTCAAGAACGACACAAACCTGGTGGAAGCACAAACACCACATGTAAGATCGATTAACAAGAGCAACAAGGTAAGACATAAAATCATCGAAAACGGAAAGTCGACTCCCAAAAAGAAGTATTTCGATGGTCCAAAACGTCCGTGTTGGCAATGTGGATTGATGCATTTTGTTAAAGAATGCACCTACACAAACCATAAATGTAGCACTTGCGGTCAATTAGGACACAAGGAAGGGTATTGTGGATGTTTTCAAAAACTCGTCACGCCAAAACATAACAAGAAACAATTTCGAAACATGAAAAAGACCAATGATAAAAATAACGGCAGCAGAAACAACGACGAACACCGCACAAACGTTGTAGCAGCGACACCAACACACCAACAGAATGTAAAAACGGTACAAAACCATGTAGCTCGCAGAAAATTTGTTTCATTGCAAATACAAAAACAACAAATCGAACTACAATTGGATACAGCTGCGGATATAACGATCATCTCTAAATGCAACTGGATAAAAATTGGTATGCCGAAGTTACAGCGTTGTTTCCAAAAAGTAGCAGATGCTTCAAACAACAAATCAAAATCTCGCGTCATATCCTGCTTATTTCATACTTCTTGCATAGTTTATGTAATTTTACTTCAACATGGTTGGAATTTTTATAGTTATATACAATAACACTATCAAAAAGCTGCTCGTGTATTGAAATATTCAATGAAGAGAGTAAGAGAGAGAGTAGAGAAGTACTAGGGTTTCACTCGTTTTGTTTGTTGGCATTTGAGTGAAGAGAAATTTTGACTGTCTACTTGTACATCGTTTTTGAACAAATTGCCCATCATTGGAGAGTTTAGTACTGAAGTACAACACAACAACCAAACAAAAACAGCAACAATTTGTGTGACTGAATTGGAAAATCTTAACATATTTGGCACAGATTTAATAGAAAAATTCGGGTACTGGGACCGCAGTTTAGATCACATTTGCAAACACATTTCAGCAAATGCCGGTAGAAATCAACTTTTAAATGAAATTCGTGAACATTTTCCAGCGGTAATGCAAGACAAAACGGGTCATTGTACAAAATTTTCTGTTAAATTATATATCAAGCCAAACTGCACTCCAATTTTTAAAGCGAAGAGACCAGTTCCTTTTTCAACTTTGCCGTTGGTAGAAGCTGAATTAACCAGACTGGAAACTGAAGGCATCATCACGCCTGTAACGCATTCCGAATGGGCAGCACCAATAGTAGTCGTGCGAAAACCAAACAACAACATTCGTATTTGTGGAGATTACTCAACAGGTTTAAATCAGTGTATGGAACCAAATTTATATCCACTACCACATGCTGACGAGATTTTTGCAAAGATGTCAAACTGCAAAGTTTTTAGCAAAATTGATCTCTCTGATGCATATTTACAGTTCGAAGTGGACGAAACATCGAAAAATTTGCTGACTATCAACACGCATAAAGGTCTGTATTTGTTCAATCGTTTGCCTCCAGGAATAACATCTGCGCCTGGTGCATTTCAAAAGGCTATGGACACAATATTGGCAGGACTTGAAGGTGTCTTAGCGTATTTAGATGATGTGATCATCGCAACACCAACACTAGAAGCAAATTTTACGAAAGTTACGGAAGTTATAAAACGTTTTCACAATCATGGTCTGACAATTCGATGGGAAAAATGTGATGTATTTCAAACTTCAATAAAATATCTTGGTCACATCGTGGATGCACAAGGTATCCATCCTGATCATACTAAGATAGAAGCTGTATTAAATATGCCACCCCCAGAAAACATTTCTCAACTTCGCTCTTTTCTGGGTGCCATCAACTATTATGGTAAATTTATCAAGCGTATGCGTGATCTTAGACATCCGCTTGATTGTCTGCTGAAAAACGAAGCAAAATGGAAGTGGGACTCTAAATGTGAATCTTCATTTCAACAATTTAAGAAGATGCTACAGTCAGATTTACTTTTAACCCACTACGACAGTAAATTACCGATATTTGTAGCCGCCGACGCATCTACGGTTGGTATTGGTGCGCAAATTTTTCACGATATGCCCGATGGGTCTCGAAAAGCAATTTATCACGTTTCACGCGCCCTAACGTCAGCAGAACAAAAATACAGCCAAATTGAAAAAGAAGGATTGGCATTAGTGTTTGCTGTTAAAAGATTCCACCGTATGATTTATGGCAGAAAATTTACGCTGTTAACTGACCATAAACCTCTACTTTCAATTTTTGGATCTAAAAAAGGGATACCAACGCACACCGCAAACCGATTACAGCGTTGGGCCTTAATTTTAATGTGCTACGATTTTCAAATTCAATACGTAAACACAAATGAATTTGGAAATGTCGATATACTTTCACGACTTATTGGAAACCAATCACAAATGGACGATTTTGTAATAGCGGTTGTTCAAACGGAAGAAGATTTGAATTTCATAATTGAAGACAACATGAATCATATGCCTGTAACACAAAATATGGTGCGTATTGCAACATCAAAAGACGCGGTGCTACAAAAACTCTTCCATTTTATTCAGCATTGTTGGCCACAACCGAAAAACATAACACTCGATGTCAAGCCATACTACAATCGCAGAGAATCGTTATTTGTTGTCAACAATTGCATCATGACTGGAGATAGAGTCGTTATTCCAAAAGTTTTCAGACGTCGAATCCTAAAACAACTCCACAAGGGACATCAAGGTATCGAGCGTATGAAGAGTCTTGCAAGATCCTATGTATATTGGCCTAATATTGATGCGGAAATGTCACAATTTGTTAAACAATGTCAAAACTGTGCCTCAGTAGCAAATTCTCCAACAAAGTAATTATTATGTTCATGGCCAGTGCCAGAAAGTGTATTAGATCGGGTACACATCGATATTGCAGGGCCCCTACGAGGCAAATACTATTTGGTCATGATTGATTCGTATTCAAAGTGGCCTGAGGTGATGCAAACATCAACAATTTCAGCGAATGAAATTACAAATTGCGTTTACGAATTCACTTCGCGTTTTGGACAACCAAAGCTGATTGTATCAGACAATGGTACACAATTTGTGAGTTCAACGTTTCAACAATTCTGTGAAGGGAAAGGAATACAGCACATCAGAACACCGCCATACCATCCGCAGTCTAATGGACAAGCAGAGCGTTTTGTAGAAACTATCAAAAAAGCGCTTGAAAGATCGTATTGTGATGCCACCCCAAATGATAAGGTAAATTTGTTAAACTTTTTATCACAATATAGAGCAACTCCAAACCCAAGTGCTCCAGAGGGCAAGTCACCATCTGAAATATTTATCGGGAGGCGTATTCAAACACCACTAGATTTGTTGAAACCTACAACAGTAGCCAACAACAAGCGTAATGCAGTTATGGAAGAAGCTTATAACAAAAAGCACGGAGCCAAAGCGCGTAGTTTTAAAGCTGGAGACAAAATCTATGCCAAATCATATCACAAGAATAAAATGTCCTGGATTGCAGGCGAAGTAGTCGAAAGAGTTGGCGAAGTCATTTACAATGTTTTAATATCAACGGGTCGCCGTAATACACTCATCAGGTCACATGTAAACCAAATGCGACAACGTTTTTCAAATGATCGCGTAACACCTCTTAATTATTTGGATTTTTATGTGCCCGTTTCCTCATTATCAATCGATATAGGTGAACCTCCTGATTCACTACCTGTGCAATCAAGTGAATTGTTATTGAACGAAGCCGAACCGTCATCACGACTGTCGGCAGCGGAACCTATTGTACAAGAGAATGAAGCTGTCGAGCCGCGTAGATCTGGAAGAAGACGTCATGCTCCAAGAAGATATTCTCCTTATTAAAAAAGGGGAGATGTTGGCAATAGCCACAAAAGTCATCAAATCTGGCATCATTATTTTATCTATTCATTATTTTATCTATTCGTTCTTTGATTCTCATCACTCACTCTTTCAGTTGATCTTGTCTAGTAAAGTCGTGTTTAAGTAATAATAATAAAGTCTTGTTTATATGTATTTTGTATATTAAGAAACGGGGTTTTATTTACTTAGCTCCACCGGTAACCATATAGAAGAGAAGAAAACACAACACTTTCTAAAACAGTAAAATATAGTTTATTATAGTTTACTTTTATTTACTTTTTAGTAATATTTGGGGCCTAATTTCATTTGTTATTATGGGGTGTTTTTTCATTAAGTTTTATAGTAGCCATTTGAAATAGCACCCCGAGAAATTACACCCCAATTTAGTTATGAACTAACACCCCAAAACATGAAGACGGGCCCCAAGTAAAATGAAAATATTTCCCAAAAAATAATTGGGGTCCACTTTCATTGGGGCCCACATTCATAATGAAAAAACACCACAAGTGTAAGCGAAAATGGACCCCAAATGTACGAAATAACACCCCAAAATTTCGTGTTGTTGTAACCTGTGTATTGGTTTGGGGCCCATTTTCATTTTGCAATTGGGGTGTTATTTCCTGGGGCCCGTCTTCATTCCACCAAATACGATCAGTGCCGTTATAATGAGATTTAAAAAACAATAAAATCTTTTTCTTTCAGCACAACACATTTTCACTTTATTTTGTCCGATAGTGTAGATCTCTGGTTCTCGGCGCTACTCTTATCAAGTTCTAAACATCAAGTTATGTATATATGCACTGCTTCGCTCCACAGCTAACTATTAGTCCACGTTAAACATCGCAAGAGGTGGTTCTTCGAGTGTTCGCACGATAATTTTAGCGCAAAAATGTGTTCCTCTGCCCTGCCCGCAACATTTACAAAAGGTTTTCATGATGAGGCACAATGCTTAAAAATGGAATATCGTCAATTTGGACGAACCGGTATACAAATATCAAAAATTTCCTTTGGATGCGGCACTTTAAGTTCACTCTATGGGTATGATTTGATTAAAAATATTCCATCTATTTAACGTAAGTACTTAGTACTCACTTTATCAATTGTTTTGTTAACAAACTCGAAACTCAAGTGACCTTGATTTGGATGAGGCCATCGCTACAATACAGAAGGCTGTTAAAGCCGGTATAAATTATATTGACACGGCACCCTATTATGGTCAAGGTCGTTCAGAAGAAGTTCTGGGGATGGCCCTCAAAGGTATACCACGCTCAGCATATTATGTGGCAACAAAAGTAGGACGATACGAGACAACATTCGAGGGAATGTTTGATTTTTCTGCTAAAAAGACAAGAGCAAGTGTCGAGAAGAGTCTGGAACTTTTGGGTTTGGAATATGTTGATGTAATACAGGTTTGTAATTAATTTAACTCCTGCTTGTGAAAATTCTTTATACGATACGAACATATATATGTACGTATGTTTAAAATTCCAGATTCATGATATTGAATTTGCTAAAGATTTGAATGTTGTAATAAATGAATGTTTGCCGGAATTGGAAAAAATTGTCAAGGAAGGTAAAGCCAAATTTATTGGGGTAACTGGTTACCCAGTGGATTCCCTTAAGGAGTGTATAAAACGTGCTCCAGGACGTTTCGATGTAAGTTAGAGTTTATCAAATTTCTTCATACTCAAAGTAGAAAGTGTATGCTTTTTTAAAGAAGTAAATATTCCATATAGCCAAACATCTAACCAATTAGATTAAATTGTATCAAAACTTTTCAAATCCCTGATTGTTGGATAAATCTGTTAAACTCCTTTCATATACATACATATGTATTCAAGTTTCGCATTTGTTCTCTTCCATTTTCTTTTAAGGTCGTGTTATCATACGCCCGTAATACATTAATTGACGATACGTTAAAATCGTATATGAACTTTTTCCAAAGCGAAAACGTGGGTATAGTCTGTGCAAGTGGCCACGCTCTTGGCCTTCTCACAAATACTGGTCCACAATCTTGGCATCCAGCGAGCAACGAGCTGAAGCAACTATGCCGGAAGGCTTCAAATATCTGTAAGGAGGCTAACGTCGAACTTGGCAAACTGGCCATGTATCACTTTCTGCAATTGGAAGGTGCAACTACTTTCTTAACCGGCATGCAGACACGACAACTCTTAGACATTAATTTGAGCGCATTTTACAACGGCCTGACGAAAAAGGAACAGGAAGTGTTGCAACTATTAAAAGACACGTAAGTCTGCCAACATTGGAAGTCATGCGAGAGTAGTACTCGCATTCATATGTATAACAGGTTGTCCACAGTCGTCTAATGTTGCCTGTGGATCAAGTCAAGAAGAAGAAAAAACATACAAACTGAAATTGTGCAATTCGGGTACCATGTAAACGTGCTGACAGGAAGATGAACAACTTTGCTAAAATGGTCAACAACTAATGTTGTTGTGCTGCTACTGCTGCTAGGTGATTGTTGCCTATTGCATAATGTGTGTCGTACAATTGGTGGGGCCACTGTGGATGTGGTGTCCATGCCTGGCAACAATTACAATCTGTGGCTATATCTGCAACACTTGTAAAACATGTAATCTTAACATATTGTTGGTCAACTGAAAGATGTACATATGTATGCGGTTATGAAGTGATCAATTCATTGTATTTTACTACTATTAACACTCATGATGATTTTCAATTTCATGATCATTATCGATCAACTCTTGTCGAGATGATTTTCCGTCACACAATGTTGCAGTTGCTATTGCTTTTTCAATTCAATTTTAAATTTTTCCTCTTCTTGTTTCTTTCTTTTTTTTCAAAAGCGTCTTCACCAAGTCAATCAACTGGGAAGGCAATGAACTTGAGCGCTACTGGGCAGCCATGAATAAGAAATAAATAAATTATTATAATTTCCTTGTTTCTCTTTATCAGCTGTAATTATTTATCTACGATACTTGTAAAGATTTATAAGTAAATAAACACTGTGAATGAAAATTTGTGTAAATATATTTAAATTGCGCTTTAATTGAAAGTAAATCATGGAATCACTAAAAAATGGAAAAATTATCAATTTTGTTACTTTCGTTGATGGTTTACTCCCGCAGTAACTATGACACTATTTAGTTATTACAGATGTTTTCAACCGGTATGGGTTTACACATTTGCTCTCCAGTCACTGGTCGCACTAATCTTTCACAGGGCTTTATTCACCTTTATTAAGGCGAATTTAAATTACAAAATCATGAAATACTGATCAATTGAAGCACAGTGGTTCAGAATCAATTTCCATCGGCCAAAATTCAATATCTTTTGATCTGGTAAACATTTTTAAGTTAAAAAATTAAATTGTTCGAGCTTTTGGTCGTGTATTAATAATATATTTATAATATATCTTCTTTATTAATAATATATCTTCCTGACGATGCTATCCAAAGGGTAGCGAAATATCGAAAAATATAATTAACTAATAAACACGACCAAAAGCTCGAACAATTTAATTTCTGAATACAATACAAAAGGTCGGATAAATCATCACTTATTTTTAAGTTCAGTAAAAACCCGATTGTAGGCAAGAAGTCAGGGATTTTTGCGATATATTAGAGATGTTCGACTTACACCAGGTGGAGTTACAAGAACTGTTGACTTAAAGTTTTCATGTCCTTTTGGTGAAGAACTGTGAATATTAAATATATTTTCAACTTTTTTGTTATCTTTTATTGTTGGTATACATTTACGACAATTAATATAATTGTCTGTTGTTGTTTTCTTGTTGGATGTTTTGTTCTAATGACTCTATCTGCTATAATTAAAGCAATTCTTTTCATCATCAAACTCTCATATCTCATCAGGCCTCATGTCACCAATTTACTGAGATAAATGTTTCCTCTAGGTATGTATGTAATTACCCTATGATTTAAATGTTAACCGTGGTGCCTGTGCACACAAATATTTGAACAGAAACAGAAATTATCTGTATAAACTATAAAAAAAAGCTTGGTAACTGACTGTCTGGGTGATTTATCAGCTAACTGACTAAATGACTGCAGAAAGTGATGTTTTTTTTAAATTTTTTTGTCATAATATTTTCAATGTTTGTCTTTCAACTATTGCAAGTATTGCAGGATAGTCAAAAGTATAGCTGTTTTCGAGATATTGCAAATTACCGCTATATGTGTTACTTAAAAAGATGATGTCACTCAAATGCAAATATCTTCGAAAATATTCGACAGATATATACGTTCTTCTCTTTTAATGAAAGATTCTCTTTAAATGAAAGAAAATTACTGACACAACGGTGGGTCGCTTGTAAATATTGGTTAAGAAATGATTGAGTTACAGTGGACCAAACTTAAAATTACACAGCAATTTTGATGATTTTTCGCAATTTTGATCTTTTTACAATCAACTACAATTAATAATAGTAATGTTTTATAACTTAGGGCGTTAGTTTATTTCAAAAGGAACATTTTACGCCCAACATTATTCGGTTAGCGCAAATCTGTCATAGTTACAGTAGATTTAATGAATTAACCCACATTTCGATTTTTATCAAATCAAAGAACCAAAACAGGTAAATATGCAAAGATACATTTTAGCCACAATATATATTAAAAATGGCTTGCATCGCCTTCTGAGGTTAGAATGAAAAACTCATGTGCAACCAAAAGAATCGAAACGTAAACCGTAAAAACTAACGACCGTATTCATAAAAGGTTATGAGAGGTTTGAGAGACATTTTTTATGCGAGTATGATAAATCTGCTCTCAAACCTCTCATAACTTCTTATGAATAAGGCCGTAAAGTTTTAATAAACCAGGTGCGCATTTGATTTTCAATGGCATGGTGCGAAAAAGTACAACAATGGTAACCGAAGTGCTCGTATTCTGGCATAAAGCGCGGATTCCGACGCGAGGCAAATCTGCGATTGTACAGCACATAGACGAATATAATATAGACACATTAATTCTCTCAATAAATTACACGTCATAGGTATGGTTGCAAGTAAACATTGGATGGTGGAAAGCATGGGTTCAATAATACCAGATAGAGACAATAGTACACAACGTCGAACAAAGGAACAGCAACCGCATTTCGAGTTTTTGTGGAAAAATAGTTGTGTTAAATACAATGCAAATGTAAACCAAAGATAAAAGTTAACAAAGAAGTACAAAATAAACTTAACTTTCACAGTTCTATACGAAAACGAAATGAAAAAGTTAAGTAAACAGTTCTTCTACCTCCGCCTGCTGTAAGTTAATTTTTTTTTGTAGAATTTCTCTCATTTCCACAAACCTACAACGAAGAGTGTGAAATGAAAAGTCAGATAAGAGAATAAATGTGTCTATACTAACTTCGCCTATGGTACAGCAAGTTGACAAATTATATAATTATACCAGGAGACTAAAAAATTTAACAAGATGAAGACCGCTGCATAAGGCAAAAGAAGAATACAAGTTTGTCGAAGAATTAGGCGACTTCTTCGATATTGCTCATGCGCAAACAAAAAAAAAAGGTCGCACAGGCAGCATGATTGGCATTGACAAGGCTCTTGTTGGCATTTAAACAATAAGATTGGAACGAGAAGAGGCACAAGAATAGCGGCGAAATCGAGCGACTACTGAAATTAATACCTCAGCAATGGGTAAATATAGTATATTGTAGATGGCACACAATTTTACTATTAATATGCAATATTCAGTATTGTAAATTATATTCATTCAATGGAATTCACATCCCCCACCGAACCGTCACACGATGATGGAATGGAATTGGAAATGGGCGTTCTACCGTCAACTTCGAAAGCTGTAAAAAGAGATGTAATGTAATGCTACTCTTCTTAAACCAATTTCTTATCAACACTAATATGCATATTTTGTCATTACAGTTAAATGAAGCAGCATTATTTTGTGAATTGAGATGACAAAATACTGGATAACATTACAGTAAAGAATAATATTGATCGTGTTCCGGATGTTACCCTTAATGGAGATATCGAACAAATATTAGATGTTTGCAAATTTAAATTGTGGAAAGGCAAAAATATTGCAGCGGCCTTTCCCCAACTACTGGTAGAATGGAATATTTTCAATCGAGTTGAAGCTAAGTCTTTCCACATGACATCTTCAAACACTGGTGAACTCGCGGGAGCTGCAGTTTTATTTGAACAGGGACTTGATGTATATGGCGTTTAGACATCACATCTACGAATTGGTGCTAAGAGCATTCTTTGAATATAAAATTGAAAAAACTTTTGAGCCAATTGTGTCTCTGTTTCGGTGTTTCCAGAAAAAATTGAAAAAATCAATCAAAACGCATTCGAAGCTGGAGTGGGTGCTTCGAAATTAATAACTGTACCAGATGGCACTACATAATCTACAAAAAAAAGAACGACTATAAGGAACTGGTTGTTTTATTCCTTGGCGGTGACTTGGGCAAAAACAAGTTTAAAGAACTCATACCCATTCACCACGCACGATGGATGTCCAAGGCGATTTACATTTCAAAAATATTAATGTTCAGAGACCAATTTAAACTGACAAAATCACAATTTGATGGAATTCGATGTCTGTGTTTATTGTTCGTCTATACCTTAAAGTCTGGCATGGCTGTACTAAAGCTGTCAAAGCTCCGAATCAGAACTTCAAGCACTTAACTCATATGCAGACATGAATAACAAATTATCAAAAACAATGGTAACGAAGTTTATCAGACATTTGTGGTATCTGGCGGAAGCGGTTATAGCTCTCGCCTTCTTTAATTCAGACGTTTCGTGTGACATAATCGAAAAATGTGGGCTATTATTTGCGCAGGTAATAGAGAAGACGACCTTGAAGAAAAATAAAAGGAAGTCCTACTACTAACTGAAGAAGGAACAGGAGAAGAAGATGATGACGACAATAGCTCCGACGGCTTTGTAATTTTTTGTCGAATCATCACCAATTTTTCCGAATGACTTGACATCGGAAAAAAAAATTTTTCTACAACGCTTTTACTTGCGGCATAAATTTATACGATACCCGCCGGAAACGTGGCCGCGGCGCATTTAAAATTGTCAAGAAAATTTATGTTGTAAATGACACCGTCAAAAAAGGTGTGCAATTGGTGGAGGAGTACGAGTATTATAAAATATTGTGCAGGAATTAATATTTGATTATAGTTGTCGCTGATTATCGCAAATAATGTCGGTGTTTCGAAAAAGGCAATTTGGTACAATAATTAAAAAAAATAATTATGTTATACGTACATTATTAACATCAATATACATATACCTATTTTCATTTATTGTAGTAATTGTCTATTTTTTCTCCATTTTGTTAAATTTTCGTGGAAATTAAATGGTAGGCGATGGAGGAGGCATTATGCGGCATTTACACCAAAACAAGATTAACACATTTCGAAGGTTAACTCCGCTATAAGTTTGTTCTAGAGAAATATTGGGGATACAAAAATAATGTGGGTTGCTCATACATTTTACTGCCCTAGGGGTGATTCCTGAGTAGTTACAGGCGTTTTTCTTTCCATTTCCCCTCAATTCACAGAAACTTCAGTGCGCTCTTTTCAAGCTATCGAGTCAATATTTTTGTCAATTTTTTTACCCTAACCTCACACAAAATTGGGCTGCTCTTTTGGAAATAAGATCCACCTTAATATGCACACCTTCAAGCAGAGTTGTATGGTATGGTTTCCGTACTAAAATCAACTATTTATGGAAGTGAAATCGCAAAAAACTGCTATATCGCGATATACATGAGCAGGCTTTATAATATCACGAATTATGACGACTCGAAAACTAAGTTACCATAAACCGTGTATTCTATTTCCGCTAAACTACATTTAAAAGGCTAAATTACATTTAAATCTACAAAAAATGCCTATAGAAAAGCAGTTCCTAGTTTAAAGATCACATCACCTGATTAATTAACCTAATTAACCGCAGTATTGAGCGGAGTCGTGCGTTCCACGCTAACCAATTTCTATAGTGCTGTCACTAATAATACCAAGCAATTGATATCTTCGGGGTAGTATTGTATAAGTATTCATTCATCTGCTTCCAAATTGCTATATCCAAAATGTTTAGTAATTTTTTTGTAACGTATAAAAAAATCGACTCCAACTCCGGCTCAGGACAATTTTCCTAAACTCCGTCTCCTAAACTCCAACTCCTACTCCACAATCATTTTTCAATACGTTTTAGGTCTGCAGTCATTTAACATAAAATATTTCGATTTAAAAAAGTAAACAATTAGCATAAAAATAAACTTCGTAATTCGTAATTTCTTCAATACTAAATAAGAAACACAATACCAAACATCGGAAATAAATTCATTAATACTCGTATTATTATTACAAAATAAAAGCAAAGCTTATAGACAAAACTGTTAGTTCCGACTTGGTTGTACCAGCACGAGATATGACCAACTGATGCCAATCAAATCGCTCCCCTCTAGCACAAACAGCAATTGTTGCAGCCACCGTGCAACTCATTGTGTTTTTCAAGAAATTAAGCTTAGGAAGTTGGTCGAGATTTTTGCTTTTTCGGTAACGAACCAACACACTATCCAGCCAACCAACAAACCGACAAATGCGGAAAACACCCAAGTGATTGTTCCGTTTTTCTTTCTGCCACTGTTCCATGTAGATGGGCTCTCTTTCATTTCCCCATGTAATACAATATCGGCAAAAACTAATAATTGCGTAGCGTTAGCAGAGTCACGTAAAAAGTTATCTTTAATGTTACCTTTAGCAGGCAGTCCAGATTTTATTGAATGAAATCAAAAGTCAGGTTTCGGGTTTCAACAATAATAAGAGAAGTGTAGTAAATCGTAAATATAAAATAAATATTTTCGAATTTAATTGTATTTCGTTGTTCGACCCTTTTGTTACCATAAATAATTATAATAATATAATACATATATATATTATAATATATCTAAAACTATGTTCTAGAGTTGTGTAGTTCACGAACGAACTAGTTCAATTGAACGATTCACTCTTGTGAACTAGTTCACACTGTTCCGCTCTTTTGTTTCAGTAGTTCACTTGTTTCAGCACTTGTATTTCAGTTGTGCAGTTCTCTCTGCCATTTTCTAGTTTATATTCTCTTTGTCTCTCTCAATTTGCACGGAGGTGCCTAATGTTTCAATCTTTCTGGAATACATATCCACCATTCCAAGAGACCTCTACACAAAAACTACAGAGCAAATCACCACTTTTGTACCAAAAATATAACTTTTGTTCCAAAAATATAAATATTTCGGAAACGGAATAACTAATCTTTAAGCCGATCTCAATTATTATCTCCTCGTGGGTTTATATCAACCAATGCCTTTAATAGGGCAATTTAGTATAAAAAATATCACAGTATCAAAAACACTTCAGAAATCTTCAAAAATCAGACCATTTTGGCGATTATTCGCTTCGATTGACCTAAAACTACAAGTTGAATTGAAATGAGCTCTTTAGTTCACAGCTCAAATGAACTGTTAAGCTGAAAAGATACAATGAACTAAAATGAACTAGAGAACTAAATGAATGAACTAGTTCAATCTGTTGAGCTGTACTAAAAAGATCGCTCACTTGAATGAACTAAAATTCCCAACTCTACAATGTTCGTAAAGAGTAAGTTGTCCATAGTATAGAATAGGATCAAAATCGGGTCTTAGGTACTACTACAGTTAAATACAATTCCGTAAGCTAAATTTAGTGTATTTTTTAATAAATTTAGCAAATAAACTAACTACTCCTTTTATAAAGGTACAAAATTGTATCACCTGTAAGATAATTTAGTATATTATCGAAGAAGTCATATTTCCACTATAAGCAGTATTCTTCCTGACGTAGAAAACACTCTTTCACTTGTAGCTCAACTCCTTGGGATACGGAAGATGATTAGCGAAGTACTGTAAGAGGGAAATGATATTAGAAGTCTTCAAAGAATACTTTGTTTAAGAACATCGAAATTAAATCGAATCAAACATTCGGAAATATGCGTGACTAACTCACGCGAAAATAATCATAGAATAATCTCATACTAGAGAGAATATTTAGCTCATCTCACGTTTCCTTTCACATTCTTCTTGATGCGGTCGGTGTGATAGAGAGATGTTTGACGAAAAGTGGCATACACCAGGTGGAATTACAATAACTTCTTGCTTTAATTTTTTATGTCGGTTTGGTGAAAAACTGTGAAATTTAACTGTGTTTTAAACTTTTTTATTGACTGTTATTGTTAGCAGACATTTGTGTTGTATTTAACACAATAATTTTAACACACAAAACGAAATGCCGTTGTTGTTATTTTGTTCGTTTTTTTGAACCATTGCCTCTATCAGGTACTCGTATTAGTAAAGCAATTATTTTCAACATCGAACGTAAATATCACACCAGGCCAAATGTCATATGTAAATTTGGTGAGAGAACTATTAGGTCTACTATAAGTATTAGTCTATGAAAATAATATTCACGCACACTCATACATGAAGATTTTTTGCTACTCACATTCACACACGCTCACGTGACCAAACTTTTATTCACGGCAATCACGTGACTCTATCCCATCTCTATGCGATACGGCTACCGGACGACAGCCGCATTGGTTTGGCTTGTGCTTTACAGTATCTGAATAGATCGAATAAAGCTAGTAGAGCTAATTGCGAACCCTGGAAATACGAACATTAACAAGCCGAAATCACGTGGATACTAGCTTAAAGTTACTACTCCATATGTACACATGCATAGTATCACTCCGTACGTACATACATATGTATTATCTTTTTTTGTGCTACAACTTTTTTGGCCCACAAAGAAGACGAAATGAATGCTGCTGATTACAACAAGGCCTAAATGAAATGAAGTAAGCCCGGCTTAAGAAACTTCTCTCCTCTCTCTCTCATTCACATTGCACAATACTTCTCTTTCTGTCGTAATACTTACGCGCCTGTCGATACGGTGGTAGTAACTAACCATCATCCAGGGGTTTTATATGCTCCATACGGACGGCGCAAATCATCAGTTGATTATTAGGCATTTAAACGTGAACACAACAAACGTATTCCGTGTGCAAGTCAAAGCCAAACAATTGTCCAAAAAATTTTCAAAATTAAACTAAAATCTTTTCAAAAAGAAAAATAAGTTTTAAATTAAATTAAAACAAAAAAAGATATAACATCTACAATGTTTATCATCAAAACGAATAAGTTTTTAATTGTCTGTGCCTTTTGTGTTTTCTTAACGGTTTGTCAAGCAAAAAAAGAACAGCTTAATCAAAATCAGAAACAACAACAGCAAAAACAACAACAAGGTAAAACTTAGGAATATGTATCTCACGTTTAAAGGAATATGTCAAGTAAAACGGGTTCTTAAGCATGAACTTAGGTTCTCACTGTGGTTGTAAATATTTCCTCTGCTGTAAGTTCTGTCACGGTGCGTCTGAGGCGATTTTAATAAAGTTTTCGCGCTACTTCCATCTTTAAGTGGATTCTTTATCGGTGCAAGAAGAAGAATGCGGCCAAAAAGGGGTGAAAAAAGCACTAGGAACTTTTTTGGAAAAAAACCAATTTTATGCAACATTTTGAATTTTATGAAAATTATTTAGGGCAGAGACCAAACCAATCCAATATGAACATACTTCCATGTGGTAGTAAAATATCCGGTTTGGTTCCGAGACCACATTTCCTAAACTGCTAGAAATGTAGTTTTACAATTTTAAGAAGTTTTGTCATTTATCTCTACACGGAAACTTTTGTTGCAGAAAGTTACCAGCTATATTTGATTAATTAACCTTTCAAATATTTTATAAATAGTTTATCTTCGAACGATAACTTTTCTTTGTGAAAATATCAAAATAAATTTCCTTCCTAAATAATTATCAAACAATTGTTTCCGTACGAAATAACTTGGGCATAACAACCCGTGAATGGAGTTTGCTTACGAAATTTAAGCAAAGAACAAATGAAAAGTGAACGAAATTTTCGGTTCACAAAATTTTCGTTATTTTTTATACTCGTACATGTACTTTTTATGCCAATTTTAAAAGAACTGAATACTGGGCTTGTGGCCGTCGGTGGTGCAATGGTTAGTGTGCGCGGCTTTGTACATGAGAACGTGGGTTCGATCCCTGCTCAGACCACCTTACATTTCTTTCTTAGTGTTCTTAGTTCTTTCCTTAGTGATGGCGACACTATCGAGTACTTAGGCATGAAAAACCTTCTCAAAATACCGTTTGGAACCGGTGTAAAACAGTAGGTTCCAAACAGTGAGTGTAAAAACTAGAAAGCGCACATCCCACTTATTGTGAGGAGCTCTCCTCAATCCCTTCATGGGACGTTATGGAACACAATTTTTTTAAATACTGGGCTTTAAGCAGTTGTAAAGGTCTCACAAGCTTTGATAACTCTATCAAAGACACATAAATAAAATTAATTCAGGGATTGGGTTTGGCCTATAAATATCATATGGTCGAAAAACCACAACCTGCGCCTCCTGCAAAGTTGTAGCCCACGATATTGTTAACAACTTTATAAAATACACTCAGTAAAAAAAGGGGAATATGGGTCAAACGCACCCACACAAAATTCTTAAGCTTTCGATTTTAATGAAATTTATGTGAATAGTGGATCTAATAGATGTCTATGATACACGTAAACATCGTCCCCCAAGTACAGACAGTTATCATTATATAAGGTGTCAAAGTTCGGAATTTTTACAAAAGGACAAGGACGATATTTACTCATGTCAGATACATCTATTAGGTCCACAATTCACATAAGTTTCATTAACATCGGAAGTAAAATAATTTTGTGTGGATGCATTTGACGATAATATAATATAATTGTCTTCTAAACATATGAACTTTCTAAGACTTTAACTACGTATGAAATGTTTAATTTCCACACATTTAACCAATTACCTATTTTATTATAAGTATTAAATCGACATGTTTTGGGGGAAACAAAAAACAATTTCAAGGCAATAAACTCCTTCTTTATTTCAATAAAATATTGAACAAATTTGTGGTATTTTGTCTCTTTGGCCGTATTGAACTGAATAAACTTGAAAATGTGGGTAATATGAAGATTTTATTAAAATCGTCTCAGCCACACCGTGCTGCTGTACTTATTTAAAGTTCTTTGAACGTTACCAAAATTAAAGAGCAACTCATGGTCAGCAACTATAGTTTTTGTATAAGCATGATTAAAACTCCGGTGCAATTTTTCAACATGATTGCTTTTACATATCCGGTGTTCATTACATTTTATCGACAAGGATTATGGAGCAATGACGAAATATGAAAAAAACATATGTTATTAACCCATTAAGGCCCAACCATATTAGGATATACAAAAACGGGTATTATATCTGAAGTCCCCATGGTCTAATTAAAAAAAAAATGTATACCTAAAATTTCCAGGTGCGCAGGTGAGCCAAGGGGGGGTGATGCGAAAACGCATCACTGGGCCTTAGGGATATACGAAAGGAACGTCGAAATATTTACAAGAAATATAAGAAATATGAAAAAATAAGAAAAATTATATTTTATTCATATCGCCAAAGAAAAGAAAATGCATTATAATTAAATTCCAGAGAAATACGTTTTATTTACGCTCGCTAACTGTTTTTGATCGAGGTGTTTTAGAAACTGCTGTTTCATGGAATTCTCTGAAGCACTGCGGATGAAGCGCTCGTTTGCATTTGCAACATTCGTAAATCGACTGACCTGTGCAATGCTCTAATGCACACCCCCTCCTTTTTTCTCCTTTAATAATGTTGTGGTCCAAAGAGTCGTTTCGAATGCTGGCTGGAACATGAAGTGCTGCTTGTACTTTACTTTAGAACGAATCAAGCATTCTGCCACGAAAACGTGGAAGTCGACTTGGGGCATATGATTCTGTTTGGCAATTTTTGAGCATATGCAATGAATTTTCCAAGGATCCACCATTGCAGCATCTAATAAATTAGTGACAAGTGCCCAGTACCACTTCTTGCCGCGAATGCCAATACGGTAAATATTCATTGCATTGTCAAACAAATCGACTCCACCCATAGTTCGGTTATAAGATTGGATCATTTGGGGTATATCGACTTGAATGCTTTTGCCGAGTTTTCTGTCGTATCGCTTTACTTTGCCAATTGGAGCGTGAGATAGATAGTTTGAGAGCAAAATATTCCAAACTGCATGAACCGACTATTCATCATGTTGTTCAGTGGCGTAACTTTGGCGAATTTGTCATTTGTATCCAGATTTTGATTGTCACAAACGTGGAAATACTTTTTGATTCGCTTAAAGCGTTCACGAGTCATGACCTCTTTTTGATGCATGGTACGCCGAGAGTTGGACTGTCGGACCAATAGCTGCGTATTGAGGGCTTAGAAGAGTATCCAGAGACGAACAAAATTGGCAAATTTCATCGTAGTCAGTACGAAAAGTTGGATCGTTGCAATTGACTCCTCCATATTTAATGGTACAATCCATTTATATGATATGGATTGGATGATATGGATTGCAGTCTCCTAAACGCTCGAATAATTCCTGTTCTTTTGCAGCAGACACATCAACTGGACCTTTGTCGACCGCGAACTCTTTGCGACATGTCATGTTCTTCCACTTGGGCTTTTGTGTAACAAAAATTGGTGTGTCCATGGTTGTGGTTTTTGTTTCCGATTGAATAGGAGGAGTACTAGAAATAGCAGCACACCATTGAACCTCGATCTCACCAGCAATATCTAATGGTAGAGTGGTCACATTCGATGTCTGTATTTCTTGAACTTCATCATCCACACCTTCATTTTCACTTGTTTCGTCGATGGTGCTGGGTGGCAAAGCAACTATGTATATCAATGTCCTCAGCATTTCGTATATCTTGTGCTTGTTCATCGTCCGAATTTGAATTATTTAATATTTCTACAATTTGTTTTATGGTCAAAAATTGTTGATGAGGCATTTCGGCAGAAAAACACGTGTGGCAAATACAGAATTTGCTTTTCGAGTAAGTCCAATAGCAATAACACCAGCAGTTTGAGCGAAAATAATAACAGAAACAACGGCTAACAACAAAAATAAAAAATACTGTTAGAATAAATGAAACTGCATTGAATGACTAATTGCGCCAGTTTGAGTGCCCATAGCAACAGAAACGTGGTGTTGAAAGCAGTATACTTTAAGGACAAGTGATGCGTTTTCGCATCACTCTATTTGAAGACAGGTGGATAAGACCTGAAACACATGGACGGCTTGGAAACAACCTAAAATCACAAAAGAATCAACGTAACTTACGATTCAAAAGTGGTTTTGGTATTTTGAAAAATTTTCCAAAATTTGGAGAAATTTTACAAAATCGAAAAAAAAGCAAAAAGTTCACATGAATTTTTCACCAAAACACTCGAGCTCCAAAGTGCTACCCCAGAGCAAAATTGTGGTATAAATTCTAAAGTTTTTGGGAATATGTTGATAATCGCAATAGTCCTCGCGGTTTTCTCTCGAGGTGCCCTACAAAATGCGTTGCGTTTTCGCATTGCTGGGCCTTAATGGGTTAATCATTCTGAGGAGACATGTCCATATAAGCTAACATTTTACATATTTTCTTTTCGCCTTGTATAAGTATTCCCTATGAGATCAGATATTCAGAAGAGTATTTTATCCCCTTTCTGAGGGAGGGGACAATTTTTGATTATTGGTTAGAGCGTTCAAAAGACACTCTTACTACATTTAATTGTTTAATGTCTTCTGTATTTTTTGAAAATTTTCTTTTTCGCATTCTTTTCTAGTTCATTTTTTAAAAAATGTATTTCCCCTATCAATTTAAAATGACTTCATAAATCAGGGCTGGACTTACCAGAAAGACAAGGTAGGTTGTTACCTAAGGCCCCGAAGATCAAGGAGCCCCGTTTCGATGAAAACCTACTATCGTTTTATTCTTCAAATGTTCGATCGGGAAACTCCAAAGTGACACACAAGCGCCTTGAAAATTTTTTATGTTTTACCTTTTTGTAATAATAACAAACGGTTTTCAATTATTTCATGAAATGTACTTTAGCCACGCCCTTATCCGCCCCAGATCGAATATCTAAATGATTTTTTTTAATATAATCGATATGTATGCAAAATAACGCAGAAAAATCTGTCTCTTTTTGTTGTTGTTTGGATGCAAATATAAGTATACCTGTGTCCAAACACATTATGCTTGCTATTCGATATTATATGTTTGAGACACAATGATTAATAGGATATAATATATGTTTTGTGACCAAAAGGTGGTTTTGATTGTTGAAAACTGCTGAAAACAAAAAAAAAAACCTGACAGACAAGGTGGAAACAAGAAAGCAGCAGATCTTCAATTCTTGAAAATAATTCTTGCAAACATATACATACATGGTTCCTGCGTGTACGATAATCGGTATAACTTCGAATCAATTAAATATCGTCCGTGTAATTGTTGGAACTTCTTTTATTTTTGCATTAGGAAACCGAAGAATTATGTATGTTTTATTGACTGGTTTCGAAGTTAGCTGAAACTCGTATGGGTAACTCGCAGTAGAAGTTCTCCGTCAAAAACTCCCATGCGGTTTAGTACACGTAAGATAAAAATACAAGTTATACAAGTTTGCAAGAGCCTTCAGAGAGTTTGTCCAGCTTCATCAATGAGTCTGGTGCCAATCCGGGCCGGCCCACTGCGTCTTTGAATTCTACTTTTGTCTTATGCGTACCATAATCTCTTGTGAAAGAAGGATATTTATTTGTATTTTCATTTTTTACAGTCCGCCGGTTGGAACCTATCCTAGCCAACTCATCTACCATTTCGTTGCCCAAGATATCGCGGTGCCCAGAAGACTATATAGGTCCCAGACTGTCAGTGGTGAGAAATCGTGTATCTCATTTTTGCTCTCGGGCACCGTTAGTGATCTCCTGTATACCAACAATAAACCAACTCTATACCAAAAGGACATGAACAAGTTAAGTCAACAGTTGTAACTCCACTTAAAAATAAATAAATGGTTTCCCATTACATCCCATGAAGGAATTAGGGAGAGCTTCTCACAACCAGTGAGCTGTGCGCTTTATAGTTTTATACTCCCTGATTGGGACCTACAGTTTTACACCGGTTCCGAACGGTATTTTGAGAAGCTTTTTAGTGTCGCCGTCACTAAGCGAGGTGACCGTCGTCGAAAGAAATTTTAAGGTGGTCGGAGCAGGAATTGAAGCCAGGATCTCCAGTACAAGAGGCGCGCACACTACCCATTGCACCACTACACATTTCGTCGAATATCTCTCAGTTACACAAACCATAGAGGAATTTACGCATATAGTAAATCTTACTTGAGAGAATATTTAACTCATCTGACGTTTACTTTTACGCTCTTCGTGATGCGGTCGGTGTGATAGAGAGATGTTTGACGAAAAATTACATACACAATGTGGAGTTACAACTGATGACTTAACTTTTTCATTTCTTTTTCGTATAAAACTGTGAAATTTAAATGAATTTTGCAAATTTTTGCTGACTTTTATCGTTGGTATACATTTGTGTTGTATTTAACACAACTATTTTGACACAAAAACACGAAATATGGTTGTTGTTCCTTAGTTGGAGGTTGTGTGCTATTGGCTCTATCTGGTATTATTGAACCATCCAATGTTCACTTGGACCCATACCTACGATGTTAAAAATATTGAGAGAATAAATTACTGTATCCTGTACTGTAATTTAATTACTGTAATTTAAAAAAAGATTTAAATATCTATCCATTGAAGGAATTATAGTAGAAATTTTGTAACCACATAAGTCCTAATGGCTCGTTTATGTATGTGAAGAGAAATAAATAAATAAATAAATTCCTCTATGACTCGATAGGGTCGCTGTCACTAAATGAGGTAACCGTCGTCGAAAGAAATATAAGGTTGTCACAGCAGCTTTCGAACCTAAGTTCTCATGTACAAGAGCCACGCACACTAACCATCGCACAACTGTCAGAAAACAGTTTTGTACACATATATTAAATTGCCTAAGGAAACTCGAAAAATCTAACACATAAAAATTGACACAAATTGAAAAAATATAACGGTTTTTTGTTCTCCTGAAATTGTGAACATTCAAATTTCTATACATACAAATATAGATTATTTTGTTTTCGTTTTCAGAAATCTGGGAACAAGATTTATCGGACACATTTAAAATCGAAGGTACCGATCAAGGCATTCAAAAGGTCAATCTTAAATGTGGCTCAAATTCAATGCATGTGTTTTTGGAAACCGAGAAACCTTTTACCGGCGTCATGTACACTCGCGGTAGTTTTTACAAACAGACAGCTCCTTGCTTTGTCAAATCCACAACAAATGGCGGTGCTAAATCAATGGAAATGAATTTCAATTTGGACCAGTGTCAGACCAACAAAGATGGTGAACTTTACTCCAACATTGTGGTTATACAAAATGACCCGGAACTGATAACCCCTGGGGATTCGGCATTTTCATTGGAATGTGATTTTAGACAGCCGCGCGATGTCGATGTAGAAGCCTCAATGCAAACCAGAGACAGGTAAATATGCATAATTCTAAAAGCACTTAGATATATTTAGCTTCGTTTTTGTAAATAAATTAATTTTTGATTAAAAAATTGCTAAAATGCTAGACAACCACAAAAACTGCGAGGATCAAGCCGCCAACGCCAATAGATTCTCTTACTCCCCTACTTGCTAGAAGCAAAAACTAAAACACTGCTATAATGTACGCAACCATAAAATGTTACTGTAAATAAGCAAAAGAAGAGGTATTTAAAGCAAATTGAGTAAATATCACCCACATCGATTTAGCTTTATGTCAATCTACTAACCATTTCAAATGTTGTAGCATAAGGGTTGGACCAGTCGGTGGTTTCTTTTTTAACTAATTTTTCAAAATCAGCCGTTTTTGTAACTTTGCTTGAATGATAAGACATGAAGCTTTAAAAGTCAACCAAAAGCGTGAAATAAATATTCCCAAACTTAATTGTATTTATTTAAAAGAAACATGCCTACCACAGGTTTTTTTTTCCCTAACAAACCCTTATGTTAGTTGCACCCATTTCGCCCAGTATAATTATGTCGCCATCTAAATGAAATTATGTACACTCGCTCTGTTGCAATCAATAACTACCCACAATAAGGTTACATTAAATTCTCCTTTAACGTTACAGAATTGCTTTTGGCTCCAAAATAACCCTCACTAGTCCCGATCCATCTGCGGACTCTGGTAATACACTGTACACAAGTGTTACAAGTGATACAAACACAGTTAGTTATATACCTAAAGATGTTGGGAAAACAAAACCAAAGAAGACTCAGGTTAAGGTAGCACCTAGTTATAGTAATAACGATGACACTAAGAATGAAAACACTCTACACTTGGGAACTGTGGAAGATGTCACGTATATATACACAAGGGAAGAACTGTAATAAGGAAATCAAAGATAATAAACACTAAATTCCTTAAAATCAAAATCGACTACACAAAAGAACGGCATTGTTTACATTACATTTACACTAACTTCACACAACAGGTGAGGTATCACACAGCCTTTGGTCTGGTTTATGGTTAATATACTGCAATAAATTGAGCTTCCTTTGTCTTGCTCATGGCAAAAAAAACTCATTTATTTTACTTGGTAATATATTTCTTTCAGGAACGCTACAACTCCGATGACAACTAGTACAACCACAACCTTGACGACTACAATTAAACCTGATATTTTGAAATCGTAAAGCTTACACTATAAAGGAATTTCGTATCATTATATCCGTTGTTTCTAATCCTGTGATATCTATTAAGTTTGGTTTTGAAAATAAAAAAAGTACATACAATTTACTTTATGAATATGCTTTGTTTCATCTTTAATTTATTGATGTATTGTATGTTTTGAAATGTTACCACTGTATTTATTAGATCTATGATATAGTCTATATATCAAGGAAATCTTTTTTTAGGTTTTATATTGTTAACAAGTTCTAGTATAAATAAAATTATCAACCACAAAAGGTTATGGGCCAAGAGCTTTAACAATCAAAAAAAAAATTTTTCAACTAAAAAGGAAAAACATATTTTTGTATTTAGAGAAAAGGATTTTCAACTTTGTTGCGTGTGTTGCAAGCATCTATGAAAAACAAAAAAAAAATCAATTATAAACCAGATCACTATGGTCTTGGAATTTTGTTACCTACCTCGTACTTAATACCCATTCCATAACACGTACAAATATTTTGCAATTAGGCCACAGGGAGCAAAATAGTTTTTGTTTATTTATTTATTTTTTTCTTTGTAACCGTATTTGGCCTTAAAGGCTTGGTTATTGAAATTAATAAATAAATAACATCGTATAGGAAACACCAGCACTTTAATATGATGATTCCCTTTTGTTTGTGTCTATTAAATTATGAATGGTAATTGCAGCTGCTTTTGTACGAACACACACATACACACGTATATTCGTAGAGGCAGAGCCCATTCACACAAACATTCACGGGTATATTGGGAAAGGGGTGCTTGTTACCTAGTCCGTGGCGAAGATTCCTGGATGATGCATTATCCGGATGGATGACAGTCGTCCGGTGTTCCACAGGATTTCGTCCATTCCATCGATAGTTTCCCGAAGAGATGTCGTGGATACTGCGCTGGATGTGTGGGAATCTGAAAGAGGAAAGAATATAGACGGTTAGGATATGTTGTTGTGGTAGTATTGAAATGGCAATTGTTTTCAAAATTGCCGTGGCTGCCCTCCAAGTCGTGTGATATGTTGTTGTGGATGTTTTTTTTTATTTTAATTAAAACTATTTGCCCGACACGCGCATGGTACAAAGAAATGGTAAAAGCCCTAGCCCAGCTGATTTGAACTTTTTTCTGGGCTGAGTGTGAGTAAGTTTTTCTCTTATGTTAAAATTTGTTTACATTTGTTTGTCTGCAACCCCCGCTCGCCAGCAACTGCTGTTTTTGAAATATTTCTCTGCAAAAATTACATAGAATCGTTTTAATTTTCACACTTAAACACTTTCAATATATCAAATACCACTCAATCATTTTCTAAATGGCACTTTTTGCAAATTTGTTTACATTTTCATCATTTTTCTATCAGGTGACTTGACACAACACAGACACTGAGCAAAAACAAAATGCCTGTTGTTTTTGGCTTGTTGTATTTGTTGTCGTACTGCATCTACCATTATATTTCTACCATGGACACGCGTGTGTATTTTTTTTTTGCAAAGAAGGAAATGAATGGCATTGCCAGTTAAAAATCAGAGAATTAGTACTCCGTGAACGTGACAACGTTGCCGGATAGAGGGAAAACGACAGTGCAATGATTATCAACAGTGGGAATGTACTGTCGTACATACAGATGGCAGCTAAGATGGTAAATAAGTAAACTGTGAATTTGGCGGGGCCAATAGGGATATAAAAGGCTGGGAAAGCGAAGAAACGGTCAAACTTAAGTGTACTATCTGGCTGTACGATTACTGGTGTCAATAGATATACATTTTTTTGAAAGTGAAATAAAGTACTGGGTTTGTGAAAACAAGTTATACCAGTGGAGAAGTTAGTATAAAGGCTGCTGAATAAATTACCTTATAACCTGATTGTGAATTACATACCGGCTTGGAAATTCAAATATTTGAGTTAGTGTTGTGCTTCGTAAGATCTGAAGTAAGTAGAGTGGTGGGTGTTTTGTTTGATGAAATGGTGATAGTGTGTTGTGCTTCGGTTGTGTTGTTTCGTTGTAGGTACACGGCGGTAGAATTCCAAATCCGGAGTGCTGGTCCCTAACTAGTCTGTAGGGCATACTGGGGCCAGCAGTTTTGTTTTGAGACGACCGAAAAATCGACTCCAATCAAACGAGATCGTTAAATTCATCCCCCGGAAAGTCGTACATCCAGCACCATAAACGCTGCAAGAGAAGAAATAAACTTGATTAACAAAACCCTAGTAATTAACGAGAAATTAAGGTAACTCCGTAGTCATAAATACTTACCGCAAGAAGTCTCCATAAAAATCTAATAGTTTTTTTTTTTTGGGTGCAAAGGAAACCGTATATCCATCCGGCTATACGTAAAAATTAAGCAAATATAAAGAATAAAGAAAAAAAAAATTTTTTATTATTAAGCAGCACGAATTTCTCTAAAACCAATAGAAGACAAGAAGTCGCTGGAGTAAAATTGATAAAGAAAAATAACTACAAAAAAGAAAAAAAATGGGAAATAATGCATTAGTATAAGTTTAGGTTAGTGATGTTTTGTCTAGTTTATAATACGTGTTGAATTTTGTTTGGTGTAAAGATTATTAATACCAGTCGTGAGAAAGGAGTGTAGGATTACCAATAGTGCATAGAAGAGAGTGATAAATCGAAGGTTCGTTTTGATGAAGATCATCGTTTTCTTTGTGATCTAATAAGACCAGTTGAGAGAGCTCTTTAAACAGGTAGTAAATTTATAAGTGCGAGCCAATAAAGGGCTGAAACGAAGCGATTCTTCTACGTAATTAGGTGGTCTGAGTAAATGACTCCATATTAAGAAAAATTCTGGTGTTAGTGATTTCTACTGTTAAGACTTGGTTTCTGTTAGTTCTAAGAGCAATTTAAATAACAATATAAAAAGACTATAATGTTCAATAAATTTTATGTGTAATTGTTTTAGAAGAGTGTGTGTGGAATGCGGGATTCAAAGTAATATAGTCGCGGAAGTTTTGAATCAAGGAAGGGCGGGCAGTGCGGGGACATAGCACCAAGTCCTCTTGTTTTTACGAGTATGTGTAGAGTAGATTTAAGTTTTTAGTTTCAAAGAGTAAAATGTCTAGTTCAATTTCGTGTTCGTCCACAGTGGATTAGGATTGGAACGGGTTGGAACTTCCTGAGTTACCGCTAGCTGCCGGAGGACCAATCCTAATGTAAGTAGAGAGAAGTGGAACGTAACAACTTAAAGAAGATTGCACAAGTATTTTCAACTTAAAAAAGTTGCACAAGTATTTCACCTTTAAGAAGTTTGCAGAAATGGATTATGAAGCAACTGCAAAAGGAAACAGATTGGCCAGTTTGGAAAAGGAAGATTCGGGATCTTTTAGACTGTCATGAAGGCGCTCTGGACATAATTGAAGGGAAATTAGTTAAACTACAGGCAATACCGGGAACTGCGAGCGCAGAAGACGGAAAAATCTATAAGGACACATTGGATTTATATAGGAAAGCCAACAGGTACACCAAACCCATGATAACAAGCGCAGTAAGTGACGACATATATTAGATAATAATGGACAAAGAAACTGCTGCAGAAGCTTGGGAAGCTTTGAAGTTACAGTTGGAAACTACATCGAAAGATCAACTATTTAAAATATGTGTGGACTTCTTTTCGTTTTCATGGAATCCAACTGAAGATGTTTCGATGCATTTGGCTAAACTCAAGAGCATGTGGATGGAACTTAATAATGGGATGAGGCTAAGAAATGAACCGGAGTTGCCGGAATTGTTACTGGTATCAGAAAATCTCAGAAAATTTCGAGACGTTCAAGTCGAGCTGGATGATGTTAACGAAGAATGACGAGAAAACTTTCGAAGAATTATCCACACAATTATACATGTTTCAAAGAAATTTTAAAGTTGCTGGTAATGAGAATGAAGAAGCTTTTATGGTCAAAAATCTGAAATCAAAGGACAAGGAAAAATCACATGGAAAGCCAAATAAGAAGAATGATTGATGCAACTATTGTAAGAAAAAGGGCCATTGGATACGAGAATGTAAAACATGGATCTGCGATGGAAAACCAAACAAACCAGAAGAGGTGAAAGTAGCATCCCATCAAGTTTTTATTTTTATTTGTGAAGAAGCATATGCGTTTGAATATGAAAATGTTGATGACTCCTGGTATGTGGACAATGGTGCTACACGACATGTCACCAATAACAGAAATTTATTCAAAACCTTTGAGAATGTTAACGGTGAATGCAGAATTAAATCAGCTGGAAAAGAAGTGTGGCTGGAAAAGGAATCAATAGTAGGGGATGAAGTTCACTTGCGGGAAATTACAGACGTCTGGTATGTCCCAAGGATATCCCGAAATCTTTCTTCAATACTAGACAAGCTGCACAAGACAAAAGGCAGAACAGCATATTTACGTCAACCGCTACAAATTGTAAACTTACTGTAAATGGAAAAGCTGTTAGGGTTGGTGTCGGAAAAATAAATGGAACATTATTTAAAACAAATTTTAAAGCTGTTAATGAATATACGGTTAATCAGTTGGAAGTTGTGAACAAAGATAATACACTTCAACTATACCACGAGCGATGGGGTCATCAAGATAAACGCCACGTACGGAAAATGATACAGACAGAATGTGGAATTATTGTGAAGAAGGACAACATTTTATGCGAACCATGCATATATGGCAAATCTCATCGGCTTCCGTTCGGAACAAGAGTCAAATCCTCAAGACCAGGTGAACTGATGTCAGCTGATGTATGTGGCCCTTTCCCTGAATCTTTTAATAAGAAAAGGTATTTAGTAATTTTTAAAGATAGTTTTACTAAATATCGTTTTGGATGTTTAATGAGAAAGAATTCAGAAGATCCTGATATATTAAGAGATGTGCTGGTGCTTGCTAAAAATCAAGGGAATCAAATTATGGAATTCTTTAGCGATAACGGTGGTAAATTTGATAATGATAAAGTCAGAAGAATATTGAAGCAGCATGGGGTCACACAAAGACTAACAGCTCCTTATACGCCGCAACAGAATGGTGTAAGTGTAAGGGAGAGCAGAACAGTTGTGGAAATGCCGAAAACTTTTAAGTACTCGAACAAATCTGTTGCATTTCCTGATGCTCTTTCGGGTGAATTTATTCAAGCTGCTTTATACATTCTGAATAGAACAGGAAAGTCGTCAGTGGATGAAAAAAGTCAGTTCGAGTTATGGTTGAAGAAAAAACCACGGATTAAATATTTAAGGATAATTGGAAGTGAATGTTTTGTTCATGTACCTAAGGAAAAAAGGAACAAAATGCATAGTAAAGCAGTAAAAGGATATATAGTGGGATACGATTCTGATGAGAGGTACAGAATTAATATCAAAGAAAACCACCAGGTAATGCTATCAACAAGAGATGTTGCATTCAATGAAAAAATAGTGAATTCAAGAGTGAAAATCTCTGAAGACCAAACTGTCAAGCCAACCGAAATAGAATTACCGATAAGAAGTTATGAACCAGATAAAACAGCAACAAAATAAAAGCATGTAATTCAAGACATAAGAAATCCACAACCAGCTAGAAAAGATCGTGTTATAGAAGATAATAACAATCCAATAACTGAAATAGATGAAGACATGGGAAGGAGGTATGCCATGGAAGATGCCGATATTCAAATTTAACCAAATCCAAAATACGATGATTATGTTATGATGGCGTTTGATGTCGTAAACAAGGTCGAAACTCCACTCACGTATAGTGAAGCGCGAAACAGTAAGCATTCCTTAGAATGGAAATAGGCGATGGATTCTGAAATAAATTCCTTGAAAGAAAATAGGACATGGGAACTTGCAACTCTTCCGAAACACTCAAAGGCATTACCATCCAAGTGGGTTTTCAAGATAAAAAAAACAACCCTGATGGCATTATTGAAAAGTATAAAGCGAGATTGGTAATCAAAGGCTTTACCCAAAGGGAGGGAATAGATTATACGGAAACTTTCAGTCCTGGTGCAAATTTAGGAACAATTCGCGCCATTCTTAGTAGTGTTGCAAGTGAAAATATGCATTTGATGCAATTCGATGTCTCGACAGCTTTTCTGTATGGAGAATTACAGGAAACAATATACATGAAGCAACCCGAAGGATACGAAGACGGAACAAGTAATGTGTGCAAATTAAATCGAAGCCTTTATGGATTGAAACAAGCCCCCAGATGTTGGAATCGCAGATTTGGAAGCTATTTAAGGAAGCTCGGATTCAAATCCTGTGAGTCGGATCCATGTTTGTACATAAAAGTAACCGGCAATTCAAAACTAATTCTTGCATTACAAGTCGATGATGGTTTAGTACCTGCCGCAGACACAAAGGACTTGGAAAACCTTTTATGTGAACTGAAATCAGAATTCAAAATAGTAGCTAAGGAAGCAAGTTATTTCTTGGGTCTCGAAGTAAAAAGAAGTGAAGGAAAAATAACAATTAACCAAGAATCATATGCAAGGAAACTACTTGAAAAATGTAATCTCAATAATTGTAAAGCGGTTTCATCACCAATGCTAAAGGACTCCTCCGCTACGGAATCAGGGAAAGAACACAATCCCAAATGTAAATTTCCTTACCGACAAGCATTTGAAGGCATAATGTATCTTATGCTCGGCAGTCGACCTGATTTAGCGTATAGCATTGGATTTTTATCAAGGACACTAGAGAATCCTTCAGATGATGGCATTAGAGAGTGAAAAGAGTGTTTAGATATATATCTGGCACTTAACAGTACGGCATTACATATGAATGTAAATTAGACTGTTTCAGCGACGCCGATTTTGGAGGATGCATTAAAACGGGTAGATCGACATCTGGAGTTTTGGTCAAATATGCAGGAGGAGCAATTACGTAGATAAGCCAAAGACAATCCATGGTAACCACATCGACCACGGAAGCTGAATTAGTTGCAGCTACAGAAGCAACAAAGGAAATAATTTGGCTCAGTAAATTATACGCGGAAATCATTAACTATAAAGAAATACCCATCCTACAAGTTGATAATACGGCAGCAGTAAGACGCTCAAAATCCGGAATATTATCGTCGCACCAAACATATTACATTGAAACATTTCTTTGCTCGAGAGAAGGTTGCTGAACGCAAATTAGATGTCAAGCAAATACCTACTCAAGATCAACTTGCTGATGTAATGACGAAACCTTTACAGCCGACAAGACTAAAATTTATTTGTGAACAAATTGGACTCATCAGTGTTAATATATCCTAACAAGGGAAAGTATTGATGCACTGTATGTTTTGATATGTTACCACTGTATTTATTAGATCTATGATATAGTCTATATATCAGGGAATCACTGTTTAGGTTTTACATTGTTAACAAGTTCTAGTATAAATACAATTAACAACCACAAAATAATTGCACTCTGAGAAATTCCAAAGTGAAAAAGAACTTTAAATACTTTTTGTAAAATAAAACATTTATACATCTGGTTCTTTTTGGGGGTATTTTTATTTATAAGTTTTATCAAAAAATTCACTTGCTATAAACAGTTTCTCAACATTTATAACGTAAACAAAAATTTAAAAAAGGAAAACAAACGTTAGAAAAAGAAGCAGAATTAAATTAATGTTTAAAGCTAGAATGTAACTACTCTACCAAGAAGTACTAACCCCGAAGAACAAATGTGAGAAGTTTAATATAAATTTCTCTAAATACAAGGTCCATTTTCGGTAGGCGTTCTTCAATTTGGTAAAATGCGTAACTCAGCAGTCAACCACTTTATATTGGCGTAAGAAAGCTTTCAGATCTTGTACATTTTTGTCCTCAAAAGTGATAGTAATAATATTGATTCTTAAACAACAAATATAAATCTTAAGAATATGGATTATTTACAACAAAACAAAAAGAAGTCATTGTTCTCAACAAATGCCGACAAGAGTTTGTGATTTAAACAATAGTAAAAATCTTAAATTACATTCTCTTTTCACTGGTCTATGATAGTGGCAGTTTGAAACTCAATTCACAATTAGGTTTGTACTCTTTTTGTTGCATGCGACAAACAGCATAAGGCTTTGCTTTTAACCTGCGCTTGTGTGTATTAATGTTTTTAATTTGGTGGCTCCTAAACACAAAACTTAAAAGGGAATATGCAGCATTAAATAGTAGTAGGGAAGAATAAAATCTTGCTGCATATTGAAAGGAATCTGAACTAAACTTTGTAAGGAAGTATTAAAACACATTAATTCGATTTTCCGCCTGTAATGGATTTATGGTCTAAGCGTTCTTGATCCGATAACCAGGCCATCTAAAATAACAAAAAAATTAAATTAATATTTGTCAATGTTTTTAGACAAATTTTATTTCGTATACCTTTTGCTTATGTTGAATAGCAGCAGCTTCAGCTCTATCCAGTACCATTTTTTCTGATAGCACACCGTCTTCAGAGGCATAAACTGCCGCCTGCCATGAAACTCCTAACTTAGAAATTTCACGACCTGACATTCCTTTACAGATTGTAGCCATTTTCGTACACGCAGAGCCGTAATCGAATTGCTCTAGCTTGAAACGCCTATAAACAAAATAAAAGAGTATTACAACTTTTTTGATTAAATTTGTTGTTGAACTTACTTGGCACCTTGGGCCGCTGGTTGCAACACATATTTATCGAAATATAAACGCAGCAAACGTTCGCGCTCTTCCAAACCGGGCAACGTAAATTCCACCATTTCATCCAAACGATCGTTAATGGCATAATCAAATTGTTCAGGAGTATTTGAAGCCAATACCAACATAAACTTGGAATTTTGTTCTGATGTACGATACAAGAAAGCGTTTAGTGCAGCTCGCAAATCTTCCGAAATGTGTTCTGAGGAACGTTTACGCAAGAAGGCATCAGCTTCATCCACAAACAACAAGAGACCCCGGCGACTGGCCTGAGACCAATCGAATACTTTGTGAATGGCCGTTACAGCTTCCTTTCCCATTGGAGCGACATCACCACCAGTCATAATGGCATAATCCATACCCGAATGTTCAGCAAGCTTTTTGGCAAACATAGTCTTGCCGGTACCAGGCGGACCATGCATAAGGATGTTCCTATACATTCCATGATTAATACGTGTGTTTTTCGTAGCGATAGCGACATCACGCAAACGTTCCTCCAATTTGGGATTGAGAACAACACCTTGTAAAGCATCTGCAGGTTTTGATTTCAATTTTTTGATATATTTCACAGGATGCTTAACAGCATCCAACATGGCAAATCTGGATGTTTCACCAACCAGAGTTGGTTTACCAATACGTGATTCAACATAACGCGACGTCACACCTGTTGCACCTTTCGCAGCGTAAACGCCCAAAGCTAGCAGTGACAAACCGCCAGCAGCTGTTAAAACTTTATCCCAATCTGTGAGCATAGCCTCCATACCGGAACCAATAACTGAACCGGCAGTCCTACAATACAAAAGAGAAATTAATACACGATTTCCAAAAATGAGTGCAACGTTCTGGCAAGACAGCGCAGATTATTTGTAAGATTAAACAAGTTAAATATTGGTCCTAAGTACAATAAGATGAAACCGCTAACGGATTTATATCATAAATAAATATCTAAACGATATTAGTGCTGTATTAATACAATTCAGATGTTAGGGATATTAAATAAATAAATACATGGTTTCCCGGGGATTAGGGAGAACTTCTCACAACCAGTGAGCTGTGCGCGTTCTGGTTTTATACTCACTGATTGGGCCCTACAGTTTTACACCGGTTTCGAAAGGTATTTTGAGAAGCTTTTTCATTGCGAAATACTCGATAGTGTCGCCGTCACTAAGCGAGGTGACCGCCGACGAAAGAAATTTAAGATGGTCAGAGTAGAGATGGAACCCACGTTCTCATGCACAAGAGCGCGCACACTACCATTGCACCACCGACGAGATATTAGTCCCGTATTAATACAATTCAGATGTTAAGGTAATGTGGACTCACTTGATGCCTTCCAATACGGTGGTACGTTGTTCCTGAGCCCTCAAACGGATCTGTTCCAAATTAATGTCACGATTTTCCCGATCAACTTTTGCCTTAACTCGCATTTCATGTTCCAGTAATTTCAGGCGATTCTTTTCTTTCATTTCAATTTCATGTTCAATAGTTTGACGACGCATAGCCTCCTGACGGGCCACACTTTCTTCCTGCCTAAAATAATGGAATTGATAACATTATAAGGTTCGCTTAAACCGACCACAAACTTGCGTACTTTTTTAAATTATCCTCCTGTACACGTTGTTGTTGAGCCAATTGATCTTCATAGCGTTTGCGTGAGAGCTGATCTTGGTATTGGGCGCGCTGCTGTTGTTGCTTAGTTTCTTCCTAAAAATGTACAATCATGTAGCTGTGTCCAGATGTCTTTGGAAAACGTTAACTTACAATTAAAGTTTTTCTCCTCTCTTCATGGTCAATACGTTTCTGTTCCACCTTGGCTTGTTCAATATGAGCCTCATACTCTTTCACCTTTGTTTGATATTCTGTTTGACGCGTAACTTCCTGTTGTTTGGACAGTTCCAAAGCCTCTCGAGCATGTTCTACGAAAAAGTTAAAATTCTCATTATTTTAGTGCTGTAGCGCTTACATGCACATGTTGTACACAACTATGATTATGCAATTGTGTGTAACACCCTTTCTCCACCTTTTCAATTCCAGAAAAAATATTTTTCCAAATTTTCAGCCGTGGTAGAATGATGAAATTCACTTACTTGACTTTTCCAAAGTCCGCGCTGCTTCGGCAGCACGTTCTAAGGCTGAAGAATCAAAACGATAGGCTTCCATTGCTTTACGCTCCGCCTTGGACAGTTGGGCATCACCGCTTCGTTCACCGGCTGTAGATCCGTCTGGATTACCACCCTCGGACGAGGGCATATCTTGGGGCTGTTGAGGCCTGTTTCTACCCAATAACCACGACATTTCAAATTAACAAATAGTCTGTGATATTTTAATTGATAATTTCGGCAAATTTTTCCTCGGCAATTATTCACCAAATGCGAGAAAACGTGATAAGACGTAATGTCAAGTGAGAAAAGGGGAGCAGTTGCATGATATGGCACAAATCAGTTATGGAAATTGTGGTACAATTGTGTAGATTTCGATACAATATAAGAATGTGTACTGAGCGGGGATGATAAGAGTAAAGAATTAAAAAACCGAAAATGATAACCAACACCGGTTTTTGCAAAAGCTTAGCTTTTATTGATCGAAAATTTTAAAAACTTTTAGTTAGATTTTTTCACAGAAACCAAAAATAAAATGGGAAAAACAATTTGAACAGACAACTAGACAACTTCAATTTACTTTCCAAAAGAAAATTAAAAGAAAACAATAATTGTGTGAACAATTAAGACAGAATAAGAAAAAATTCAATATTTAAAAAAACAGGTTATAAACATTTTGAATTGTTTTATTTTTATTTCCCACAAAATTTAAAGATTTGCTCAATTTGTATACAAATACATATATATAGTGTATATGTATATATACATTAGTTATCATAGTTGTTTTTAACCATATTTTAATAATAACTTTTTAAATGAAAAAATCGTGTTAGGAAGTCTCGACTAGCTATAATTCATGGCAATGCTCATGTTCAAGTCAGAGAATGGTTTAACGTCAAATAGCGAGAAGTGGGCAATTATGTCTAGACATTTCATTTCCAAAATATCTTTGACCCCTAAACAACAACTTCATCTGCCGTACACCTAAATTTGTGTCCAATTTCCTTCCACGCTTTTCTTTAAATTAATAATTTCGATTTTATTTAATTTAAGTTGCGCCATTTTAAAATACTTTAATGTCAAAATCGAATGAAACTTAAAATTAATGGCTGTGTATAAAGCAGAATTTCTGTCATGGGAAAGTTGGATTTTTAAGTCATGACATGAACATTAACGGTCTCTATTAACCATTGACTTCAATATTGCCATGAATTATAGCTAAAGTTTCGTTTCCACTTAGCGTATTTTTAACATGCCAAGCCCGGTATTCAGTACGTGTATAAAAAATAACGAAAATTTCGTGAACCGAAAAGTTTCCTCATCTCTATTTGCTTGGTACTCAGCTCTTTGCGAAAATTGTGTATGCAAATTTAATTACCTGGTTGTTACGCCAAATTTATTTCTTAGGGAAACAGTTGTTTGGGACCGGAATTTTGACATTTCAATTCAATTTTAACAACCAAAAGTAACACCACATGTGTTAAAAAGAAAATAGAGTGCGAAGAGGAATTATAAATTATATATGTATTTGCAAAATAAATCAAAGAACGTGGTAACTCTCCTCAACAAAATTTTCCGTTTAGAGATAAATGCCACAATTCTTTACGAAAATTTCAAAATCAGCTGAGTTTTCATACTAAAATCAGCTGGTTCCGGTCTCAAAACATGTTAAACACGCTAATGGTGCATTTAGACTGTCTTTATCGCGGCCAGGTTAGCGATAACCGTGTCGTCTAATCTTTGCCGTTTACAATACCCAATTTCAGGTGGCAACTTTGTGCATAAACCAATTTCGAGCAACTCCATGTCGGGACCAAATAAAATAATCGAAGACGGCTGCTCAACAAAAAAAATTAAAATTGCGGCTTTGGTTTTGCAAGTTTTGTACAAATTTGGCATGTTTTTGAAATAACCGAACCTTTAAAATTATATTAGTCGGTCAAATCGGTCCAGTCGGTGAAATCGGCACACACTTTAAACCGATAAAATCAATTACATCGACGACGAAGTGAGCTTCAAAAAATGTTTGGTGTCAACAGTTGTTTTTTGTGTATGTTTTTATTATCTATTAATTTTTTTGGTAACTGGCAGAGTAATATACTAAGAGTTTGCAACAGCTGGTTTTCTTGGACCGGAAACAAACTTGGCAACCCACACAGAATGAGAAAAATCTTTATTTTAATAAATTTGTGTTTCAATTGTAATCTCTATAAACAGATTTACTCTAACACTTCATTACATTTTGCTTTATTTCACTTGTTATCCCTTTTTCCCTCGATTTAATTATCACAAAAATACTCCCAGTTGATGAGCTTTGTACTTTTGGTTCAATGCACAAAGCCTATTGTGAGAAAAACGCATTGAGCAACCCTACATACTTCCAGTCATCTATCGCTATTTCTCTTTGTTACTTTATCCTGCATGTTTTCCCAACTCTAAGGTTTATCAGCTGTGGCATAGTAGCCAGAGTAGCATCAACTATTTTCAGCCTCAATAATCGGGCGATTTTTTAAAATATTTTTTTTGCCAACAAAAATAAAGATTATTGTTGTTGTATATGGTCGTCATATTGACTAAAAAGCCCTTTAAATTTTGCCAACAAAAACATTATTGTTGTTTTTGTGTGTGGTTGCCATATTGACTAAAAATGCACTCACAATTTCCCAAAAAAAGTTTAAATAATTGTAGCACTAATATATCGCAAAATTTTATTTATTTATTTTTGTTTATTTTCCGATTTTGTACCAAACGTTTAAACATTTTGAAAATGTTCCGAATTTAAAAAATAAATCGATAAATTTCACATATTTAAACCCGATTATTTAATTTTATTTTGTTATTTTAAGATTTTATATCCAACCCCTTTTCAACAATTTCATGTTTTTAATTAAGAAAGTCTGTATTTTAAAAATTTTCAACATTCATAACTCGATAACTAAGCAAGTTATTGATTTTTTCATTTAATCTTTTATACTTATTTCGACCCTGTTTACATAAAACATCTGCCAGATCGGCTCCTAGACGTAGTTGAGATCACAAAATCACTCCATATGCCTAAATTTTGAGGGCTCGTAACTGCCAAGACAGGGCTCGTGGCAAATTTTTTTATTTAAAATATTTTGTTTACAATAATGTGTTCTACAACTTTTTTTTGTGGGAGGGTGGGTAAGCTCCAAAAACGTACTTCAAAAAATATTAAAAAAAGTATTGCTTCTTTTAACGTGGCGTTTACACGGGACAGTTTAGCTCCGACAGTCGCAACACATTCACACATTTTTACTACCACACTTACACTTCTCTCACTTGCCTCGCCACTGTCTCTGATTTTTCAACGACAGTAACTTCGGCAAGAGATTTGACATAAGCGGCCAGATCATGGCTGATCTAGTAAAGGTTAGCGCAATAGAACAACTGATTTTAGTTTCTTATGACTCAATCTGTTAAATTCAATGTATTTTGTTGTTGTACTTTTTTGTTTACTGGGTTCGTCCATATGGATGTGTGTTGAATTTGGCGATTAGAATCATGAAACAAAACCTAAATACCTGTTGTTGGTTCACACAATTACAACAAATCCTACTGCGTCAACCTCTACTAGTTCAGCCATCGGCCATATCGGTGACGTTTCGTAGTATTTTGAGAAAAAAGCAAAACATCGCAAATCTATCTTTTGTGACAACTAATACATATTCTCAACTATCTTGTCTCAAACTGTCCCGTGTAAGCGCACCGTAATATACTCGAAAATGCCTTGCACATTTGCACTAATAGTTTGAGACAAGATAGTTGAGAATATGTATTAGTTGTCAAAAGAGAAAAATTGTTTGTATGACGTACGCGTGCAGCCAGTTTTAAAGACAGTACAGTTTTAAGCAACCGCCGACAGTGTCGCTTTGTTAAATTTCGTGATCTGATTTTTTGTTTCTCTGCTCTTTTGCCATTGTGTTTTGTCTTACTTCTCCAAATTACAGTGGAACTGATGTACTCTGCAAAATTAGACATGTATTCATGTTAATCATAGAATAACACATACCATAGAAGGTTTTATTCGCTCAATAAATTAAACGTCATAGGTACGATGGAAAGTAAACATTGGATGATAGAAATATGGGTTCAATAATACCAGATAGTGGCAATAGTATACAGCGATCAACATAGGAACAACAACCGAATTTCGTGTTTTTGTGGCAAACTAGTTGTGTTAAATACAATACAAATGTATACCAACGATAAAAGTCAATAAAAAAGTGCAAAATATATTTAAATTTTTCAGTTCTGCACCAAAACGACAGGAAAAAGTTAAGTGAACATATTTTGTAACTCCACCTGGTGTAAGATAATTTTAAATTTAATTGCTCTCATTTCCACAAACCTACGATGAGAGTGTGAAATGAAACGTCAGATGAGAGAATAAGTTTATCTAGGTATGTATTATTCTATGATGTTAATATGTTTGTATTGCCAAACAATTTTTCAATAAAAATTAGCAAAATTTTGAAATACAAATATATTTCCCAATTTGTAAAGTCGTTTGCAATGTTTTGATTTTTTCTCAAATTACTACGAAACGTCACCGATATGGCCGATGGCTGAACTAGTAGAGGTTGACGCAGTAGGATTTGCTGTAATTGTGTGAACCAACAACAGGCATTTAGTTTTTGTTTCATGACTCTAACCATCAAATTCAACACAGATCCATATGAACAAACACAGTAAACAAAAAAGTGCAACAACAAAATACACTGAATTTAACAGATGGAGTCATAAGAAAGCAAAATCAGCTGTTCTATTGCGCCAACCTTTACTAGTTCAGCCATGATCTGGCCGCTTATGTCAAATCTCTTGCCGAAGTTACTGTCATTAAAAAATCAGAGACAGTCGCGAGGCAAGTGAGAGAACTGTAAGTGTGGTAGTAAAAAAGTTTGAATGTATTTCTACTGTCGGAGCAAAACTGTCCCGTGTAAACGCCAGGTTAAATCACAAGCAGTATATTTTGTTCATTGCCTTTTGTATTGGGTAAATCTATAAACATTCAAGGCAAATTTCTCTATGGTTTATCAACGTGAAATTACTTACGTTTATTGGTAACATTGTTCAATTAAATAGTTTTGCCATGTTGCACAGTGCATTGACTGATATCAGACCATGAATTTGGGTTATATTATGCAAGGTTTTTCCGTGTGGCCGAGAACTTTAGCTCAGCGCAAGTTTCCCTCGCACCGTTGCATGAGGCACCAAGTAAAGTTGCTCAGCGTAGTTGTGCTCAAAACCATATCAGCTGACCAAGATGGATACATAAGGTGGTAGCAGTAGCAATTGCATGTATTATGTATGTGTACTTTTTCTACTGTTCTAGTGCTATCACCTTATTTATCCATCCTAGTCAGATAACAACGAAATGTCAGAAGTTTACACGTTTCTCCATCCCACGTTTGCGCAGCAAATTTGCCTCGAAAACTTTCCACTTTTGAGCAAGTCGCTTTGTATGGGAAATATGTTTGTTTTGACGTTTGCCGTGCAAGTTTACGATGTTTTCGAGTTTACGAGGTTCTTTCGAGCTTTCATGAAGACCATTATTGTATCAATAGCCCAATCTATATTTTAGCAGTTTTTCGGAACACTATCGAAATAATGACCTGGCAACTCTTGGCCGTTATTTGTAAACAAAACCATCTGTTTTGTTTATATTTTATTTCAACCGAAATTGTTTAGTTGTTTGTTTACAGTCTGGAAATTACGTCGAAAATGTACGATTTGAATCAGAAAACCATTTTTGTATTGGACCATACCCAATATTTTAGCATCTCAAGTGAGGATTATATACCACTAGACTTTCTAAAAGGCAAAACAGGTGCCCCAACGGACCTCACAGTACCCTCAGCATCTAGTGTCACACAAAGTTTGCAATTCAGCAAATCCTTGTGGACATCCTCCGTTGAGTCTTCTATAGAGTACTGTCGCATAGTCTGGGATCTTTTTCCCCGTGGAAAATTGATACGATTCATAGTGAGTGATACAGCGGCCCACATAGTCAACACATGGAAATTTGCCACGCAAAACATGTCACATGTCCTGAATGCCATGGCTTTGGTGGGTGTACCTCAACGTAATACTCCACAGTCATCTGATTATTCAGTAATACATGGCTTAAGGGCTGCGATTGAAGCATTGGCTGAGCCAACAGAACATCAAATCAATTTGATGCAAGCCCTGGAGACGAACATGCCTAATGCCACTGAAAAGGTGCCTAACAAGGGTAGAGTAATATGCATAACATCAGCACGAGATAATCCCAGTATGAAAAGTTTGGAGGACATTTTTCATAATGTGTTAATGCAACAAAACACATTAGCCATGACCCAAAAGAAGCTACTGACCATTGATCATTGTCATTTGGTTATAATCAATATGGTTCCCATGAATATCGAAACGCTAGTTACAAATCGAGCGAAATTGGAACTGTCTCCCTGTCTATCAACAGAAATACATACTACGAGTGCTCCAGAAATTTCCAATAAGTTGACACATATAATAATGAGCCACTACGATTTGGCTAATACCACAGTGACAGGGATACCCATGAAGGTAGGAGGACTACATCTTTGCAAGCAATGATTTCTATACATAATTAGCTTTATCCCTTAGGAAGAACAAAATGCCAACTCTAGCGCCAATTACGATGTAGAAATCTTGCATGCCCGCAACGCTCATACTGCTATTTGTGGTAATGAGGCTTTATTGCCAACCAGCATAAAGGAGGGGGCTGAGTACGAGACGGTGACATTAAAATGGTGCACTCCTAGAGGTTGTGGCGCTTCCGATATGTCAGCTTGCCCCCCATGTTTGGCACAGCACCGAGTCACGCCTGTTGATGTTACGAGCAGGCCCAGTTCCTGTTTAATAAACTTTTTGCTTAACGGACGTTCAGTTTTATTGGAAATGCCAAGGTTCATCTTGATTAAACCCAATAAATTTCTTTAGTTTTTAACTGATAACTTCACTTAATGTTACAGAAAAACTGGTGGCAAAACTACAAGTCATTTACTCTCCGCCCGTGGTGGAGAAATCTTTATTCATGCTTTACAAATTACTAGATCATGCCTAGAGGATCCACCTTCTATATCTGAGGGACCGGGTGGGCGTATCACCGATTATCGAATAGCTGATTTTGCAGCTTTTATAAAGTCACATCGCCTATTACCATTGAAGTCCAAGGCAAAACCAGAGCAAAATTTGCACAAAACACGTGAAAGACTTTTCACAAGGTCTTCGTATTTTCCCCTCACGCTATCTACATCTGTTGCGTTTAACCTACAACGTAGTCTGCCTTGGTTACCGAACTTCCTGAGGAAGATAGCTAAAGAGGACATGGACAAAACCGATGAAATCCAATGTCAACAGAATATTTACGAACTCTACACAGCATCTACAAGAAGGGAGTTGTTACCATTCACCAATATGAATGCAAACCGGTGAGTAAATTAGACAAACTTATAATAATGCAAATCATTAAATGTGTACGTTCATTCAAAGTATAAAAGGTAATAAGAAAGTTGACCAATATAAATTACTTTGCGCTGAATTGGAGGTACTCATAAAAAGCAGTGTAGCAACACCTTACCACAAGGTCATATTGGAAAATATACAAAATGTAAGAGCAGCATGTGGCGATACTACAATAAAGTCCGAAGCGGACACTTCACGTAAGTAACACTTACATAATCTTCTCAAATAACATATTAAAGATAAAATTATAATTATAGGAGACTCTACTGGTAAGGCGTTTATAAGGGCTACCACAGATTCTCCCTTGTCGCCGCCACATTCTATGGACACAAGTAGTTCCTCTAGTACCCATTTGATAAAAACCACTAAACGCAACTTAAGTAATGTGGGACAAAGATCACTGTTTGACATTGTTGCAAGTGCCGAAAGATCGCAATCAAATAAACGTACAGACTTCTCGGGCCGTTTGTGTACTCCAGCAGGCCAGGTGGCAAAGCTCTATCCAGAATTTGGTCTGAAAGAGGCAGAGACTGCTGCAGCGACAGCAGCACCCATAAAAGATGAAAACTTAGCTATTAAATTAGAAACACCCGGTATAAGGGCATAATTTAAACTTCTAAATTTCCAAAATCGTGTTTGTTTTCAAAAAAGTATGATATATGAATATACAAATAAAAATTCTTCAAAGACACAAGTCTCTTCTTTCAATAACAAATTTCTTCATTTTTCATTTTGGATATCATTTTATATTAAAAAAATGTCAACAAATCCTTTGACTAAAAAACTAACACAAATTACCGAAGAATCTTTGGCTCCCGTTCAAGGTAATAATATTTCGCACATCGAACACTACAATTTTTTTCGTTTTGTGTTCCTTGACTTTAGTTCCTTTATTCATTGGCTCTGATTGCTACATGGTAACTCAACAAGATATACGAAGAATAGAGGATATACGATTTCTTAGCTTTAACAAACTTAATAAAAATGGTGTTCTTGATCCTGCAGATCCTACCGCAGTAGAATTGTTATTAACAATACTAAAAACTATTAATGCAAATACAAATTGTCAAAATATTAATGAATCATGTCAATTACAAAAGTCTCAACAATGTCCACCTCAACCAATGGAAGTCTCTTCAAACCCTACACATTCATCATGCACTTCAGTAAAGGCTACTACTGAGCAGCAGTTAAAATGGAATATGTGCACTAACACTTCAGCGCCAGTGAGTACAATTTTCCTTATCGAGCATTGGGTGTGAATGCTAGATAATACTATAATTTTAAAAGAGATGAGGAAGGGTAAATGTGTGCAGAATCTTCAATATCAAAAATAAAACATGGAATGTTGTAAGAACCCTACCCAGTACACTAGACTTTGAAACCTAAAGCAATCACAAGGCATACGCGCGAATGTAAAGATATGGGATTGTTCGGAAATGCATCAGTTGATGCAGATTCTTGTTTGTTACGCTATTTGTTTGCAATTACCAACTCAAAACACCTGCAAAGTTGTCAGATGTTGCAGAGCAGTGATGCCTTTTCGAACAGGCCCTATATTTGTACACACCATTTTTGACAGCATTGCACTTCACCACTTACTAGAAGCATTGATTTAATTAGTCTCTCAAAAGCCTTTTAATTATATTTCAGTTTGCTTTTAACTACTCCCGAAGCACATCGACTACAGATCTTTGTTACAGTACAGCAGAATTAAGTGAACAAACGTCTTCAAGCTATAATCCATGCTCTTGTTCTAAAACAGTGAAGTTCTCAAGAGGCACTATTACAAATGAAATGCAAAATATCAGCACACCATGTTTGGATGCTAGAGAACAATTGAAACAAAGAAAAATCGTCAATTCATCTATATCGTAATAAATTGTATGCCCAATGTTAGCATGTAAATAAATCAAAAAAGTAACGTGATTTATTAACATAAATTGTATTTGAAAAATTACTTCGTTTTACAAAATTACATGACAAATTAAAACTTAAACAAAACTCTTCGCTTTATTGTTCGTAGAAATCTTAAGTATATGTTTCTTTTTTCCCGACAGTTTGCCTGACTTTTCCGCTGTAAAGTGAGGCTTCGTAACAGATTTGTTTGTTTGTGGTTTTACAACAAATTTGTTAGTGGAAGTGTCTGATGGTAATGCGGGTTTTACTTTATTTTCTAATTTTGCGACTGTAAAGTATCTTTTCGTTCCTGCTTTTAGCGGACCATTTGTCGCTTCTTCTGTAGTTTTAAGTGATAATTTATTGATACTCTCCACAGTACCTATTTGTAGATAAAAATCTTTTAAAATAAATTTAAAGTCTCCTATTAAACATTCCTTCTTTGCTTGTATGCGCTTTTGATCGCTAGACAGTGAACAACCATTCACATCGTTTACTTTAAATTCTTTAGCTTCAAATGCCTGTGGTTTCCATACAACAGCTATTTCTTTGCCGCCACAGGGATTGTAAAAGAAAGCAGCATAATCGAAATAAGCCTCCTGAAAAGGAAAATAATGCAAATAGTGTTAAATAGTGTTTCTAGTAGAAAGATTAAAAATGCATACTCTTAATTTCTGCACAGCGGATTTAATAAAATTCGTGGCCGCCAAGGGCATATGCCAATTAGGTTTGGTAAACTCCACGAATGGTGAGCCAAACTCAAATGCCAGCGTATTAGGTGCTGCCTCTGGTTTTATTTGTATAACTAAATCGTAGCCATCACTTGAAGCTTTAAATATCTTCGCAGCTTTTATGAACACGGCAGATGATGAAAGTAAAGTAGATTCTATGATATCCAGACATTGACGTGCTAATATAGTAACTCTAGCCAATACATGGACATTTGGTTGCATGGACGAAGACCAGATTCTCCCATGATATTGTTTATCATATGAGGTAGCAATACACAAGGGTGGAAATGAGTCTCTATCGGAAATGAAGCGCTGTTCCAATTCAGATATTTCCGTTTCTAAAAGAAAACATTGCAAAAGTAAAAAAAGTTTAAACGTATTATACAACCTCTTATACATAAATGTACCTTAGCATGCTACCTTTTTAGTTCAACGCAAAGCAAAAAAGGGAACACATTTCAGGAGTGTTTTTTTTGTTAACGGCGTGCTAAATATGAACTCACCTTCCATGGCATTATTAAAATTAATTAAAAATAACTCTGATTTCCAATCAGTATTTGCTAATAAATTTAAAAACCTTATAAATCCAGTCTGTGGTGCATTGCTTATGAATTTGGCTGAAGTTTTTAGGAACTGAGACGCTATTAAAAGCTCAGTGCATTCATCTGGCCACAGACCATCGTCTATGAGTTGAGAATACAACCATCTTTTGGCAATCATTACTGTCGGTCCAAAGGAAGAATAATTCTGATATAGAGCTTTTAAAGCTCCTGCAACTTTTGGTAAAATATAATGACGTTTTTCCAGAGCAATACTTTGGATACAGTCTACATGCTGTGTTATACCCTTATCAGTTTTTTCCTTCTTCAGCAAACCCACTTCCTTGGGATGAGATATTTCAAGATTAAAACAGTAGCCTTCTTTAAGCACCATTATACCGTCATAGGTAACTTTGCATTGCAATTTGTACTCGTCCTTTAACAATGCTGCTATTTGTATGTAAAATGCAGTTTTCAAAGCTCGAAAAGCCCCTAACTCTCCGGGCCATTTACCACTAAGACCTGCAAATTAAAATAAAGAAAAGAAATAAAGAACAAATAATACAGAATGCTACAAACAAGTCAAAAAGGATGTCGATATTAGGAGCTAAAGCGAGCCAACTTTAAATTTGGTATATATACGAGGTTTTATAAGTATGTAGTTAATCCCAAGCTTTGGTTCACCAACATAGAGTTTTCTCTTTCATAAAGATATGTTAATCATGCTATGGGGCTGTTTTTAATCACCTAGAGTTGGTCCATTATATTGGATAAAAGTTCAAATGTGCGCCACGGACTATGTTTAAATACGTAATACGGTAATGCTGCCATATGAGGAGAAAGAAATGACATTAAAATGGGCGTTTTCGAAGGACAACGTTCCAAAACACACACACAAAAATTGTTTCGGGAAAACGTGTCTTTAATGAAATGGCCTTCACAATCGCCTGACATAAATCCAATAGAGAACTTGTGGGGGATATCGAAAAAAAGAATTGCTGGGTATAAATCAGAAAATAAAGTAGATTTGTGGGAAAAAATACAAGAGGCGTGGTATTCCATTGATCATTTAATTTCTACCAATCTTGTAAACTCAAGTTTTACGAAGTGATGGTGCCACAACAAAATATTGATAAATTATTATTTATAACTTTATATTAGTTGATTTAAGAGAAAAACATTTTCTACGTTAGATTTAAGCATTTTGTTTCTATTATATTTCCCAAGTGTGACAAATGAAATGCATTTTTTTGGTACATACATACATATCTATGTGAAATGCGCAACTGTGTGATTTTACATCCGATTCATATAAATATTACTTGACATATGAAAGTAATACAAATTTTAAAAATATAATCAATTAAAAATTCATTTTTTGAACAAAAGCAAAAATATTATACATAACCAAAATATGTATACATATATACTTACAGTTGTGTTCAAAAAAATAGGACTGCCCTTCATAAAAAAAACAAATTTTGATTTTTTAAGCAAAAATAAAAAATTTATTCAGATCTTTCTACATAAAATTATTCATTAATTAATTCTCTAAATTGTATACCAATTAATTATTCAATTAAAGCTATGTTTTTGATAACTTCGGCACATCTACGATGCATGGAGTCAATAAGATCCTGGGATCTCTTTAAAGGGATTTTGTGCCAGGCATTACGCACTGCGTTCCATAGCTCTTCCGCATTTGACGGTTGTTTCTCTGCAACATATTTCTTAAAATCTCCCCATAGATGTTCTATGGGATTGAGGTCCGGAGACTGAGCAGACCACGACATAACCTCAACCCCATTGTCCCGAAACCACTCCTTTGACAACTTACTAGTGCGTTTTGGGTCATTATCTTGCTGGAATATCCATTTCAGGGGCATATTCCACTCTGTATAAGGGAGCATTACTTCCTTCAAAATTCACACATAGACGTGGTTATCCATGATACCTCTTATTTGATGAATTGTACCTACACCGTTGTATATCATTATTTTTGCACCACCATGTTTAACAGTCTTTTTTGTATATTGTGCCTTATAGTCAGTATTGGGCAGACGTCGGACATACTGTCTAGGCCCAGCTCCACCAAATAACATGATTTTGCTTTCGTCTGTCCATAGTATGTTCCTCCATTTTTCATTCGACCAATCGATATGTTCTTGAGCGAACTTTAAGCGAGCAGCTGCCTGTTTCTTTGAAAGCAATGTCACCTTTCGTGGACTTCTTGCGAATAAATTATTTTCTATCAGTCGTCTACGAATAGTAGGACCACTTACAGCAACATTTACTATATCGCACAATTTCGGGCTTTTTTTATATGATAAGGCATTTGCAATCATTTGATCAGAACACCCTAAAATTTCCTTAATTTCGCTATACATTTTTCCTTGTTTTCGTAACTTTTTAATTAATTCTCGTTTTTTTCGGAGCAGTGTTTTCCTCGTCCCACTATTACACAAATTTATATGAAAATTTATTTAATAACTATAGAAAAAGTTTCAACGTAGCTTTCCATACTTACTTTTCACTTTTTTTATTTTTAATTAAATGCTGTTATATTTGTTTTATGTACAAATCAAGTCGATCCAAGGGCAAATACAGAAATAAATCAATTGCATCATAAATATAATAGTTATAATAAGCTTCTCTTTTTTATTTTACTTCTTACATACCGTTGCTTTGCAAGTTAATATACCAACATATTTGGCATGAGAAAATATTAGGTGGCAGCACTCCTATTATTTTGAACACAGCTGTATGTATATATAAAAAATATTCCTCTAGGAAATAATTTCAGATCGAATCATAATAATAAAAATCATATGGTAGAGCCTGACCATAAAACGTAGAACACTAACAAAAATATAAATATATGTATCTTAGTTATGTTCTAAAAAATGGATTACTTTCAAAAAAAACTTCAGACGACTACAACTGAAATTAGTTGTATTGTTAACAAGACGGTCAATGTTCTAGAACGCTAAGGTGCTGATTAAGGTGGACCTTGTAATGACATTTTTGCGATATTTTGGTAGATGAGGGCTCTATTCCGTGCCTTTTTGAAAAAAAATGACAATGCCGAAAAAAAAAATTAAAAAAAAAAACATTAGGGGTTGCGCACGAGCCGAGAAAAAGGTCCACTTTGCCAAAATTAGGGGGGAAATTGCCATAGGTCATCAGGGGTCACCCGTAGGGGGGAAGAATGTATGGCCGACCCCCATTAACTTTTTACCGCCAACATTTTCCCCCAAGACACCCACCCCCTATCTCCTCCCCTTAGGGGGGTCACCATACAAAAATGGAGGTTGCTCAGTATTTTCGAAAAACACCATAGGTCATCAGGGGTCACCCCTAGGGGGGCAAAATATATGACCGACCCCATTAACTTTTCATCCCCAACATCTTTTCCGAACAAACTTACCCTCTATCTCCACTCCTTGAGGGACTCCCCATACAAAAATACTGAAAATCTATGTATTTACAGTTGCACAATATCGAGATTTTTTTGATTTTTTTTTGATTTTTTTACAGAAATTCCACCAATATTTAAGAGTGGTCATTGTTTGGAAAGTCTTGAAAAATTTGAAACGCACACGTGCTGAATCAGGTACATAGGCACCCTTAGCAGATGCCCCCATTCATCAGTACCTGGCAGTAAAATATTGCAAAATACGTAGTGGTTATAAATAGCAGTTCATTCATCGATTGTTGTCATTCAACAAGTGCCGACGACCGCGAAAAGTAAATTGATTATTTCCCGTTTTTTAAAAGTTAAGATGACAACACGACTTAGATCGCGCGACGATATTTTTTTGATTGGTTATCCAAGCATGAATATTACGGGGAACAAATTACCGTCGAAGAAGCAAGTGCTAAGAATGCATTTCTTCAACATTCGCAAACGAAACATGTCGAAGAAAAATAGTGCGGTTATAGTCGCGGACGCAGTGATGATTTTTTGGCGCCAAGCAGCTATTCCGACGAAAGCCAGAGGAGATGTTACAAGAAAAATAGCTGCGCTGCACGATGAGTGGGATGCTTTAAGAAAGTCATCTCACAGAAAGACTGAGTCCACTAGAGAAAAAGAGAATACGTTTTCTGATAGCTTGGATAATCTTTTCGACATCGCACACGCCAACGCCCTTGAGAAAATGACAAATACCGAAGACATTGAGTTTCTGCTAAAGTAAAGAGAAGATGGCCGGCCAGGAACTATGGGAGGTGTGGACGCTACTGATACTCGAACGAGGAAAAGAAAAGCTGAGCGCGAAGAACAAGAAGAGTTGCGACGCAAACGTGCAACGGAATCTAGTAGAGATCGGTTCGCTAAAGGCGGTAAGCTATTTCGCGCTTTGTGTGTTCGTCCAATGTTTATATTCAAATGAAATTCGTTCAATTGCAGTGGTTAAATTTTCAAGCAGTGATTCAAGCGATGATAATGGGAGACAGGACGAAAACTTCCCGGCAGAAGCTGGCCCGTCAAATGTTGGTGACAGAAGAGGTTACAAACAATGTTTTACTGAACGAGTCCTATCAGCTTTGGACAAGTGCAAAGTGACTGACCGAGACGCGGTCGGCATTATGATAGCGGCGGCAGAAGCATTTGGACGCGATCCTCAACAATACACAATAAACCGTACGTCGCTTCGGAGATGTCGGCGTTCAAATCGAGAGAACATGCTGAGTTATGTGAAAGACAATCCAGAAGTAAGATCGCATAGATTTATTTGCTCTCATTCAGAATTCTTATTCTTCAACGCGTTTCATTCATCTCCAGCTTGTCGCAGCTAAATCCTTCGTAGTCCATTGGGATGGCAAAATGCTTTTGGATTTTGTGGGTACAAAGAAGGTGGACCGTCTACCGGTAATTGTCTCGTACGGAGAAAAAGAACAACTTCTTGGAGTTCCCAAAGTAGAAGATGGGAAAGGAAAAGGCCGGAGAATAGCACATGCCGTTTATCAACTGTTGGCATCTTGGCATATGACACATCGAATACAAGGACTTTCTTTCGACACGACATCAACGAACAGTGGCCCATTCTCCGGAGCCGCAGTTGCTCTTGAGCGGCTGTTGGAGAGAGAAATCTTATATTTACCTTGCAGACACCACGTATACGAACTGGTGCTAAGGGAAGTTTTTGAGACAAAAATGGGAAAGACCAGTGCACCAGGCGTTCCTTGCTTTGACCGTTTCAAACAGGAATGGGACGCTGTAAAGGTTAAACCATTCCATTCTGGCTTGATAGACGATCAAGTCGTCAGAAAAATTCCTGTGGCAATGCAAGTCGGCATAAAGAAGTTTTGCTTAGATCAATTGAAGGAGAAACACCCTCGCGATGACTACAAAGAAATGCTACAATTAATTCTTTTGTTTCTGGGTGAAAAACTTGAAAATTACCATTTCCGACCTCCAGGACCCGTTTCCCATGCTCGATGGATGGCAAAAGCCATTTACAGCCTCAAGATGTTTTTGTTTCGGAGAACTTTTCACTTATCTGTATGTGAATTGAATGGTATTCGACACGTTTGTATTTTTGTGGTGCGACTTTACGTCAAGGCATGGTTTGGTTCTTCTCGAGCAGCTGAGGCGCCGAATCAAGATTGGAAGTTTTTGAAGGACATCGTCGAGTACAAGTCCGTTGACCAGGATTTATCTCGGGTAATGATAAAGAAATTTATCGGTCACCTATGGTATCTCGCCGATGAGCACATAGCCCTTGCCTTTTTCGATGACAAGGTTTCAAATGAGTTGAAGGCCAAAATGGCCCAAGCATTGCTAGAAAATGAGAATGACGAAGGTGAAGAAGATGAAGAAGACGAAAAAGGTGAAGAAGATGAAGAAGACGAAGAAGGTGAAGAAGATGACGAAGACGAAGAAGGTGAAGAAGATGAAGAAGACGAAGAAGGTGAAGAAGATGAAGAAGACGACCCGGTTCCCCCAGCTCCTCGCGTCGTAATCAAAAGCACCAGCGTTAAAAAAATCGAGGTGAAATTCAAAGATGTGAATGAGGAATTCTTGGCTAAAGACTTGAGCAACTTCGTCTCTCATAATACCAAAAATTTATTTGTACGATTTGGAATATCGCAAGATTTCATTCTTGCAAATCCAGCAACCTGGAAATCTCGCGCAGACTATCAAGAAGGTCGTAGAATTGTAAATAACTTGCGTGTTGTGAACGACACTGCCGAAAGAGGAGTAAAAATGATACAAGATTATAATAGAATACTGTGTCAAGGCGAAGAAGAGAAACAGTATTTACTACATGTTATCGATTCTTACCGCAAGAAATACCCATCAGCGAACAAAAATATGTTAATTTGACTATATTATATTAAGAGTGCTTAGTAGTACTACTCAATTACAGCTTCTTTTATTTTTGTATGGGGAGTCCCTCAAGGAGTGGAGATAGAGGGTAAGTTTGTTCGGAAAAGATGTTGGGGATGAAAAGTTAATGGGGGTCGGTCATATATTTTGCCCCCCTAGGGGTGACCCCTGATGTCCTATGGTGTTTTTCGAAAATACTGAGCAACCTCCATTTTTGTATGGTGACCCCCCTAAGGGGAGGAGATAGGGGGTGGGTGTCTTGGGGGAAAATGTTGGCGGTAAAAAGTTAATGGGGGTCGGCCATACATTCTTCCCCCCTACGGGTGACCACTGATGACCTATGGCAATTTCCCCCCTAATTTTGGCAAAGTGGACCTTTTTCTCGGCTCGTGCGCAACCCCTACCAAAATATCGACACAAGGTCCACCCTAGTGCTGATGAGAAGAGTCACAAATTTCGAGACGATCGTCCGCCAACGCAAGTTCAAATCCTGGTGCCGACGGTTTACATTTTTTCTAATTGCAGAAGTAAACTTCAGATCTGTGTAGCTCGTAGCAAATGGAAAAATATTCTTCTGGGAAATAATTTCAGATCGAATCAATATAATAGCAAAAATTTAAGTCTTTTCTATTATTTTTCCAAACACTGTATATTCATAAAAAGCCTTATTCATAAAAAGTTATGAGACGTTTGACAGACAGTTCATCATACAAAAAACGTCTCCCCAATCCCCCACAACTTTTTATGAATAAGGCTGTAAGTCTTTAGATATCCCACCTACTGTAAAATATAATGGCGCCATTTCTCAATCCTGTGATGATGCTGCCAACATTTTTACGGACATCTTTAAATCTAATTTTGAATCTCCGTGGCATAGGTTAGGTTTGTTAGGTAGAAGTGGCTGTTAATATTGGCACACTTATTCCAATGAGGACCGTTGCGATTCCACGGGACGTTTTATTCCGTTCACATCGTTGAACCTGTAAATTGACCTGGTATAGTTATGTGGGGTGTGGCTGAAGAGGATCCAGTTTAACTTCCTGAATGTGTGTTAAATACAACAAGAATTAAGATCCTAGATATTGGCTCCTACTCATACAAAAGGCCGGGCAGTAATACACTACAATGGTTTGGTAGTCTTTGTGCACGGTCTTGTCTCAGCTCTTTAGACTAGGCTCCAACCTCTCCTTTGCCATTTAGTTTGGAACCATCAGTGTAAAAGTCTCAATACCTTCTATAACGTGGTTTGCGTAACTTCCAGTCCTGCCTGTCTAAGGTATAAGTGGAGAAATTGCTCGCAAAGGTAGAAGTTGGTGATTGCAGATCGGTTGAAATCGACCCATGATGGTGATCCATCGCAAGAAATGCCATTTGCCTTCACAGGACAGCACACAGCTGAAGGATAACCCCCGAACCCCGAGACTTAGGTAAGTGGATTTTTCCAGCTCCCTGTCACCAAGCAATAATGGCGTAAAGCAATATCGGGCGGACTACAGCTGTATATATCCTGCAAAATATTTTCAGGGATAGGCCTCATCATACTCTGATGGGCCACGGTGGCTCTAGTGACCCTATCCATAGTGTTTGACTTGAAATTAAGATTTCTTTCGAAAATCAGACCAACATATTTTGCACTATCCTTTAGATATCATTATCCCACAGAGATAATGTCTGAATATACGGAACCTTTGTCTCAGGATTTACACCCAGCCCATTTTCCGTGGCCCACATAGATAGTGCCTTGTTTAAGTCAAGTAGCACATCTCCACGCGGAAGGGAATTTTCCCTGCACTGCAATTGTCAGGTCGTCAGCATATGCATACGATTGTGCAACCTGATCCCTCTATCTCTAGCAAAATACTTTACTAAGTAAAGTAGCTATCCAGTGCTAAATTCCAGAGAGGTGTAGATAAGACTCCCTCTTTGGGTGACGAGGTTATAGCCTTCTCGTAAGAAAGCCATATATATTAGCTTGTTTTGTATAAAGCACTTAGAGAAGACTTAGCGAACACTTAGCGAGAACTTAGGGCTGCGATTCATTTTCTCTAAGTTTAAACAAATTTTTTTGACATCTTTAACCGATTTCGAACATTTTTCATATTTTTGAATAAAATGACTTATCGCTAAATATCCGTTTTCTTTGCAACTTAGTAAGCGATAATCGTTTGCTTGTAACCAAAACACGGCTAATGATACCTTGGTCGACAAAAAGTGCCGATTTTATCGATCCCGGTAAACCGTTGTTAAACTCACCCTCTACCTCTGACAAATATTTAAATGAGCAAAATAATTTTTTTTCTTTCCTTTTGTAAACTAACTAATTCAATGTCGACCATATACAATTTTTTCGATAATATCCCTCTCTCTTCATTATATGCTTTTTTCTCTTTTGGACTTTATTTGTAGTCCCGTTATCTAAGATTATCGCTGTAAGTTTGCAAATCAATAGAAAATAATTATACATATGTATGTGCAGTCGTGTTCCTGACACTTTGAAGTGAACAACTTTACTTTTCTCGGGTGTTTAGTATAAAATATCTTTCTGTACGTGAGCAAAGTGATCGTTATGAATATATTCTAAGAAACGGTTTATTCACAGTTTTGTGTCTAGTTGAACATGCACGTGGAAGTGAACTTAAGGATGAGGAGCGCGGAAAAATTGGTGGAATGAGACTTGCAGGTAAAGGAATTGGCGAGATTGCAGCTGAGGTAAATCGGCATCGCAATACAGTTTCGAATTTCCGCAAAGACCCCGAAAACTATGGTTGTATTAAGCGGTGCATTCGGCATTTAGCAGCTAATGAGAATATGAGCTGTAGGGAAATTAACGTGGAATTGGGTCTAAGTGTAACGAAACAGCGTGTCCAGCAACTGCTAACGGACGATATATGTACATACATAGGTCTTCGGTACCAAAGCAAAATGGCCAAACCACGCTTAACCCAGCGCCATAAAAATGCTCGTATTGCTTTTGCAGAAAAGTACAAGTTTTGGGAGAACAAATTTGAAACCGTTATATTTAGTGATGAGAAAAAGTTTAATTTGGACGGACCTGATGGTCACCATAAATATTGGAGAGATTTACGACATCCTCGGCAAACGTGCTACAAGCGAAACCACGGTGGTGGATCTCTTATGATATGGGCTGCATTTGGAGCACGAGGGAAGTCAGAAATATGGTTTGTCCCAACTAAAATGAATGCGGAAGCATACGTTGATCTGCTGGAAAGCAATTTACTTGACTTTGCTGTCGAATTATATGGAGATAACTGGTCTTTTCAACAAGACAACGCCACGATCCACATTGCTCGGCTCACAATGGATATTTTAAGTCCCGAAATATTTCATTACTGGTGTGGCTAGCCATAAGTCTCGACCTCGACCCAATTGAAGACCTCTGGGGCATACTTTCCGCCAAGGTGTTTTCAAAGTCGGAGCAGTATACGACTAACAATATTGGCGGAATTTGAAAAAATTTACATGTGCACTTTAAGCAACTTAGTGAGTTCTATGCCACGCAGAATACAACAAATTCTTATACACAAGGGTAACTCAATATCATATTAAATACATATTTTAATTGGTGTACCGTTCTGGGTGATCGGTTCTTAAGAAGTCGCCAGACAAGTTGTACAACACACCGAGCTTAGAAATACAACGCTGTCTATGTTGGTATTTAACACAGCTTGGACAAGTGAAGTAGGCTGCAGTGATGCTGGAGTCAAATCGAAAATTTTGGAAAAAACTAGACGCCATATCGAATGATTTCCGCAACCGCCTTTTTGCTTGTAAAAGTTGGCGTGATCGGTTGAACATAGTTCCCGAAAAAAAAAAAAGAAGAAACGTTGGGATTGACCACATGGTAAAATCGGATTAGCTGCTCTTGGTCTACTGCTGCCATACGCGCACCACGACGACATCACCATCTAACCTCCAGGCATCCAGAGTGTGGTCAGCAGGGTTTGCAACGTGGAAGGCACGGATGCGGGCACCAGCAGATAGCAGGAGAGAGGAAAAAAAAAAACATCGACCGCAATAATAGCCTTCGCGATTGAGTCAGCTCTCATTACGACGGCAACATCACACCAGCAACGCTATTTCTTCCGGGCATAGCCCGCTACAAAACATCATAAAAGCAAAACGCCAAAGACATACAGCGGTACTATCACGCCAGGGAAACCGACGGTGTCACCAACACACCAGGGAGACAACTCACATCGCACCCGGTACTCAAGGCAGTCACCATTTTAGAAATAAATCTAAAAGACGTATATAAAAACAACTTTTAAATGTATTAAATCGTAAAACTAGTTAATGAAACAACTAAAACAAGTTCTAAATGCATCAAATCGTAGAACTAGTTAATGAAACAAATAAAAACAAAGGCAAAAAGCGTTAAAACTTAAAACTAGTTAACGAAGCAAATAAAAATTAGTTCATAATGCATTAAAATTTAAAACTAGTTAACGAAACAAATTAAAAACAAGTTCTAAATGCATTAAAACTTAAAACTAGTTAACAAAACCAATAAAAACAAGTTCTAAATGCATTGAAACTTAAAACTAGTTAACAAAACCAACTAAAATAAGTTCTAAAAGCATTAAAATTTAAAACTAATTAACGAGACAAATCAAAAACAAGTTCTAAATGCATTGAAACTTAAAACTAGTTAACAAAACCAACTAAAAGAAGTTCTAAAAGCATTAAAATTTAAAACTAATTAACGAAACAAATCAAAAACAAGTTCTAAATGCATTAAACCGTAAAATTAGTTAATGAAACAAATAAAAACAAAGTCAAAAAGCGTTAAAACTTAAAACTAGTTAACGAAGCAAATAAAACAACTTCTACATGCATTAAAACCTAAAACTAGTTAACGAAACAAATAAAATTTAGTTCTAAAATGCATTAAAGCTTAAAACTAGTTAACGAAACAAATAAAAACAAGTTCAAAATGCATTAAAATCTAAAACTAGTGAATGAAACAACTAAAACAACTTCTAAATGCATTAAAACTTAAAACTAGTTAATGAAACAAATAAAAACAAGTTCAACAAGCATTAAAATTTAAAATTAGTTAACGAAGCAAATAAAAACAAGTTGACAAAACAGATATTAAAACGAATTGTACAAATACTATCGTAAAATCAGGTTAACTAATTGTAACAACAGTGCCGGGTCAAATTGTAAAACCTCGACTGAACAACAAGTTTAATAACATCAATTTTAACCAGATCAACTATAACTACAGCTATAACAACATCAACTATAACACCAGCTGGAGCATCAAATAGGACATCAACGAAGACACCACGGTGTACCAGTACAGCTAATGGCGTAAGTTAGAAGTAGAAGTTGAGGTAGCTGGTAGTAGGGTGAAATCTCCAATAAGTCGAGTAGCTTCCTGTAGTATATACAAAGACCGATTAAGAAAGTCAATTGTATTGTGTTGTTTTTTTTTGCAATGATTTGTGATCTAGTTGTTTCCTCATGAATAAAGAACAAAGTCGTCCGACAAAGGAGAAGTAAACTCCTCAATCAAACAAATTTCCACATATTTATTCAAAGTCTCGTCCGAGCTAGGAGAAACAAACTTCTATACACCAAATAAAAATATATTTTTGTCAAAATCCTAATAAAAGCGAAAGCTTCTCTTGATCAACCAGCACTTGGTATTTTCAAAACTTTTTTCTTGGAACTTTCGAAATATATCTTGCAAAATTCTCAGAACTTTTCGGATCACATAATTCAAAATCTCTGAATTCATTATATATAATCATTATAACGTACTAACCATAATATAAGATAAATATAAAAAGAAAAAAAAAACCATTGTATGTATGTAGTAAATATCTTAATTTCGGTTGTAGTTTACCATAATAAAACATACTGTATAGAGGATTAAAATATGAAATTTTATATATATTTAAAATGAGTCCCGAATTGGGCAAATAAAAATTATAATGAAATTCAATATTTTGGTTTTTTAGCGATTGATCCTAGAAAAATGGCTGATTAGAGAGGTAATACGGAGGTAGGTATCGAGTGGTGAATAACATATGGGGTGACATGATAGAATAAGATGTTACCATGGTTTTGGGGAGGGTACTAGTGGACATTCACACCTAAGTCCACTATGAAAAGCAAGTGGAGGTCCCGTGAACACACTGACACACATTTCGTGTCATGACGAGATTATCCAGCACTGTAACGAACCACCACCCAAGCCCGACGAGTCATAGCCGTGCACAGATTGACAAGTTGTCAGTGTGACAGTGTTGGATAAGGAACAACGTCAGTACTCAGCAGTTTTGTCTCTCTTGTTGAACGTCGGAGTTGGAAGGCAAGTCGATGCTTCAATATGTAACAGGGGAAAAAAAAATAAAACGAACAAGAGGCACAAGACAAATCTGAGTATTGGATTCCGATTCGATTTTTTTTTTATAATATTTAACAAGTCGGTCGTTTGACTCGTGACAGAAATTGGCGCCCAACGTGGGGCACGACTCCCTAAGAACATCGAATGCCATTGTTATCAGATCAGAAGTTCTGATCCGAAGTTGATTTGGCGATGCATTTTAAATTCGGTAAATTTAGGGGTTTTTTTTCCACATTTTTGCATAGCGTCGTCAATTAAAATTAGAATGTGTGAGTGTTTCGGATTCGATGAAAGAAACACCCAATTTTCGTGAGTCACCGATATGAATCTTTTTCATTTTTCATTTGTTAGCCACGCCAGGTTTGGGTAAAACCTACAGTGTTTCTCAACGTTTGTAAGTCTTAATAGTTCAGAGAAGAACTTATTAATTGCGACAAACGGTCAGAGCACTGGAATATAAAAAAAAAAAAAAAAAAAAAAAAATTTAACGTAAGTCCAGACGGTTTGTCCTGTTGACAAAGTTCTAGTTAGCGACGTTAATTTTTTTTGAAGAAATTTTCTGGAGACACACTATCTAGTTTTATGAGTCACGCGAATGCACCAGTCGGACTCGTAGACGTGGACACACTTGCTTTTCATCTAATATTTTCACCATCTCGATACCTTCCAGTATTTAATCCATTTATTACAGCTAAATTTCATTTTTGCAAGAAAATAAAAAGAAAAATTTTACAAAATATCTTAAGAACACTTTAACTCAAACGAAAGATTTTGCTGCTATAGAGCATCTATTCGCTGAATCGCTGGTGAATATACTTATCTTTTAATAGTGATATCTGACATTTCTTATCAGTAAAAACATTGGAGGTTAAGTTCTTGTCTGTTTTTTTTTTTGGAATCTCATAAGCGGGGTCGAATATCAAATTCGGCATACATGAATAGCTACAGATCTCATAGGCCATCTACACTTTTGTCCTTGATAATTTGAATTTCGCTTCGGTCGATACATTAGCGGCGAAAGTGCATAGCCACAATTGATAATAATTCGATTTGCGGATATTTGGTTTTGATTACTTGAAATTTCACAGAGTAAAATCGATCCAAAATGGTAGGGACGCGATCATCGGTCAAAGACGGGGAGAATCCGGTAACAACCACGATGCCTTCGCCGGCAATAACGACACCGGTCAATACTACCACTAATACCAGAACCACTCAATCTACTACGGGAACTATCCCAAAACAAATGAACGCCAATGCAACGATATTTGGAGTACCTGAAGAGGAAGGGCTAGAAGCTAGTGGAGGAAGTATGTCTGGACACAGCACAATCATAACACCACCTTTCAGTAGTATAAGTGCTCGAGGAGTGATTGACGCATTCCGCAATCGAAACGTACCAACAAAGCCAACGTTTGGAAACAACATACCAGATAAGAGAGGAGAAGCGATTACTCAAGGAGATCTACACAATTTTGAGGAAAGATTGCTGGGTTTAGTCCCACGGATAATTCAACAAAGTATCAGTGAATATTCTCGGTCACAAGCGCAAACAATCGGCTCGGGACGCTCGAGTAACATATCCGTACCGGATTTTACACAGCCACCACCACAAGTTCGTCAGATTCAATTACCACGGCAGAATTCTCAACAAGGTATGAACCCAAATTATAACCCAACTGAATTTAATCAAAACAGTAATATGCCGACTCAAGCTCCATTTCAGTTTAGAGCTCAAATGAATAACAATGTCCAACCGGGCTATAACTCAAACCGAGAGTCATTACCGCTCCCGGGAAATCAATATTCTTTTAACCCGGCACCGCCAACACCAGGACTTCGGCTAGATAAATGGGGGATCATATTCGACGGAACGGATAAAACAACCTGCGTTGAAAATTTCGTATTTAGGGTTGAAACTTTACAAGCGGATTATAGATGCAAATGGGCAGATGTCGTGAGCTCATTTCATCACTTATTAAGAGATCCTGCTCGGGAATGGTTTTGGGATTATCGACGCTTTAATAATGCATCCAGATGGAAAGACCTCAAAGAAGCATTACTAGCGCAGTTTCATCGGTATGAGAGTGACTTTGACGTCCAACGAAAGATACTTGATAGACGTCAACAGGAACGAGAATCGTTCGATGATTTCTACAACGCGATTATTAGACTCCGCCACCAATTAAAAACACCGATGGGGGAAAGCGACCTCGTTAACATCATGAAAGGTAACTTAAAAATTGCAATGGCACAGCTTTTGTTTTCAGTACCAGTATATGGATTGACACAGTTCGCAAAGGAATGTCGTAGAACAGAAAATCTCTAAATCAACCAAAGGCACTTCGGCAGCCGCTATCCGGCAAGGCAAGTACATGAATTAGAATACGTCGAGCCGAATGAAGGAGTTGTTACCGATATAGATGCTATAGCCAGCGAAATAAAGCTAGCGTGTTGGAATTGTGGTGGCAACGATCACATCTTTATAGATTGCATGGTTGAACAAACAGAGCCATTCTGTTACAAATGCGGAATGAAGGGAACAGTATTACCACGGTGTCCAGTTTGTCAGGGAAACCGAAAGGTGAACGCGCCTCGTGCGGGGATGGAGGCTCGTTCCGACAAATCTCATCCTCTGCCAAAGCAACAACAACAGCAATAACAAAACCCATACAACCAACACCTAAATCCATATTAAAGACCGATAGACAAAACATTCCAGTTACCACATTTAATCCATTGAAACCACTGCATATACGCATGCAGGAATACGAGGCAGCCAGAGACCGAATATTCGGCCCGTCGAACAAAATTGTGAAAACTCGACAGAGATATAAAGTCAGAAAACAGGTTCGTTTCGAAATTTCAGCAGCAAGCATTTATGAAGGTACAGATACGAGAATTTACACCACCATACAAGTAAATGGTATCTCGATACAAGGATTATTAGACAGTGGAGCTACGGTGACATGCTTAGGGAAAAACTGTCTTGACTTTGTAGAAAAGGCTAGATTGCCGATTTTTCCTTTCGAATCGCAAATCCGAACCGCCGATGGTCGATTAAATAACATTATTGGTCGCGTGAGAGCACAAATTAATTTTAATAAATTGTCAAAAATAATTGATTTTTATTTAGTACCCACACTAAAATTGGAACTTTTCTTGGGTGTAGACTTTATGAAAGGATTTAACATATTCAGATTTAACATGGATGCCATGTCAACTGACGCTGCGAGCTCAGATCAAAACTCAGCAGACGCATTTCCTAGAATGCACTTATTAGATAGCCATAGCCAGAAACTCTTAGAGAATACAATTAGTTTATTCCCGTGTTTTACTCGGAAAGGCTTAGGGAAAACTTCCCTTGAGACTCACGTGATTGACACAAAAAATTCGGTTCCTATTAAGGAAAAGCACTACCCAGTGTCACCTGTAGTGCAAAAACTAATGTATGGGGAACTGGATAGAATGTTGTCACTGGGGGTCATTGAGCCGAGCGAAAGCCCATGGAATAACAGGGTGACCTTTGTTCAAAAAGGGGAAAAAGTTAGAATTTGTTTAGATGCGCGTCGACTCAATGATCTCACTGTGAAAGACGCCTATCCGCTTCCCCATATTGAGGGCCTGTTGAGCCGCTTAGGTGACACCCACTACATATCCAGCGTGGATTTAAAAGACGCGTTCTGGCAAATACCACTGGCAGAACATAGTCGAGAAAAGACAGCCTTTACTGTGCCTGGACGACCCTTGTACCATTTTACGGTCATGCCTTTTGGGTTGTGTAACGCAGCCCAAAGGTTGTGCCGTTTAATGGACAAGGTAGTTCCAGCACGATTGAGAGAAAGGGTTTTTGTTTATCTAGATGATCTGCTAGTGGTATCGTCAGACTTTGAAGAACATCTTAGTCTTTTAACAGAAGTAGCCCAGTGTTTGGACAGTGCTGGTCTTACGATCAATGTTAGTAAGTCCAAATTTTGTTGTAGAGAATTGAAATATCTAGGCTACATAGTAGGTGATGGTCTTCTAAAACCTGATCCTGAGAAGATTCAAGCCATTGTCAACTTTTCGTATCCCACGACGATAAAACATGTCCGAAGCTTTATGGGTACTACGGGATGGTATCGGCGATTTATTTCCGATTACGCTACCATCACCGCACCCATATGCGAAACCTTGAAAAAGGGTAAACAATTTCTGTTTACAAATGAGGCCAAGGAATCGTTTGATAGATTAAAGTCATGTCTTACTGATAGTCCAATTCTCACCCACCCTGATTTTAATAGAATATTTTATATTCAGTGCGATGCGTCGGATGTAGGCGTAGGCGCGGTTTTATTTCAAGAAGATGACGATGGTAATGAGCACCCGATCGCGTATTTCTCGAAGAAATTATCCTCGGCACAAAAAAATTATTCGGTAACCGAGCGGGAATGTTTGGCCGTGGTGTTGGCCGTAAAACGTTTTCGACCTTACGTCGAGTTAATGAATTTTGGGATAATCACGGACCACTCAAGCCTTAAGTGGTTAATGTCCCAGCGTGACCTTAGTGGCCGGTTAGCTAGATGGAGCCTTCAGCTCCAAACATTTTCCTTCGAGATTCAACATCGTAAGGGATCACAAAATGTAGTCCCGGATGCTCTGTCGCGCTACTCACTTGATGAGATTGAATGGATACCAAATCCGACAATAGATTTAGCCGATAGTGAGTTCCAGTCCGAAGATTATATGAATATCATTCAGGTGATAAAAGATCATGGTAATAAGTTACCCGACTTAAAGGTAGTGGATAATTTCGCGTATAAACGAACAATGCCATATGATGGAGACGTATTGCGAGAGGAACATTCGTGGAAGCTATGGATTCCATCGGGACTCCCCGAGAAGATTATAGCCAACGCACACGAACCACCGGAAGCTTCACATGGCGGTATCGCGAAAACTATCCGTCGAATTCGTGAGTATTTTTATTGGCCTCATATGAACGTTCAAATTCGTGAGTATGTAAATCGGTGCGTAACTTGTAAGGAATGCAAACCGTCGAATATTGTTTTAAGACCACCCATGGGGCGCGAGCCAAACATTGTTAAACCATTTCAAAGGATCTATGTTGATTTCTTAGGCCCATACGTTCGCTCCAGAACGGGAAATTGCTTCATTTTTATAGTTCTAGACTACTTTACGAAGTACATGTTATTAAAAGCCATGACGAAAGCGAATGCCAAAAACGTGATCGACTTTTTGATACGCGAAGTATTTTACAAATTCGGCGTGCCGGAAACGTTAGTTTCGGATAACGGTCAGCAGTTTGTAAGCAAGGATTTCTCGGAAGTCATGAGCAGTTTCGGCATAGAGCATATCCGTACAGCGAACTACGCTCCGCAGGCAAACGCTTCGGAACGCGTTAACCAGTCGGTATTGGCCGCGATTCGTTCGTATTTGGATAAAAATCAGCAGGATTGGGATCTCCACCTGTGTGAGATAGAGTGCGCTCTCAGATCTTCCGTACACAGTGCTATTGGGGCGACACCGTATTTCGTATTATTCGGAACCAACATGATCACGCATGCTTCGTCGTACAAGCTCGCGAGAAAACTCAATTTAGTAGAAGACTCGGAGAATCGAATCGAAAATCGCGGTGAGTTTCTTGAACTAGTCCGAGATAAAGTCAGGCAGAATCTCCACCATAGTTATGAGAATAATGCTAAGAGATACAACACTAGGTGTCGAGAGACTAAATTTAGAGTAGGTCAAGAGGTATTCCGACGCAACTTTCAACTCTCTGATTTTTCTAAACAAATTTCGGCCAAATTGTGCAGGAGGTTCATTAAATGTAGAATTAGAAAATTGGTAGGAAATAACCTTTATGAAGTCGAGAACTTACAGGGAAAGTCGCAAGGCGTATTCCATGGCAAGGATCTAAAAGCTTAGTTACTCTTCGATCTACGGGGTTTAGTTTTCCTTTATCATATTAGCAAATATGATTTGCTAATATGATAAAAAATATTTTGCCCAAGTTGGAAGGTGTGTACCGTTCTGGGTGATCGGTTCTTAAGAAGTCGCCAGACAAGTTGTACAACACACCGAGCTTACCGAGCTTAGAAATACAACGCTGTCTATGTTGGTATTTAACACAGCTTGGACAAGTGAAGTAGGCTGCAGTGATGCTGGAGTCAAATCGAAAATTTTGGAAAAAACTAGACGCCATATCGAATGATTTCTGCAACCGCCTTTTTGCTTGTAAAAGTTGGCGTGATCGGTTGAACATAGTTCCCGAAAAAAAAAAAAGAAGAAACGTTGGGATTGACCACATGGTAAAATCGGATTAGCTGCTATTGGTCTACTGCTGCCATACGCGCACCACGACGACATCACCATCTAACCTACAGGCATCCAGAGTGTGGTCAGCAGGGTTTGCAACGTGGAAGGCACGGATGCGGACAACGAACGCGGGCACCAGCAGATAGCAGGAGAGAGGAAAAAAATACATCGACCGCAATAATAGCCTTCGCGATTGAGTCAGCTCTCATTACGACGGCAACATCACACCAGCAACGCTATTTCTTCCGGGCATAGCCCGCTACAAAACATCATAAAAGCAAAACGCCAAAGACATACAGCGGTACTATCACGCCAGGGAAACCGACGGTGTCACCAACACACCAGGGAGACAACTCACATCGCACCCGGTACTCAAGGCAGTCACCATTTTAGAAATAAATCTAAAAGACGTATATAAAAACAACTTTTAAATGTATTAAATCGTAAAACTAGTTAATGAAACAACTAAAACAAGTTCTAAATGCATCAAATCGTAGAACTAGTTAATGAAACAAATAAAAACAAAGGCAAAAAGCGTTAAAACTTAAAACTAGTTAACGAAGCAAATAAAAATTAGTTCATAATGCATTAAAATTTAAAACTAGTTAACGAAACAAATTAAAAACAAGTTCTAAATGCATTAAAACTTAAAACTAGTTAACAAAACCAATAAAAACAAGTTCTAAATGCATTGAAACTTAAAACTAGTTAACAAAACCAACTAAAATAAGTTCTAAAAGCATTAAAATTTAAAACTAATTAACGAGACAAATCAAAAACAAGTTCTAAATGCATTGAAACTTAAAACTAGTTAACAAACCCAACTAAAAGAAGTTCTAAAAGCATTAAAATTTAAAACTAATTAACGAAACAAATCAAAAACAAGTTCTAAATGCATTAAACCGTAAAATTAGTTAATGAAACAAATAAAAACAAAGTCAAAAAGCGTTAAAACTTAAAACTAGTTAACGAAGCAAATAAAACAACTTCTACATGCATTAAAACCTAAAACTAGTTAACGAAACAAATAAAATTTAGTTCTAAAATGCATTAAAGCTTAAAACTAGTTAACGAAACAAATAAAAACAAGTTCAAAATGCATTAAAATCTAAAACTAGTGAATGAAACAACTAAAACAACTTCTAAATGCATTAAAACTTAAAACTAGTTAATGAAACAAATAAAAACAAGTTCAACAAGCATTAAAATTTAAAATTAGTTAACGAAGCAAATAAAAACAAGTTGACAAAACAGATATTAAAACGAATTGTACAAATACTATCGTAAAATCAGGTTAACTAATTGTAACAACAGTGCCGGGTCAAATTGTAAAACCTCGACTGAACAACAAGTTTGATAACATCAATTTTAACCAGATCAACTATAACTACAGCTATAACAACATCAACTATAACACCAGCTGGAGCATCAAATAGGACATCAACGAAGACACCACGGTGTACCAGTACAGCTAATGGCGTAAGTTAGAAGTAGAAGTTGAGGTAGCTGGTAGTAGGGTGAAATCTCCAATAAGTCGAGTAGCTTCCTGTAGTATATACAAAGACCGATTAAGAAAGTCAATTGTATTGTGTTGTTTTTTTTTGCAATGATTTGTGATCTAGTTGTTTCCTCATGAATAAAGAACAAAGTCGTCCGACAAAGGAGAAGTAAACTCCTCAATCAAACAAATTTCCACATATTTATTCAAAGTCTCGTCCGAGCTAGGAGAAACAAACTTCTATACACCAAATAAAAATATATTTTTGTCAAAATCCTAATAAAAGCGAAAGCTTCTCTTGATCAACCAGCACTTGGTATTTTCAAAACTTTTTTCTTGGAACTTTCGAAATATATCTTGCAAAATTCTCAGAACTTTTCGGATCACATAATTCAAAATCTCTGAATTCATTATATATAATCATTATAACGTACTAACCATAATATAAGATAAATATAAAAAGAAAAAAAAACCATTGTATGTATGTAGTAAATATCTTAATTTCGGTTGTAGTTTACCATAATAAAACATACTGTATAGAGGATTAAAATATGAAATTTTATATATATTTAAAATGAGTCCCGAATTGGGCAAATAAAAATTATAATGAAATTCAATATTTTGGTTTTTTAGCGATTGATCCTAGAAAAATGGCTGATTAGAGAGGTAATACGGAGGTAGGTATCGAGTGGTGAATAACATATGGGGTGACATGATAGAATAAGATGTTACCATGGTTTTGGGGAGGGTACTAGTGGACATTCACACCTAAGTCCACTATGAAAAGCAAGTGGAGGTCCCGTGAACACACTGACACACATTTCGTGTCATGACGAGATTATCCAGCACTGTAACGAACCACCACCCAAGCCCGACGAGTCATAGCCGTGCACAGATTGACAAGTTGTCAGTGTGACAGTGTTGGATAAGGAACAACGTCAGTACTCAGCAGTTTTGTCTCTCTTGTTGAACGTCGGAGTTGGAAGGCAAGTCGATGCTTCAATATGTAACAGGGGAAAAAAAAATAAAACGAACAAGAGGCACAAGACAAATCTGAGTATTGGATTCCGATTCGATTTTTTTTTTATAATATTTAACAAGTCGGTCGTTTGACTCGTGACAGAAATTGGCGCCCAACGTGGGGCACGACTCCCTAAGAACATCGAATGCCATTGTTATCAGATCAGAAGTTCTGATCCGAAGTTGATTTGGCGATGCATTTTAAATTCGGTAAATTTAGGGGTTTTTTTCCACATTTTTGCATAGCGTCGTCAATTAAAATTAGAATGTGTGAGTGTTTCGGATTCGATGAAAGAAACACCCAATTTTCGTGAGTCACCGATATGAATCTTTTTCATTTTTCATTTGTTAGCCACGCCAGGTTTGGGTAAAACCTACAGTGTTTCTCAACGTTTGTAAGTCTTAATAGTTCAGAGAAGAACTTATTAATTGCGACAAACGGTCAGAGCACTGGAATATAAAAAAAAAAAAAAAAAAAATTTAACGTAAGTCCAGACGGTTTGTCCTGTTGACAAAGTTCTAGTTAGCGACGTTAATTTTTTTTGAAGAAATTTTCTGGAGACACACTATCTAGTTTTATGAGTCACGCGAATGCACCAGTCGGACTCGTAGACGTGGACACACTTGCTTTTCATCTAATATTTTCACCATCTCGATACCTTCCAGTATTTAATCCATTTATTACAGCTAAATTTCATTTTTGCAAGAAAATAAAAAGAAAAATTTTACAAAATATCTTAAGAACACTTTAACTCAAACGAAAGATTTTGCTGCTATAGAGCATCTATTCGCTGAATCGCTGGTGAATATACTTATCATCTTTTAATAGTGATATCTGACATTTCTTATCAGTAAAAACATTGGAGGTTAAGTTCTTGTCTGTTTTTTTTTTGGAATCTCATAAGCGGGGTCGAATATCAAATTCGGCATACATGAATAGCTACAGATCTCATAGGCCATCTACACTTTTGTCCTTGATAATTTGAATTTCGCTTCGGTCGATACATTAGCGGCGAAAGTGCATAGCCACAATTGATAATAATTCGATTTGCGGATATTTGGTTTTGATTACTTGAAATTTCACAGAGTAAAATCGATCCAAAATGGTAGGGACGCGATCATCGGTCAAAGACGGGGAGAATCCGGTAACAACCACGATGCCTTCGCCGGCAATAACGACACCGGTCAATACTACCACTAATACCAGAACCACTCAATCTACTACGGGAACTATCCCAAAACAAATGAACGCCAATGCAACGATATTTGGAGTACCTGAAGAGGTAGGGCTAGAAGCTAGTGGAGGAAGTATGTCTGGACACAGCACAATCATAACACCACCTTTCAGTAGTATAAGTGCTCGAGGAGTGATTGACGCATTCCGCAATCGAAACGTACCAACAAAGCCAACGTTTGGAAACAACATACCAGATAAGAGAGGAGAAGCGATTACTCAAGGAGATCTACACAATTTTGAGGAAAGATTGCTGGGTTTAGTCCCACGGATAATTCAACAAAGTATCAGTGAATATTCTCGGTCACAAGCGCAAACAATCGGCTCGGGACGCTCGAGTAACATATCCGTACCGGATTTTACACAGCCACCACCACAAGTTCGTCAGATTCAATTACCACGGCAGAATTCTCAACAAGGTATGAACCCAAATTATAACCCAACTGAATTTAATCAAAACAGTAATATGCCGACTCAAGCTCCATTTCAGTTTAGAGCTCAAATGAATAACAATGTCCAACCGGGCTATAACTCAAACCGAGAGTCATTACCGCTCCCGGGAAATCAATATTCTTTTAACCCGGCACCGCCAACACCAGGCCTTCGGCTAGATAAATGGGGGATCATATTCGACGGAACGGATAAAACAACCTGCGTTGAAAATTTCGTATTTAGGGTTGAAACTTTACAAGCGGATTATAGATGCAAATGGGCAGATGTCGTGAGCTCATTTCATCACTTATTAAGAGATCCTGCTCGGGAATGGTTTTGGGATTATCGACGCTTTAATAATGCATCCAGATGGAAAGACCTCAAAGAAGCATTACTAGCGCAGTTTCATCGGTATGAGAGTGACTTTGACGTCCAACGAAAGATACTTGATAGACGTCAACAGGAACGAGAATCGTTCGATGATTTCTACAACGCGATTATTAGACTCCGCCACCAATTAAAAACACCGATGGGGGAAAGCGACCTCGTTAACATCATGAAAGGTAACTTAAAAATTGCAATGGCACAGCTTTTGTTTTCAGTACCAGTATATGGATTGACACAGTTCGCAAAGGAATGTCGTAGAACAGAAAATCTCTAAATCAACCAAAGGCACTTCGGCAGCCGCTATCCGGCAAGGCAAGTACATGAATTAGAATACGTCGAGCCGAATGAAGGAGTTGTTACTGATATAGATGCAATAGCCAGCGAAATAAAGCTAGCGTGTTGGAATTGTGGTGGCAACGATCACATCTTTATAGATTGCATGGTTGAACAAACAGAGCCATTCTGTTACAAATGCGGAATGAAGGGAACAGTATTACCACGGTGTCCAGTTTGTCAGGGAAACCGAAAGGTGAACGCGCCTCGTGCGGGGATGGAGGCTCGTTCCGACAAATCTCATCCTCTGCCAAAGCTACAACAACAGCAATAACAAAACCCATACAACCAACACCTAAATCCATATTAAAGACCGATAGACAAAACATTCCAGTTACCACATTTAATCCATTGAAACCACTGCATATACGCATGCAGGAATACGAGGCAGCCAGAGACCGAATATTCAGCCCGTCAGACAAAATTGTGAAAACTCGACAGAGATATAAAGTCAGAAAACAGGTTCGTTTCGAAATTTCAGCAGCAAGCATTTATGAAGGTACAGATACGAGAATTTACACCACCATACAAGTAAATGGTATCTCGATACAAGGATTATTAGACAGTGGAGCTACGGTGACATGCTTAGGGGAAAACTGTCTTGACTTTGTAGAAAAGGCTAGATTGCCGATTTTTCCTTTCGAATCGCAAATCCGAACCGCCGATGGTCGATTAAATAACATTATTGGTCGCGTGAGAGCACAAATTAATTTTAATAAATTGTCAAAAATAATTGATTTTTATTTAGTACCCACACTAAAATTGGAACTTTTCTTGGGTGTAGACTTTATGAAAGGATTTAACATATTCAGATTTAACATGGATGCCATGTCAACTGACGCTGCGAGCTCAGATCAAAACTCAGTAGACGCATTTCCTAGAATGCACTTATTAGATAGCCGTAGCCAGAAACTCTTAGAGAATACAATTAGTTTATTCCCGTGTTTTACTCGGAAAGGCTTAGGGAAAACTTCCCTTGAGACTCACGTGATTGACACAAAAAATTCGGTTCCTATTAAGGAAAAGCACTACCCAGTGTCACCTGTAGTGCAAAAACTAATGTATGGGGAACTGGATAGAATGTTGTCACTGGGGGTCATTGAGCCGAGCGAAAGCCCATGGAATAACAGGGTGACCTTTGTTCAAAAAGGGGAAAAAGTTAGAATTTGTTTAGATGCGCGTCGACTCAATGATCTCACTGTGAAAGACGCCTATCCGCTTCCCCATATTGAGGGCCTGTTGAGCCGCTTAGGTGACACCCACTACATATCCAGCGTGGATTTAAAAGACGCGTTCTGGCAAATACCACTGGCAGAACATAGTCGAGAAAAGACAGCCTTTACTGTGCCTGGACGACCCTTGTACCATTTTACGGTCATGCCTTTTGGGTTGTGTAACGCAGCCCAAAGGTTGTGCCGTTTAATGGACAAGGTAGTTCCAGCACGATTGAGAGAAAGGGTTTTTGTTTATCTAGATGATCTGCTAGTGGTATCGTCAGACTTTGAAGAACATCTTAGTCTTTTAACAGAAGTAGCCCAGTGTTTGGACAGTGCTGGTCTTACGATCAATGTTAGTAAGTCCAAATTTTGTTGTAGAGAATTGAAATATCTAGGCTACATAGTAGGTGATGGTCTTCTAAAACCTGATCCTGAGAAGATTCAAGCCATTGTCAACTTTTCGTATCCCACGACGATAAAACATGTCCGAAGCTTTATGGGTACTACGGGATGGTATCGGCGATTTATTTCCGATTACGCTACCATCACCGCACCCATATGCGAAACCTTGAAAAAGGGTAAACAATTTCTGTTTACAAATGAGGCCAAGGAATCGTTTGATAGATTAAAGTCATGTCTTACTGATAGTCCAATTCTCACCCACCCTGATTTTAATAGAATATTTTATATTCAGTGCGATGCGTCGGATGTAGGCGTAGGCGCGGTTTTATTTCAAGAAGATGACGATGGTAATGAGCACCCGATCGCGTATTTCTCGAAGAAATTATCCTCGGCACAAAAAAATTATTCGGTAACCGAGCGGGAATGTTTGGCCGTGGTGTTGGCCGTAAAACGTTTTCGACCTTACGTCGAGTTAATGAATTTTGGGATAATCACGGACCACTCAAGCCTTAAGTGGTTAATGTCCCAGCGTGACCTTAGTGGCCGGTTAGCTAGATGGAGCCTTCAGCTCCAAACATTTTCCTTCGAGATTCAACATCGTAAGGGATCACAAAATGTAGTCCCGGATGCTCTGTCGCGCTACTCACTTGATGAGATTGAATGGATACCAAATCCGACAATAGATTTAGCCGATAGTGAGTTCCAGTCCGAAGATTATATGAATATCATTCAGGTGATAAAAGATCATGGTAATAAGTTACCCGACTTAAAGGTAGTGGATAATTTCGCGTATAAACGAACAATGCCATATGATGGAGACGTATTGCGAGAGGAACATTCGTGGAAGCTATGGATTCCATCGGGACTCACCGAGAAGATTATAGCCAACGCACACGAACCACCGGAAGCTTCACATGGCGGTATCGCGAAAACTATCCGTCGAATTCGTGAGTATTTTTATTGAGTATGTAAATCGGTGCGTAACTTGTAAGGAATGCAAACCGTCGAATATTGTTTTAAGACCACCCATGGGGCGTGAGCCAAACATTGTTAAACCATTTCAAAGGATCTATGTTGATTTCTTAGGCCCATACGTTCGCTCCAGAACGGGAAATTGCTTCATTTTTATAGTTCTAGACTACTTTACGAAGTACATGTTATTAAAAGCCATGACGAAAGCGAATGCCAAAAACGTGATCGACTTTTTGATACGCGAAGTATTTTACAAATTCGGCGTGCCGGAAACGTTAGTTTCGGATAACGGTCAGCAGTTTGTAAGCAAGGATTTCTCGGAAGTCATGAGCAGTTTCGGCATAGAGCATATCCGTACAGCGAACTACGCTCCGCAGGCAAACGCTTCGGAACGCGTTAACCAGTCGGTATTGGCCGCGATTCGTTCGTATTTGGATAAAAATCAGCAGGATTGGGATCTCCACCTGTGTGAGATAGAGTGCGCTCTCAGATCTTCCGTACACAGTGCTATTGGGGCGACACCGTATTTCGTATTATTCGGAACCAACATGATCACGCATGCTTCGTCGTACAAGCTCGCGAGAAAACTCAATTTAGTAGAAGACTCGGAGAATCGAATCGAAAATCGCGGTGAGTTTCTTGAACTAGTCCGAGATAAAGTCAGGCAGAATCTCCACCATAGTTATGAGAATAATGCTAAGAGATACAACACTAGGTGTCGAGAGACTAAATTTAGAGTAGGTCAAGAGGTATTCCGACGCAACTTTCAACTCTCTGATTTTTCTAAACAAATTTCGGCCAAATTGTGCAGGAGGTTCATTAAATGTAGAATTAGAAAATTGGTAGGAAATAACCTTTATGAAGTCGAGAACTTACAGGGAAAGTCGCAAGGCGTATTCCATGGCAAGGATCTAAAAGCTTAGTTACTCTTCGATCTACGGGGTTTAGTTTTCCTTTATCATATTAGCAAATATGATTTGCTAATATGATAAAAAATATTTTGCCCAAGTTGGAAGGTGTGTACCGTTCTGGGTGATCGGTTCTTAAGAAGTCGCCAGACAAGTTGTACAACACACCGAGCTTACCGAGCTTAGAAATACAACGCTGTCTATGTTGGTATTTAACACAGCTTGGACAAGTGAAGTAGGCTGCAGTGATGCTGGAGTCAAATCGAAAATTTTGGAAAAAACTAGACGCCATATCGAATGATTTCTGCAACCGCCTTTTTGCTTGTAAAAGTTGGCGTGATCGGTTGAACATAGTTCCCGAAAAAAAAAAAAAGAAGAAACGTTGGGATTGACCACATGGTAAAATCGGATTAGCTGCTATTGGTCTACTGCTGCCATACGCGCACCACGACGACATCACCATCTAACCTACAGGCATCCAGAGTGTGGTCAGCAGGGTTTGCAACGTGGAAGGCACGGATGCGGACAACGAACGCGGGCACCAGCAGATAGCAGGAGAGAGGAAAAAAATACATCGACCGCAATAATAGCCTTCGCGATTGAGTCAGCTCTCATTACGACGGCAACATCACACCAGCAACGCTATTTCTTCCGGGCATAGCCCGCTACAAAACATCATAAAAGCAAAACGCCAAAGACATACAGCGGTACTATCACGCCAGGGAAACCGACGGTGTCACCAACACACCAGGGAGACAACTCACATCGCACCCGGTACTCAAGGCAGTCACCATTTTAGAAATAAATCTAAAAGACGCATATAAAAACAACTTTTAAATGTATTAAATCGTAAAACTAGTTAATGAAACAACTAAAACAAGTTCTAAATGCATCAAATCGTAGAACTAGTTAATGAAACAAATAAAAACAAAGGCAAAAAGCGTTAAAACTTAAAACTAGTTAACGAAGCAAATAAAAATTAGTTCATAATGCATTAAAATTTAAAACTAGTTAACGAAACAAATTAAAAACAAGTTCTAAATGCATTAAAACTTAAAACTAGTTAACAAAACCAATAAAAACAAGTTCTAAATGCATTGAAACTTAAAACTAGTTAACAAAACCAACTAAAAGAAGTTCTAAAAGCATTAAAATTTAAAACTAATTAACGAAACAAATCAAAAACAAGTTCTAAATGCATTGAAACTTAAAACTAGTTAACAAAACCAACTAAAAGAAGTTCTAAAAGCATTAAAATTTAAAACTAATTAACGAAACAAATCAAAAACAAGTTCTAAATGCATTAAACCGTAAAATTAGTTAATGAAACAAATAAAAACAAAGTCAAAAAGCGTTAAAACTTAAAACTAGTTAACGAAGCAAATAAAACAACTTCTACATGCATTAAAACCTAAAACTAGTTAACGAAACAAATAAAATTTAGTTCTAAAATGCATTAAAACTTAAAACTAGTTAACGAAACAAATAAAAACAAGTTCAAAATGCATTAAAATCTAAAACTAGTGAATGAAACAACTTCTAAATGCATTAAAACTTAAAACTAGTTAATGAAACAAATAGAAACAAGTTCAACAAGCATTAAAATTTAAAATTAGTTAACGAAGCAAATAAAAACAAGTGGACAAAACAGATATTAAAACGAATTGTACAAATACTATCGTAAAATCAGGTTAACTAATTGTAACAACAGTGCCGGGTCAAATTGTAAAACCTCGACTGAACAACAACTTTAATAACATCAATTTTAACCAGATCAACTATAACTACAGCTATAACAACATCAACTATAACACCAGCTGGAGCATCGAATAGGACATCAACGAAGACACCACGGTGTACCAGTACAGCTAATGGCGTAAGTTAGAAGTAGAAGTTGAGGTTGCTGGTAGTAGGGTGAAATCTCCAATAAGTCGAGTAGCTTCCTGTAGTATATACAAAGACCGAGTAAGAAAGTCAATTGTATTGTGTTGTTTTTTTTGCAATGATTTGTGATCTAGTTGTTTCCTCATGAATAAAGAACAAAGTCGTCCGACAATGGAGAAGTAAACTCCTCAATCTAACAAATTTCCACATATTTATTCAAAGTCTCGTCCGAGCTAGGAGAAACAAACTTCTATACACCAAATAAAAATATATTTTTGTCAAAATCCTAATAAAAGCGAAAGCTTCTCTTGATCAACCAGCACTTGGTATTTTCAAAACTTTTTTCTTGGAACTTTTAAAACATATCTTTTATATATTCTCAGAACTTTTCGGATCACATAATTCAAAATCTCTGAATTCATTATATATAATTTTAATTAACACGTACTAACCATAATATAAGATAAATATAAAAAGAAAAAAAACCATTGTATGTATGTAGTAAATATCTTAATTTCGGTTGTAGTTTACCATAATAAAACATACTGTATAGAGGATTAAAATATGAAATTTTATATATATTTAAAATGAGTCCCGAATTGGGCAAATAAAAATTATAATGAAATTCAATATTTTGGTTTTTTAGCGATTGATCCTAGAAAAATGGCTGATTAGAGAGGTAATACGGAGGTAGGTATCGAGTGGTGAATAACATATGGGGTGACATGATAGAATAAGATGTTACCATGGTTTTGGGGAGGGTACTAGTGGACATTCACATCTAAGTCCACTATGAAAAGCAAGTGGAGGTCCCGTGAACACACTGACACACATTTCGTGTCATGACGAGATTATCCAGCACTGTAACGAACCACCACCCAAGCCCGACGAGTCATAGCCGTGCACAGATTGACAAGTTGTCAGTGTGACAGTGTTGGATAAGGAACAACGTCAGTACTCAGCAGTTTTGTCTCTCTTGTTGAACGTCGGAGTTGGAAGGCAAGTCGATGCTTCAATATGTAACAGGGAAAAAAAAATAAAACGAACAAGAGGCACAAGACAAATCTGAGTATTGGATTCCGATTCGATTTTTTTTTTATAATATTTAACAAGTCGGTCGTTTGACTCGTGACATTGGATAAGAATAAGAATGAAATGTACGTTTCATTTTTGCATATACTATATATATTTTCTATGAAGAATATATCAAACACTTTTTTTGTTCTAAAAAAGAAATGTAAAAATATGTTTTCTTATAATTTTAAAAAACACATAAATATAAACTAATATATAAAAAAAAAACACTGTAATAAAAATCAAAAAAATTTTAGTTTTCAAAGCTCCAACTCAATATGATATATTGCACATATAAATATTTGACAGGGGTATATCGACATTTACGACAAGAGTTTATTCCTTTAGGTACGATTTATCTATGAGGATCACTAGTACAGCTGAGAAGTACCTATGGTAGAACGCAGATCATAGACGAATTTAGTATAGACACATTAATTCTCTCGTCTGAAGTTTAATGTCACACTCTTCCAGCCAAAGTCACAATGCTTTCTAAGCGACAAACAGCTGATGTCGCAGTCAGTAACAAGCATCAGAACGACAAGCTATTTTAGTATATTTAGTATTAAAATTTTTTTTTGGAATTCTTGATCTGGCACCTTTGTTATTTGACAATGGTTAAAATGCCTTTGTTTACAACACGTAAGGCCATGCGAACGACAAGTCGAAATATAGTGACTACCAATTTGAAACGAAAGTGAGTGCATGGCTGTCGTTCGCTTAGGCTTTCTTTCGACATCGTGACTTTGGCTGTAAAAATGCATACAAATCTTGACACAGCCTGTCTTCTACAACTCTCTCCTAGTAAAAATTCTGCACAAAAAAACTAATTGCAAGAGCTAAGAGAGAGAGAGAGAGTAACACAGCCTTTACACGATGCCATTTTTTAACCATGCAATTTGCGTTTGTTGATAAGGGGTGTAGAGAAGCAAGAAGGGAGCAAAAAATGTCACGACGCGCCACCGCACCGGGTTTCATGAAATTTTATTGCAATTCTCTTTGTACTCGTTCCGCATTTGTTATCATTTTGACATTTGATGTTATTGTTTCTTTCACTCTAGTTTTTCGTGTGTTGTGTTACATTGTTAGAGGTTACGTGAAATAATTTAAAAGAAGTTATAAAAAAGAAAAAGAAAGTTAAACATAAAAATTAATTAAAAATAATAAAGAACAATTTAATTTCTTCCTTCGAAAAAGCAATTTTTAGACTTATGGAGAACAAAATTTGACCGCTTACAAAAATGAACAGCACACACAAGAACACTCACTAAAGAGAGATGTCAGAAAAAATGGCACGGACTAATATCATGAGATGGCAACGTGTAAAGGCACAAAGATTTGCGCTGCAATTTCAAAAGAGAATTGATAAAAATGGCATCGTGTAAAGATGGTGAAACAAAAAAATAATATTATTGAACTCACAACTTATTTTGTGTGGTTATTTTACAAATTAAGAATAACGGGATATCTTGCAAAAAGATAGACTGCGTCACTTACCTTCTAAGAAGTTAATCATATTCTGGCGTTAGTAGTAATTTTTAATCGCGTTTGTCAACATGGGACGTGGAACATCAATTGAAGTTCGTGAAATAGTTATAAAGCATTTTCAGCAGGGAAATCCCAGAAAAAAATTGCAGAAATTGTAGATTTGAGTTCGTCAACTGTTCAGTATATCATTCAACGCTACGTACGTGAAAACAGCATACAAGATAAAGGCAGATATGCGCCAAATAAAATTTTTACTGAAAGTGAAAATAAAACAAAATCCGGCTTAAACCTAGAATAGGTCGGCAACTCGCTTCGGCTCCAAACTATTACCATTGGATAGAACTTTTAATTTTAAGTAAAAAAATTAAATAAAAAAATCGGGGGCAACGCCTATTTTCGGAGTTGTGGGCACCCAAAGTTCGGACATACAGGATGATACTACGAGTGTGGTGCCGTGTTATGGGACCGATTTCACAACTTTTTTGTATAAAACGAGTCGAAATAAACAAAAATAAATAAATACATTTTTTCGATAACTGCTTAGTTATCCACGTATCGGATTTTTAAAAATATCCAGAAAATATTTTTTTTTCAAGCAATCGAGTGATTTTTGGATTTTGCCACACATCGACTTCAGGTACAGAGGGAATTTTAACCCCTCTGCCTGAGCAATATAAATTTAACGATTTTCCAAAAGTTCTACCACACGGTACGAGCAACATTGGTCCCTGCCAGGGCTACTTGGCCCGTAACTCCCAAAATAGGGGTTCCCCCCGATTTTTTTATTTTACTTTTTTTACTTAAAATAGCGATCCCTACAACCAAAAAAAAAAGCAAAAAAATTGGACGTGCCGATCTATACTAGGTCTGTTCCCAAAATCCAACATTAAGTACTAGATAGATGCTGACAAATTCTTAGGCAAAAGTGTCTGCAGATACTATTCGCGGAGTCCTCCGAAAACTTGATTTTAATGGTCGTACTCCGCGAAAGAAGCCATTTATAAGCCAAAAATCTAGATTAAAGTTCGCAAAGGATGATATAAGCTGGGATGAACAATTTTGGAATACGGTAATTTTGCAGATGAGAGTAAATTCAACCTTTTTGGGTCTGATGACAATGCATACGTGTGCGCAAATCCAAACATTTTAAAGGTACTATATATGTCCAGTGCTAGAGTGGAAAATCTAATTTTTATTGATTATACTACGGATAAAGAACCATAATTTAGTCCAAAGTGCTAAAAAAAATGCCATTAGAGACAGTTTTCGGTTTCACCAAGATAATGAGCCCAAACATATGTAAATCGAATCATGTTTAAACCTGGCTTATATGGAAGTGTCCCCACATTGTCCAAACACCAGCACAATCTCCAGACAATATCTAATGTCATATAGAATCTGTAGCATAAACTTGAGTTGGAGATCCGCAAACGCACTATATCTAGCGTTGCTACCTGGAAATATGCTTAGCAAACGGAAAGGCAAAAAATATCACCTGATTACACAAAAAATTGGGTTTCATCGATGCAATCCCGGCTAAAAGCAGTACTTGAAAAGAAGGGTTACCAAACTAAGTACTATTTTTTTCGCAAAATGCTAAACGATTCTAAATATTTTGAATGCATGAAATAAGCTGTGACCAATTAACCTTTACACACTTTTTATTATTAAAATTTTAACACTTGGTTCTATTTCTTTTTCTTTGCCCATAATTAGTCCTATAACTTTCTCTGCCGACTACAAAAACCCAACTAATAACAATGTCAGACTCCTAAACACAAAATCTGAGTAAACGGTAAATATAACGGTACTTTACTTCTGAAGAAGTAGAAAAAAAGAGGGCGTAAGTCGACATTTTTGAATACCTATTTATATATACATAAGTACATATTTATACGTCGGTAGTGCAATGGTTAGTGTGCGCGCCTCTTGTACATGAGAACGTGGGTACGATCTCTTCTCTGACCACCTTAAATTTCTTTCGGCGGCGGTCACCTCGCATAGTGACGGCGACACTATCGAGTATTTATAAATAAATAAATGGTTTCCCATTACATCCCATGAAGGGACCAGGGAGAACTTCTCACAATCACTGAGCTGTGCGCTTTCCAGTTTTCACTCACTGATTGGGACCTACAGTTTTACACCGATTCCGAACGGTATTTTGAGAAGCTTTTTCATGGCTATATACTCGATAGTGTCGCCGTCACTATCGAGTATTTAGCCATGAAAAAGCTTCTCAAAATACCGTTCGGAACCGGTGTAAAACTGTAGGTCCTAATTAGTGAGTATAAAACTAGAAGGCGCATAGATCACTTGGTTCCTTCATGGGATGTAATGGGAAACCATTAATTTATTTAAACTTTTGTCCGATACTTTTTTTTTGTTTTTGTAAGATTTACTGTAATACTTGCGATGAAGTCAATATTTTTTATTTTTGTTTTTGTTTTTTTTTTGTATTGAAAAGAAAAGGAGTTCTCCTGAAAATACTTCGATTAATTAGAGTATTGTACGAGGATGCAGAACTCTTAGTTCTTTACAACGGGAACATTAGTCAACTATTCCACACCAATAGTAAAACAAGGATGCTAACTATCACCACAGCTATTTACCATCGTGCTGGATGACGTAATGAGCAAAGTCTGTTCAAAGAGAAGAGGAATAACATGGAGTCTCTCACGCCAACTCGAAGATCTGGATTATGCGGATGACACTTGTCTACTTTCGTATAAGATCTCCAATATGCAGTCAAAACTCTAAGACTTGGATAGATTAACCAGCAATGTTGGACTTATAAATATCAAGAAACCCAAAGCCATGAAAATCAACAATACTAGCACAGAAAACATCATGCGACTAGGTTAGCCAGTCGAGTATGTAGATAGCTTCTGCTATCTAGGAAGTATAATACATACAAACGGCGACGCAGAGACAGATGTAATCAACAGAAACTGCTGTCAGTATGGAGAAGCTCACACATATCCAGACGAACTAAGTTCAAAATATTCAACTCATGTGTTAAATCAACTCTGTTGTTTACGGTAGTGAAACCTGGCTTGTATCGAATAACATCACCCAAATGCTTCAGGTATTCATCAACAAGTGCCGCAGACTCATGTGCAACATATTCTGGCCTAAAGTTTCTGATAGCCATTCACTTGGGAGTGGCCAGAAATGATTCCTTTATTGGGCAGTCCAAGCAGCTCACACTTCCACGCAGTATGTCCTGGGCAATGGCTTTTCGGAAACCTCCGTTAGCTAGCTAGAGTGAGAAGACGAAACAAATGAGCAGCAAATCAGGTTTAGTAGGGGACTGATGTCAGTGAAGCTCATCAAACAATCGGGCTTATTCTTTTGTCCTTAGAAGGCGGATGAGCCAAACATACGGGCCAACGGCGGATAGAAACCACAAGAAGAAAATCCAGGTTCGACATATTGCATCCTGGTCAGTGTCTGATCCATAATGGGCGGCTGCAGTCTAATATCCTGGCAGTAGGTAAAATGCAAAAACACGGTAGACTGGGTTTGCCTCCCGCCACCGTTCATAATGGCAGTGAAAATACATAAACCAACAAGAAAACATAAACAACCACTATTTGTTGACGACCCCCGCAAACGTTATAAGGACCACGATTTACGGATATGCACTTGGAATGTAAGAACTCTATATAGATCCGGTGCAAGTATCCAACTGGCAGATGTCCTCGAAAGTTATAAGGCTGACATTACCGCTATCCAGGAAATGCGATGGGCAGGACATGGCTGCACAAGAAAAGGAGACTGCGATATACATATACTACAGTTGCCATGATAAAACATGAATTTGGTTGCGGATTTGTAGTTGGCAAAAGACTGCGACATCTAATCTCTGGGTTCAATCCTGTGAGTGAACGTATAGCCACAATCCGCATAAAAGCGAAATATTTTTATATTTCCCTAATTTGTGTGCATGCCCCGACAGAAGAGAAAGATGATGATGCCAAAGATATATTCTATGAGCTCCTAGAGGAAACGTATGTACGATTGTACTAGATTTTGATGTCAAAGTAGGAAAGGAGAATGTGTTTAATCCAACAATTGGTAATTTCAGTCTACATGCTGACAGTTCCGACAACGGTATGAGACTGATTGGACTGGTACAAGATTCCAGCATAAAGACATCCACAAGGCTAATTGGGTATCCCCTGATCAAAGAACGAAGAACCAAATTGATTACGTGGTAATTGATGGTAGGCACTCATGTGTAATGGACGTACGAGTGATCAGAGGAGCTAACATCGATTCTGATCACTTCCTGGTAGCAGCAAAGGTTCGCACAAGATTAAGTAGAGCGAAAATCGTACGAAACCAGGCACAGACGAAGCTGGACATCGGAAAGCCGCAATTACCAGAGGCAGCCACCGCCTACTCAAGGAAGCTCTCGCAACTTTTGGCACAGAACCCACCCCCCTGCCGATGACGATCCTGATGCGCAGTGGAAACCCATTTCCGACTCTATAAAAACTGCCGCAACAACCGTACTTTGTTTCGAAAAACCGCTTCGCAATAAACCATGGTACGATGAAGAGTGTCGCATTGCAAATGATGAAAAGAACGCTGCACGTATGGCAATGCTTCAGTCAATTGCAACGCGGGCTGCAACTGAGCGGTATAGGGAGAAAAGAAAGGAGGTAAACCGTCTCTTTAGGCTTAAGAAACGGCAGTGGAGAAAGCGCGAGAGTGAAAAAATTTACTCATACAGAAGGAAGAACGAAGTCAGAAAATTCTACCAAAAAGTCAAAAACGGAACTAATTGATATGGTTCAGGGCCCCCCTTCTGTAAAGACAAGGACGGAAATCTCATCGCAGATGTGCAGAGCATGGTGGGAATATGGAGAGATCATTTCTCCGTTTTCTCAATATGGACGACGACGTCGTTTGTCCCACCTATCAAGTATAATGTGCGAAAGACTAAAACCAATTATCGCTGACCTGATTGGACCATACCAGTGTGGCTTTAGTCCTGGAAAATCGACAACTGAGCGGATTTTACACTACGCCAAATCCTGGAGAAGACACACGAAAAACAAATCGACACCTCTCATCTATTTATCGATTATAAGAAGGCGGCCTTCGATAGTCCGATACGGGAGAAACTCTATGAAGCAATGTCTGAGCTTGGTATTCCTGCAAAACTCCTACGCCTTTGCGGGATGACCTTTACGAACACCAAATCTGCAGTGAAAGTTGGTAAGGATCTTACCGAACCTTTCGAAACTAAGCGAGGCCTCAGGCAAGGCGACACCCTATCGTGCGATCTCTTTAACATCTTAATGAAGATCATTATGAGAAAAGCTGCAGTCAACATGAATAAAACCATCAGCAGCAAAAGTCACATGCTGTTCGCGTATGCTGACGATATAGATAACATTGGGAGCACAACGAGAAGTTACTGCGGTGTTTTCGAGAATTGGGAAGGAATCAGAAAAGATGGGTCTGACAGTAAATTATGACAAAACAAAATTAATGGTTTCAACGAGCAGGGCCTCCGCGAGATTAGGTCAAAACGTGAACGATAAAAGTCGTTATAATTTCAAGGTGGTCTACGAATTTATATAACTCGGATCTGCCGTAAACAACAACAACAACGTCGGTATTGAGATTAAGCGGAGAATTGTGATTGCGAATAGTTATTTTGGGCTAAGCAAGCACTTTTGAGATAAAGCCCTCTCTCGAGTAACAAAAGTCCAGCTATACCAGGACTCTCATACAACCTGTCTTGCTTTATGGCACATAATCCTGGGTCTTATCGCAAGCAGACGAAACATCTGTAGGAATCTTCCAGAGAAAAATACAGCGGAAGATTTATGGAACTATAGTACACAACGGCGAGTATCGGCAACGCATGAACCATGAGTTGTATGAGCTATACCACGACATTGACATAGTAAAGCGGATCAAAATAACGCGACTGCGCTGGCTAGGCCATGTTAATAGTATGAATGAAGACGAACCAGTACGAAGGGTTTTCGAAACAGAACTCGAAGGAAGACGAAAAATAGAAAGACCAAGACTCCGCTGGAGGGATCAGGTTGACGAATCCCTGCGTACACTTGGTATAGCCTGGGTATAACTGGAGAAATAAAGCAAGAGATCGAACTGGTTGGCGAAATATGTTATCTTCGTTTTGTAAGCTCGCTGACCCCCTGGGGTTGTCCGAGACCGGATAAGTAAGTAAGTAACACCATTAGTAACACAGAACTGTAACCCATAATGAGTAACCCATACTGAAGCAGATGAAGAATAGGAAATGTAGGTGGATCGGACACACCATTCGAAAAAATCACAGCAGTATCGCAAGGATCCCCAATGCTCAAGAAATTGTGGTCGACCAGGAAAAACCTGAAGACGCACAATAATCCAAGAACTACGACAGAACAATCAAAAATGGGTAGAAGCAAACACGACAGCGGTGACCCGTTTTAGGCGAAAATGCTTTGTGGAAGCCATATGCTCCCAAGAGGAGTAACGATATAAAAATGTGTTTCCTTGCATTTTTTTAATTAATTGCTTTAAATATATATCGAGTAGTCTATTAGATGTTTTAATGCTTGACATTTAGACATAATCTAATTTACTTTTATAGATTTAAAAAAAATATATATCAATATTTAAATTTTATTTTTCTTACTCACCCAATTGTATTATTCCATTTTGTACATGATTAGCATAAAATTGATCTCGTATACACCTCGCTTGAGGCAACACCGGCTGTGGTTCACAATATCTTAAAACGGGCGATATGCCTGTTATGGATACAATTTCTAAAGGCAAATTCTTTAAACCGCTCAATTTACGTGATAAATCATCAAACTGCCGTATAACACTCAACGATAACGCCTCAGCGTCAGTATCTTGCTGTATTTTAAATTTTTGATGAATTTTATCTACTTTAAATCCTTTGGTCAATGAAAATACTGCGTCGAATTCGCCAGCGATATATTCAACATCTCGTTCTTCCAGTTGATAATGATGTTGCAGCAGATACAAAACAACTGAGCGGACAATTAAACGTTTCTTTGATAAATCGTCGTTAGCTGCGGCCCATACTACCGACTCGGTGATAGTTCCATCTTGAAAGCGTCTTAATTGCGATTTTTCACCCCAAAATGAACGAAATTTGGCAGCTGATTCATCAATTGATTCAGGACCTTTTTCGAGAATCTCATAAGCATGTTCTGGGTTTAAAATTAAACCTAAGTGCAAATGTTGCAAGGCTGCGGAGGCGGATTCATCAACATTCCACTGCACTGACAATTGTTCAAGGGGCATAATGAAACGAATGCGCCTACCCAAACCTTTCTGAAGGAGGCTGAGGAGAAAATAATAAATATTACCAAAATTGCATATTTGTATACCAAGCGTTACTCACTTGATGACTGTAGTCAGTAGTTGTGGATAAGTATAACCAGCATAATTATATTTATTTTCCGGGGCAACATGCATTTCCAGAATTTGTTCTATAGCATCAATTTTGTTTATTCTTCAAGAATGATATAATTTGAAAAAATTAGTTTTCCTTTCCATTCTCTATTTTATTTGGAATGAGAAAATACTTACTTTAATATATGGTCCATTTGTGTGTACAGTGGAGCTTTAGTCATAAACAAATATTGAAAACTATTCAATTTCATATCGTTTAACATATCTAGAGCCAGTTTAGCTTCCATTTGCGTCCTTTTATAAGTGTCCTCAGATAAATTGGCACAGATATTATAGAAACCTGTTGCATCTACAAATACTACTTTGTAATAGACATGAAATTGTTCCAATGTTGGTTGATTGGTGAGCGCATCGTTGATATTGCACAAAGTTATGCCTTTAGTAGCTTCATTCCATGATGAGAGAGCTGTAATATAGTTTTGCAAATACCTAGTACATTATAAGTTTTACTGTATAATTTAAAAAAACTCACCCAAATGATTCCAAACATTACGCGCCACCTGATAACTGCTCATATTGTTGTGCAGTTTTCGTTGCTTTACGAGATATACAATAAACATTGAGATTATATGGACATTAAATCCACTATAGCCAACATCTAATTGTCTTTGTCTTAACCATACTTTGAGAAGCTTTAATCCCTCCTGGAAATTTTTTCGATCTTCAAAAGTTTCCCTCAATGCAATTTGATTTTGTTGCATAGTTAAATCGAAGAGAACGTTGGCATTGTAGGATGGCGTCGCAAATGGAGCGCTATTGTTCTCCCCTTCTGCCGCATACAAAGACGGTCTTATATTATTATTCCAAGGAACATAGCGATTTAATTTAAAAGATTTCAACTCGGATGCAACGAACAAACGCAGTGTCAACTTTTGTGAAATATTCTTTCCTGACGATATGGGAGGTGTAATTTCCAGCACAGGTTTTAAAGGATTATTATTGTAATAATTAAACTTTAGATGATTTATGTTTAAATCTGGTATAACTTTCGAATCCAATAGCTTTTGAGTAATGTAAGTTAAGTAAAAGGCTCTTTTCTGTTCATACTGAAGATTTAAATAGTTCTCTTTCTGGAAACAATCCACTGGCATTAAAATACAAATGTCTGCCTGCAAACGTGGTCCCAGTAGTGTGTTCGTATTGCATGCTCCCATGAGAAATGGTTCTGTGGTAGGTTTTATAAATTGGAACTGGAATATTTTTTGTTGCTGTACCTTTAAGGCTTGTAGATTAATTGGAACGGCAATAGATGACTTTTTTAGAAAAGTTAATTTGTCCATATCCTGCTTATCGGGCATGTCCTTAATATTTTTGGCAAATATCTTAAATTGCTCCAAGAATGAAGCGATGTAGCTTGTGTACTTATCTTTTACTGTCACTTCGTCTAACATTTCTTTAATTTGCAAGCGAAAGAGATTGGAATGAAAAAGGTTGCGGGTCTCTTTCAGCTCATTGATTTCTTCCAATGTTGGTGCTTTAACTTTTTCCGTGGAGGCATTGTTTTTGGATCTTTTTGACTGTGGTACCTCCCCTTTGGTAAAGGCTGGCTGGGACTTTCTTTTAGTAACAGGTTTTTCTTGAGATGGTAATTCACCATTCTTGTCGGAAAACCCATCATCACTGCCACACTCCTCAGAAGAATCGTTATTCCCATAAACATCATCGTCACTGTCTTCACTTGTACCATTCTCTATCATGGAATCGTAGCCTCCAGCATCTACCATTTCATTATCGTCGTCTTCTACCATTTCATTATCGTCGCAACCAAGCCCCTTATTTTTGTTTTCAATTTTCGGATGCATTTTCTTGATGTTTTTCATAGATTTCTGTAGTACCTTATCTTTTACCTTTTTGTTAACTGATTTATTAAGTTTTATCATTTCTTGATTTATATTTTTGATAATTCGACCGCTTTCTTTAATTTACCAAGACTATGTTTTGCACGTGTAGTATGGGCCATTCAAGTGTATTTTGTTCACCGATGAGGAAAAAAGGTAAACAAAGAGTTGTATTCGTAAGACACCGGTTACAAATTAAATGTGTGAGAAAGCACACGTGGCAACCCTTTTGGTAAAAGCGGTTCCGAAAATTTACAGAAATATCGCATTTAGACCACAGTTTATCGCGGCTAGGTTAGCGATAAACTTGTTTTCTACTATTTGCCGTTTACACCACCCACTTTGACATAAAATTGACATATCAGGTGACAACTTTGTGCCCAGACCAATTTAAATCAACTCCTTGCCGAGACCAAATTATCTAAAACAGAGGAACAAGGCAGCTTGAAAGGGTAGAAGTAATACTACAAAAATTCCAACAAGGCAACAACAACCAGCATTCTGTTTTTGTTTGGTGTGTAGTTTATGTCAGTATCAACGTACTACGAACAAAGGACACAAAACAAAGGTAAACAGAATTTGATAGCTAGTGTGCACCACTTTGGCACCACTCAGCTGTTGCTATACCACAACCTTCTTGAGAAGCCTTGCAGAAGAACAACAGAAAAATTAAATTGACCGGTCTTGGTTTGATCAGTTTTGTATACATTTGGGATATATAACTGAACATTTCAAATTGTATCAGTCGGTCAAATCGGCTCACATTTCAAACCGATGAAAGCCAATTATATCGTCGGGCCCGTGAGCTTCAATAAATTGTTGGTGGCGGTGACTCGGCAGAACATTTTCGATCAGCTTCCGTCTGTCAAACAGTTGATTTTTTATATGTTTCAAATATGTTTATATTATGTTGCATTCTTTGGCAATTAGCAGAGTTGGACCAAATTGTACACCAGTTTAAAACAGGTTACAAATTAAGCTGCAGTTTTTACAGATTAAAAGCGTATGAGTAATTTTCTGGGTTAATGGATTTATCCTTAGAAATGTGCTAATCTTCGTCGGTGACAATGCCATATAACAGTTATGATTTTTATTATAAAAATCAGTTTTTAAGAATTTGTTTTCAATCTTTATTATATCACTCCAAAAATAATCAGAAATCAAAATGATTTACTTTTTAAATGAAACTCGAAAATAAAAATCTAACAACGACTTTAACTTTTCCGATAAAGTATTAAAATCACATAAAGTACTAAGATCAACAATTCACGCGAAATTTTACAAACCTCAATGAAAAGGAAAACATGATTGCGAAATATCAATGAAAATGATAAGAGTTCTCTTATACAGCATTCGCACTACCATCGATTTGCTTGATTTTGCCACTTTTGCTTATTTAAGCAGAAATCAAGAAAATTTGCTTGATTTCCCATACGTTTTGACAAACGACAAATCGGGTATTTTTTCTTATTTGCCTAGAATCAGGAAAAATGCTTGATTAGCTTCACATTACGTACGAATAGTACGTTTGTTTACAACCATTTCAATCTCGGCGCACTGATGTGATGGTACCACTAGAATAGCTGACTTATTTAATTTCTATTTTCTTAGGTATTTCTTGTTTCTCGAACATATATGTTTTATATTTTTTTTGTTTACTTTTATTCTTGTAATATATTTGTGCCTAATTTGATTGTGGAAAAATACCAGACAAAGCAAAATGCCTATTGTTGTAGGCTTGGCGTGTTTGTTGTCGTAGTAACACTACTTCGTCAATGCGCCTTGACTTTCAATCAAATCCGGAAAAAAAACAATGCGAACACTTCAGATTTTGTTAGGACATTTGATACAAATTCAGGGAAATATTTTCTAGTGCGAAAGAGCTATTAGGCCATTCTTGTTGAACGTTTAACCCTTCTCTATTTGTTTACAACGTGTTGCTTGCACGTTCTTTATTGATAAATCGCGATATGATATCACAATATGCGAGTTTTGGCTACACCGCTTGCTTAAAGCATGTTCATGTATGCCGCATTTCAGCCCAAAAGATTCTAGAATCGTCTTCGAAATTTAAAGTGTTCAGGTAAACACATTTTGACATTCGAAGAGATTTTACTTCATTTTGACAACAATTTATTTACAAACATTTATTTTGTTTACTCATTGAAATTCTTATTTAGACTAATAAAATGAGTTGCAAAACTGTTATTATTATATTAGATTAGATTATCAGTTATTTTGTATGGAGAGCACTTACCGCTTCTATTTCAGTCCTAAGCAGGCATAAAGTTACCAGTCTGAAACAAATCAGAAAAGCTGTGTTACATATCGTTATTGTGAGGTCAAAGATAAGGAGAATAGTATAAACATTTACAAGAATAACTACACACCATGCGTTAGAACAGGACGATTAACACCAATATTTAGAATTAGACGACCAGAAGATGTGCATGACTTGGCAATCCTGGTAAAAGAGAACCAAAAAGTGCTAGGAGTTCACTCAAACGCATTCCTCTCTTGCGTCATATCTTGCTTATTTCATACTTTTTGCATAGTTTATGTAATTTTACTTCAACATGGTTGGAATTTGTATAGTTATATACAATAAAACTATCAAAAAGCTGCTCGTGTATTTAAATATTCAATGAAGAGAGTAAGAGAGAGAGTAGAGAAGTACTAGGGTTTCACTCGTTTTGATTGTTCGCATTTGAGTGAAGAAAAATTTTGACTGTCTACTTGTACATGGTTTTTGATCAAAAATGATGTACAAGTAGACAGTAAAAAATTCTGTTCACTCAAATGCCAACAAATACAACGAGTGAAACCCTGGTCATTCTCTGTTCTCTCTCTTACTCTCTTCATTGAATATTCCAATACACGAGCAGCTTTTTGATAGTGTTATTGTATATAACTATACAAATTCCAACCATGTTGAAGTAAAATTACATAAACTATGCAAAAAGTATGAAATACTCAAGATATAACGCGAGAAAAAAAATGCGTATGAGTGAATTGTATGCAGAATCTCGGGATTTTATTGCCATTTCGGACGAAATCTCAAAATCTGCGAAATCTCGGTATACCTGAATGCCGCTTTAGATTATCACTTATTTTGTATGGAGAGCTAAGCGATATTAAGCGGCACATGAAGTTATCGCTTCCATTTCAGTTCTAAGCAGGCATAAAGTTAAGGGGTACCGATGAGACAGCTGATCAAGTTAGTACTTGGAGAACAAATAGAGAATGTGCTATCAAAGAAGATTCGTTGATAGGGACTGGGTTGCGTGGTGTGATTTTCAAACTTCTGCTGCCGAGTGTCAAGCCAAAAGTACAAAACACATCAACTGGGAGTAAATTTTGCCAACTAAATCGGTTAAAAAAAGGGATATTCAGTGGAAAAAATCAACATGTAATGAAGTGTTAAGGTAAAGTTATTTGCGTAGATCCCAATTAACACGAAAATTGTTAAAATTAAAGATTGCTCTCATTCTCTATATGTTTTCCTCGTAGGTCTCGGAACTCGTTAGTACAAAAAGCAACTAGTGCACACTCTTATAAAGCTGTGTTGGATATCGTTATCGTTAAGCAGAGGAATATAAACATTTGCAGTAATAACTCCAAACCATGCGTAAGAGAAAGACGATTATATGTATGTATTTCCGGTTGAAAAATGCAGAAAGTTGCCAGTATGAAAGAAATCAGAAAAACAGTGTTGGATATCGTCATTGTGAGCCAAAGACAAGGAGAAGAATACACACATATTCAAGAATAACTACAAACCATGCATTAGAAAAAGACGATTATATATATTATAATAAATTATCGCTAGTTTGGCGTTTTGATTACTAGCAAACAAGCGATAATCGCTTTCTTGTAACGAAAACACGCATAATATAAAGCGGCATTCGTAGGCGAATTTCGTACGAAATGGCAATGACATCTCGAGATTCTTCATACATTTTAACAGTGCTGGAATCTCCATAAATTTATAAGATTTCGTTCGAATGGTTCAGAATCCGTGATACAGGTGTGACGCAACGCTGTTATTTCATACAAAAACGATGTACAAATAGACAGTCAAAATTTCTCTTCACTCAAATGCCAACAAACAAAACGAGTGAAACCCTAACACTTATCTGCCCTCCCTCTTCATTGCATATTTGAATACACAAGAGGCTTTTTGATAGTGTTATTGTATATAACTATACAAATTCCAACGGTGTTGAAATAAAATTTCATAAACTATGCAAAAAGTATGAAATAATCAAGATAGGATGCGAGAGAGAAATGTGTGTGAGTGAATATCTGGCACTTTTTGGTTCTCTTTTACCAGGGTTGCCAAATTGCGCACATCTTCTGGTTGTCTAATTCTAGATCGTCTTTGTTCATATCCGGATATCATTAAGTAGTAATTGACATAAAGCAACTATGGTATAGAGAAGAAAATTTACTCATGTAGTGGAGTGCCAACAAAGAAAACGAGTGAAGCGCGTCGTTTCTCTGCTTTCTCTCTTGCTCCGTTGAATATTTTAATACAAAAGCAGTTTTTGATGATGTTATAGTATATAACTATAGAAATTCCAACCACTTTAACATAAAATTCAATAAAGTATGTAAAAAGAACGAAATAATCAAGTTATGACGCGGGACAGAAATGCGTTTGAGTGAATCGCGTCGACTTTTTTGGTTCTCTTGTACTAGGGTTGCGAAATTGCGCCGGTTTTTTCTTCTATACTTGTATATCTTTTCTGTAATATACAGTCAACATTTCTCTTCACTCGAAACCCTAGCCATTCTCTATTCTCTCTCTTGCTCTCTTCGTTAAATATTTCAATACACGGGTAGCTCTTTGATAGTGTTATTGTATATAACTTTACAAATTTCAATCATGTTGAGGTAAACTGACATAAACTATCCAAAAGTATGAAATAATCAAGATATACCGCTAGAAAAAAATGATTTTGAGTGAATTGTTAGCACTTGTTGGTGCTCTTTTACCAGGGTTGCCAAATTTCGCACATCTTCTGGTCGTCTAATTCTTGATGGCCTTTGTAACAAGAAGATAATTATTTCATATTTATTGGAAAAAAGGTTTCTTGAGTGGACTGCATACAAAAAAAGGAATGAAAAAGTTAGCGTTTTTTTAATAGATCAGTGGTTTTTGAGAATTTTACTGTTTATAGCACTTCAAATGCCAACAATAAGCCTGTTTTTTTATTCCCTGCTAAACTAATTTTTCGACGACTTTTATGGGGTGCCGCTTAATATCGCTTAGTTCCCCATACAAAGTCGTCGAAAAATTAGTTTAGCAGGGGAATAAAACAGGCTCAATATTTAAGAAAATGCCCCTAAAATCTGCTATTAACCTAGTATCGTTGTGGTTGCAATGTTTAACAAATTTTCCTATCTATACTAAATATGTTGTCTTTGCAAAACCACGTGCATTTGACTAGTTTTATTATGTGTTGGTTATTTTATTTTTAATAATGTCTTAAACATTAACTGATGTTTAGAACATAATAATAACAGTTTTGCAACTCATTGTTAATTTTAATGTTAAATTTCTAATTTTAATAGTGTAAATAAGAATTTCAATGAGTAAACAAAAAAATGTTTGTAAACAAGTTGTCAAAATGAAGCGAAATCTCCTCGAATGTCAAAATATGTATACCTGAACACTTTAGATTTCGAAGCCGATTCTAGAATCTTTTGGGCTGAAATGCGGTATACATGAACAGGGTTTAACACTCAGCAACAAAATTTTCCGTTGAGATGAAGTGAAGTGAAGTGTAATGAAGTGTTAAGGTAAAGTTATTTGCGTAGATCCCAATTAACACGAAAATTGTTAAAATTAAAGATTGCTCTCATTCTCTATATGTTTTCCTCGTAGGTCTCGGAACTCGTTAGTACAAAAAGCAACTAGTGCACACTCTTATAAAGCTGTGTTGGATATCGTTATCGTTAAGCAGAGGAATATAAACATTTGCAGTAATAACTCCAAACCATGCGTAAGAGAAAGACGATTATATGTATGTATTTCCGGTTGAAAAATGCAGAAAGTTGCCAGTATGAAAGAAATCAGAAAAACAGTGTTGGATATCGTCATTGTGAGCCAAAGACAAGGAGAAGAATACACACATATTCAAGAATAACTACAAACCATGCATTAGAAAAAGACGATTATATATATTATAATAAATTATCGCTAGTTTGGCGTTTTGATTACTAGCAAACAAGCGATAATCGCTTTCTTGTAACGAAAACACGCATAATATAAAGCGGCATTCGTAGGCGAATTTCGTACGAAATGGCAATGACATCTCGAGATTCTTCATACATTTTAACAGTGCTGGAATCTCCATAAATTTATAAGATTTCGTTCGAATGGTTCAGAATCCGTGATACAGGTGTGACGCAACGCTGTTATTTCATACAAAAACGATGTACAAATAGACAGTCAAAATTTCTCTTCACTCAAATGCCAACAAACAAAACGAGTGAAACCCTAACACTTATCTGCCCTCCCTCTTCATTGCATATTTGAATACACAAGAGGCTTTTTGATAGTGTTATTGTATATAACTATACAAATTCCAACGGTGTTGAAATAAAATTTCATAAACTATGCAAAAAGTATGGAATAATCAAGATAGGATGCGAGAGAGAAATGTGTGTGAGTGAATATCTGGCACTTTTTGGTTCTCTTTTACCAGGGTTGCCAAATTGCGCACATCTTCTGGTTGTCTAATTCTAGATCGTCTTTGTTCATATCCGGATATCATTAAGTAGTAATTGACATAAAGCAACTATGGTATAGAGAAGAAAATTTACTCATGTAGTGGAGTGCCAACAAAGAAAACGAGTGAAGCGCGTCGTTTCTCTGCTTTCTCTCTTGCTCCGTTGAATATTTTAATACAAAAGCAGTTTTTGATGATGTTATAGTATATAACTATAGAAATTCCAACCACTTTAACATACAATTCAATAAAGTATGTAAAAAGAACGAAATAATCAAGTTATGACGCGGGACAGAAATGCGTTTGAGTGAATCGCGTCGACTTTTTTGGTTCTCTTGTACTAGGGTTGCGAAATTGCGCCGGTTTTTTCTTCTATACTTGTATATCTTTTCTGTAATATACAGTCAACATTTCTCTTCACTCGAAACCCTAGCCATTCTCTATTCTCTCTCTTGCTCTCTTCGTTAAATATTTCAATACACGGGTAGCTCTTTGATAGTGTTATTGTATATAACTTTACAAATTTCAATCATGTTGAGGTAAACTGACATAAACTATCCAAAAGTATGAAATAATCAAGATATACCGCTAGAAAAAAATGATTTTGAGTGAATTGTTAGCACTTGTTGGTGCTCTTTTACCAGGGTTGCCAAATTTCGCACATCTTCTGGTCGTCTAATTCTTGATGGCCTTTGTAACAAGAAGATAATTATTTCATATTTATTGGAAAAAAGGTTTCTTGAGTGGACTGCATACAAAAAAAGGAATGAAAAAGTTAGCGTTTTTTTAATAGATCAGTGGTTTTTGAGAATTTTACTGTTTATAGCACTTCAAATGCCAACAATAAGCCTGTTTTTTTATTCCCTGCTAAACTAATTTTTCGACGACTTTTATGGGGTGCCGCTTAATATCGCTTAGTTCCCCATACAAAGTCGTCGAAAAATTAGTTTAGCAGGGGAATAAAACAGGCTCAATATTTAAGAAAATGCCCCTAAAATCTGCTATTAACCTAGTATCGTTGTGGTTGCAATGTTTAACAAATTTTCCTATCTATACTAAATATGTTGTCTTTGCAAAACCACGTGCATTTGACTAGTTTTATTATGTGTTGGTTATTTTATTTTTAATAATGTCTTAAACATTAACTGATGTTTAGAACATAATAATAACAGTTTTGCAACTCATTGTTAATTTTAATGTTAAATTTCTAATTTTAATAGTGTAAATAAGAATTTCAATGAGTAAACAAAAAAATGTTTGTAAACAAGTTGTCAAAATGAAGCGAAATCTCCTCGAATGTCAAAATATGTATACCTGAACACTTTAGATTTCGAAGCCGATTCTAGAATCTTTTGGGCTGAAATGCGGTATACATGAACAGGGTTTAACACTCAGCAACAAAATTTTCCGTTGAGAGATAAATGACAAAATTCCTTAGTCCCAATCCACACACGGAATCTTTTGTCGCCGGCGACACGAGTTCGTGGGAGAGGGAGGCGAGAAATAAGAAGAGGGGTACTCACGTCGTCCCTCTCTCTCCCACGAACTCCGTGTGTGGATTCCGTGTGTGGATTGGGACTTACGAAAATTTCGCAGGAACTGCATACGGGGCTTATGCAGGCATAAAGTTACCAGTCTGAAAATATCAGAAAAGCTGTGTTGAATATCGTTATTGTGAGTTCCACGATAAGGAGAAGAATATATACAGTTGCAACTATAACTACAAACTATGCGTTAGAGCAAGACGATTACATGTCTTTCCGGTTTAAATAGGCACAAAGTTACCAGTATGGAAAAATCAGGAAACGGTAGTGTTGGATAAAACGCTAGACGATTATATAGATTATGATAAATTGTCGCTAGTTTGGCGTTTTACACATATGCAAGAATAACTACAAACTAAGCGTTAGAGCAAGATGATTACATACTTATATTACAATGAATTATCGCTAGTTTTATCATCCGATATGTATGAAATGGGTATCGCTACAAATGTATTTCTAAACTCTATATTCTGTGTAGAAAAACATTTGTTTTATTACTTTTTTGATAAAAATTTATTTTTTTCGGTTGGTTGGGTCTGGTAATAGACTTTAACCTTTTTTTTAAGTATAATATTCACCACTAACCCTTCAAAGACCGGGGACATTCAAGTTCAAAATTAAAGTTCATCAAATTTTCAACCATTTCAACCAAATCGGATTATATATACCTGAGATGTGAGCTATTATATACTCAATCTTTATATATCTCAAGGAGTTGTACCGACCGCGGGAAAAAACTTTTTGAAGTAAGCGCAGAAGCTTTTGTGGTGAAATTTATAGTGGTGGTTTTCGGTAGTGAAATTTTGGTGTTTAGTTGGCGATAAAGTAAATTTATGCCGCTGGCGCTGTGTTGCCCAGTACATTGGTCGATATAAGATCATGAATTTGGATAATGTTAAACAAGGTTTTTTTCTGTGTATAAACAGGAAAAATTTATATGAACTTCGCCTGCAAATTAAGAAATTTTCGAACTTGGCAATCTTGATTTTGGTCATTAGTCTGGCAACCTAATCTGTACGTCAGTGGAGTCTGATGATTTTGCATAGGTTTGCATTGTGAAGAAACTTGTACTTTTTTTGGTCTTAAAAGGCCGTAAAAGTCTAATAAACAGTCAAATAAAGCGGTAATTCAACGATGTTAGTGAAAGTGCACAAATCCAAAATAGAGTGTTGACGAACATACATAAAGAATAAAGATTTTTATACATTTTTACGGTTCTTAAATTTTTTGCATGACTGCAGTGGTTCGATACACAAGATATTTCATTAGAAGCAAATGTTGTGCATGTCCCGAAAACGCTTAGGAGTGAATGAGAGAACTATAGATGAGCGAATGAAAAGTGTTGTACATACAGAAAAATTATAGTGAATATTTGGTGTAAAAGAAAAACTGAAGAAAAACAAGTGCTCAAAGTAAAATGAAAAAATAAACCTTTTTTTGATTGTTGAATAAACCGGACAGGTGTTTGGTGCGGCGTGAATTGATATGATTTTAAGAAAATTAAACGATATAGCAGAGAAGTGAAACATTGTGTCTACCGGCATTAAAAAGCGTGTGATGGTAACTATAACCATACTTGGCGTAACCCTCTAATACATACATGCACATATATATACATATGTCATAATGATCAAGTCCAATACTTGCACAAAGATCTAAAGCGTATCTGTTTATAAGAGGAAATATTTTTTGTCATTTAATAATAAAACCTGAGGAAAACTTGTGCCGTTTTGTCTCTATTTGATCAATTCTCTTATGAATTTGCAACATAGTTTGTTGCTTTCGTCTCTACTAATTTGATTGAACTATGGCAACTCTATTAGTTATATGAATAGTTGATTATTGCCAAGAGAGAGTGCGGGACGGAAAGATAACAGACTGAGACAATCTTTGGTATGGAGAAAATAAGTGTAAAAAAATGAAAACGAATAAGTGGAAAAAGAAAATAAACTACACCCCTGACGAAAGTCTGACTGCCGTGTGTTAAAGAAATGTGGTTTTATGTTTGTTAGGAAACACCAATAATTTTAGATCCAATTTAAACATCACAAAAAGTTACAAAAAAAAAACATGCAAAGTGCAGAACAAATTCGTAATGGTGAATGTGAACAAATGAAATGAAAAAAGCAAAACACACCGTCGAAACAGATTACAGTGAACAATGGCCTAAATTTTGTCGAGAAGAAACGCATTCATACCATTGTTGAAACTGTATTAATATCAATGGAAGTAATTTTCAATTCTTGGAAATTAAAAAGTAATTTTCATTAAAAACGTCAAAATAATGTTTCTCTGTTAGTAAAGTTTTTAACAAAATCTCATTCAAAGAAATAAACTAAAGGCAGGCAAATTTGAAAATCAATGAGCAATCATACTTTCGCACACGCACACGCAGTCACACATTACCTGCTCCATCTACCATTTGTATATATATACGTTATCATATATAGTTGTCTCTTTCATTTTTATTGATACCATACATAGCGGTAATGTCTTCTTAAAGTCACGCCTGTCTCATTTTTATCTTTTGCACAAAGTGAAATGTCAAAAATAGGAGAAATTTTTTTTGCTTTTCGCTTGTGGTGCAATAAGAAAAAAGAGAGGGAGAGGAACCAAAGAAGAAAGACTCAGTGATATTTGGGTTTAGAAGACTCTTTCAGGTGTTTTGTTTATTTTATTTTAAGTATTTTTATAGTGAATTAAATAACAAGAACATAAAATAGTATAATAGGTAAAGTTAACAAAAGATTCTTGAAACCTTCAACTTTTAAAAGAACGTGTGGATGAAGGACGATTAAAATAATTTTTAAGTGGTTAGAAAAATACTGTCTGTCGTCTCTATCGATAAATTAGGTTATTCTGGTATCAGTGGGTTGTGTACTCCCTTATACTTTTTAAAAAAAGAAAAGTGTTGGCGTGTTCAGTAATCAGACTTTGTCGAAAGGATACCCACGATGTGTATAGTCTTTTATAATTTGAGGGAACCAAGGACATTTTGTGAAATAAATAAACTATAAACTACATTTACAGTGCTTACACCTTTTCTTTGTTGTCTTTATTCCTTGGATAATTGACATTGTATTGGAAACTCAATTTAATTGTAATAGATAATATTAACTCGCTGAATTTGTATTTCTGTTCAGAATAGATGCATTGCAGCTTACTTACGAAGGTAGGTCTGGAATTAGTTGACATTGTACGAAAGATTTGGAACACACTAAAGAGAACGTTTGTTTCACTGTGAACATGTAATCCTCACTCGATTCAGAACTCTACATTCTGTGCTCAACATAATTATGTTGATTTGGTTAATATCAGGAATTATACCGTTTCGATAGATAGAACAATCACCCGTGGAAAAATATTGATAGCGTATCATATCTATTATATCCACAATATTTAAAACCCATCCAATTTGATCAGTTATTATCGCGTTTTATACAACCAGACAGAATTGGATCCGAATTTTCCCCCAATTTAGACTGGTGATGTTGGATCAGTTTTTTTTTTCTTAATTTTTGGATCAATTTATGTTCTTACATAGATATACCTACTTATAAATCTTAAATAAAAATGGATATAATTATGTGTACAAATTATGCTGTTAAATTACAAAATATGATTTTTTTTAAACATATTATTTGAAAATGGATGCTATATATATGAAGAACGTACAATTTGAATGTAATATTTCAGTAATTTAATGTATTATTTTGTTTAAAAATGGACCTATTTACAATTTTTTTCCAGGATAAACAATCACAATTGATAGCCTGAATAAATTCTTACTTATTCTTTGAAAGGTAGCATTAAAGATTTAGAGTTTATCGTCTTCTTTTTTATATAATCAGTTCTATCGGGAATAAAATTGCTCGTGAAATGTTTTGTTCACTTGAAAAAAGTCGAGAGCATTGTTGATTATGGTAAAAGTATAAATTGTCTCTCATTTGGAGATTTCGACGAAATTAACTGCTTATTCTTTATATTATCGTATTGAAAAACTGATTTTTGTTTAAACGAAATCTCCTAACACGAGATTTCGATTGCAGTGTATTCCGCGCTTAATTCTAAATGTATTTTACAATGATTTATTTACTCTAAGTTTTGACTTGTTCACTTTAGTTTTTCTGGCTGTTACAAATATACCCGTGGAATTTTATTAGCGATATGGGTGAATAGCAACATCCCCGTATATACAGCCATGGACAGTGAATTAGCACGAAACGTTGTCATGAAAACCATATTATTATTTTGTTGTATTTTAGTCCTAGCAACAAAAAACTGTAAACCAAATATTGGACGTCTGCTCATTAAGCCAGCAATATCTCATACACCTGATTTTAGCTGGACAGTAAAATCGCATAAATTACAATTTCTGGAATAAAAAGGATACATATATGTATTTTAAAAATTAATATAAATATTAATGTTTTTAGTTTACCTGGTCAATATTTAGTAGTGTAACCTTTATTTTCAAGTACTATTTGGAATCTACGCCACATGCTTTGTATCAAATTCTGGCAAGGCAATTCTGTATTCCAGTTCAAAGACCATCCAAGTTTTTGTACTTATGTTGAGCAATCGCACATTTCACATTGTTCCAGAGGGTATCAATCGGGTTCAAGTCGGGACTTTGAGCCGGCCAGTCTAAATCGGGTATGTTTTCCTTTCAAAACCAGTCCTTTACCAGCATCGACGTGTGTTTGGGGGTAATTTTCGTGCATGAATGTGAATGAAACTGGCACGTATTCAAAAGCATAAGGTTCCATTTGATTCTGAAGTATGCTCAAATACTGATAACGGCCCATTTTACCACCAATCAAAAAAGGACCCACACCCTGCCATGAAATGGATCCCCACTCCGTGATGCTTCCTCCAACATGCTACACAATCTTGTGAGTGTAGCCGTGCATTCAATGCATGGAGTTTTAGTCGATGAATAAATACTATACCATCCGGTCCAAACGATTTACCTTAGTTTCATCACTCCAATTATTTTTTTTTCCAGAATGAGAGGTCTTTAGACTTCTGGGTGCGAGCAAGCAATAAACGCTTGGCAATATTTTTTCTTGATAGACGTGGAATTTTCGGCTTGGGCGCTGAAACAGCTGAGCGCCATTTAGCCGTTTTCGGATGAGACTGTCTGATAAATTTAATGCTAATGAGAGTTAATTTCGTTCGCAATATCGCGTGATGACAGGAAAGTGTCCTTCGTCGACATCTGGACAATAAGCGTGTTTTGGTTACACCGCTTGCTTATATATTATTCGCTAGTTTTGTATGAAGCACTTAGGGAAGACTTAGCGAGAACTTAGCGACGCTAATCATTTTCGCTAAGTTTAAAGACATTTTTATTCCCATCTTTAACCGTTTTCAACCGCTTGCTTGTAACCAAAATTTTCAGTTGTAATTTTGCTACGTGGGATATTTTTTCTTGTTTTCCATTATAAAATTTGTGTTAGTTTTAAAGGAATAAATAATATAGATTAGTTTTCCCGATCAGTTAAAATTTTTTGAAATTTCAAATGGCTTTTTACTTTCACTGCACATATTAAACGTAATGCGATTGTCTGTCGATTGAAATTCTACAAAATTTAATAAAAGTATCATTCCGCTCGCGTTGTGCTAATTTACTGTCCAAAACAAACGATGCTAATTGCAAATTCCAGCAATCAGAACAGAAAAGAATAGGGATTCTTAGGTATAAAGTTGTTGTTTGACACAAACTTGATGCTCTCCTACGACAGTGCAGGCCATAATATTTGGTCTATACTTTATAGTCAAAAAGTTTAACATAATGGTACGCCAAACTTAAGAGTAGTTTTGTGCTAATTTAGCGTCCATGGCTGTCTATACACGTAGGTGCAAAAACTCGACAATGTTTTTTGTAAAAACAAGAATTATTCCTTTTTTTTTTGGTTATTGTTTATTTAATAAACACTACTAAAAAACTATAGAGCACAATTAATTAAGTTACTACACTAATAAGAATTTAAATATTTGCAACTTCAATTCAGTTCAGTTTATTAACAATAATATAATTATGATTTAACAATTGCAATAAAATGTACAATAGTTTGGAATGTGATTTCCACTTTTCTTTTTTTGCTTTAATCATAAAATGATGTGATTTAGATATAAAGGATACGAATTTATCTTGATAATATGGTATTTGGAAGGAAGCATTTTGTAAAAACCTATTTTAAGAAAATGCAATAAAAACAACATACATAATTACAATTTATACAAGTAATATTGTTTATGTAACCATATTCCGATTGTTGGCACGGAATAGCAAGGAATAGAAGTAAATTTGTTAAAATTATCATGAACGCGACCAATTTCAGCAAGAATGTGAAGATGTCGACTGGAGTTAAGCCAAGGCAACTTGAATATCAATTTTAGAAGCTTTATTTGAGCAACGTGATAGTTTTTATTGTGTAAATTTACCAAAGAGGACCAAACTGAAGCACAGTAAACAATTGTCTTTAAAATAAGTTGTTTCTTTAAAAATATTCAAAGGGGATTTCCGATTTATTAGTGGGTATATTATTTTCGTTGTAGTGTTTTATTTGGCTACATCATATGGTATGTGATCTCTGAACTTTGGTTTGGGATCGAATATAACCCCTAAGTACATTATGTACCATGGTAAAACCATTTTTCGTTCGTTTTGTCTGGGTTCACTAGGATGTTCCATTTTGTTCAATATTGGTGCATTTCCGTTAAAGCATTGTGGAGAATTTCCGTAACTTTGTCAGAATATCTGTTACTGCTAAGCACCGAAAATATGCCTCATCACTGTGCACGATATTCATTTTGATTTGAACGCCCATTTCCATAATAAGCCTGAATAACTTTAACGCGTTGCTCGATTGTGTATCTTTCCATGGTTCAAATTGAGAAATGTCAAATGAAATGCAGAAAAAAACTTGACGTTTAGGTGTGGTTCACATTCAATATCGACCCTTAACATTTAACTACCCAGTAGACATCGGATACAGTTTACTGTTTGATTGACATCAAAAACAGGAGAAGCCTCGAACTCGATGAAATGTCCTACTTTCTCGTCGTCATCGAGAGAACGTAAAGAGAGGGATGCGACTCTTTATGTATTGCTTTATGGTACGGGACAACACTAAATTGTTTTTCATCACTTTTGTTATTTTCCAAATGGGGATAGACGAATTTTCCAAATTTGCAAGAAATATTTCTGTGCCTTCTTATATTTTTGATATTGCTGGCTGGCTAATAATGTCTCAACAGGTTTAAGTTTAAAATATTTACTTTTTAAGCCATATTCACGTATAGCACTTATTCTTAGTTCTCCGGATTTAATTTCAATAAACAGATGAATTTTGTATTACAAAACATATGTTTGATTGCTTGAAATATTGAAAACTTTGAAATCTCGGTATACCTGAAAGTTGCTTTATTAATTTTAATTTTAATATTAACGAATTCAACTACATATTTAGTATTTTAAATCGATTTATTATTATGAAATAAACAATAATAACAAAAATAAATGATATTCTTGTCATTATATAAAAACATTGCCTCAGTTTTGCACTTAAGTGTATATATTTTATTTCTATAGTACATAGTTTAGTTGGCATACATATCTCCTTAAAGTGATCGCTAATTTCTGTTTTATTTCTATTTCTAGCATTTATGACACAAATCTACACACACAATTTAATGGAAATACTTTACTCATCACAATCATACACACACACACCCACTCACCTTTTTTGAAAGAAGGGCCCAAGTGCAATTAACTCCTTAAAGCAAGTAAACCCAGCAAGTCATACTATAAATCACGGTATTTAAAAATCGTAGCATTTCAAAAGTATTCAGCAGATTTCAACTTTAAATGGAAAACAAACCTCTCAAATTAAACCGACTACTCATACTCAACAATACCAATTCAAAAACATTACAGTCCGCAAAAACTATCCAATTTTGAAAAAAAAAAATATCTGATCAAGCTAAGATTGAATCTGTGTTGCAAATATAACTATTATTACGGAAAACAAAATACAATGCATACAATAAAATTAAATTGAAAATGAAGATTCGTTACACCCGGTTTCCAAATCCTCTAACACAAAAAGTTTAAAGAAATTAAAAATATATAGAACTTTGCTCCACATGGTTTGACACAGCAAAAGAAAACTAAAAGATAAGAAGAAAAAGATTCAATGAACGAGTGTTGTTTTCAAATAGGGAAGGAACAAAGCAAAACAGAAATCGATAAGAGATAAGACAAACAAAATCAGTTGTTTCGTTTCAAGTGTAAATATTTTTAATAATAGAAAAAAGAAAAACGATCAATGAAATGACCATCATTTGTATGTGTGTTGTTGTTACCGCCATCGTTTCGAGTAAATGTGCATAGACATTGTTACACGTCGTCATCGTCAACGTTGTCGTCGTTGTTTTAAGTACTATTTGTTACGTTCTGTCGTCTTCGGTTTGAAATAGTTCAAACAAAGAATCAAGAGCTTACGAAACATTGTTAGCAGCATCAGCAACATCGTCATCATCACCTCAACGCCATTATCAGCCAAACGCCACCAACAGCAACATTATCAACACCACCACCTTCCGCAACAGCTAGCCAGAATTGTTGCGAATTGCTGCAACTTACATAGAAAATCTTTTTAGATTTAAAGCATTAGATTTAGCGTTTAACGACCGGCCAATTGACACATCGTACTCCAAACGACCAGTACAACAAGTAAAGCATTGCCAACAGCCCCTAGTGTGGTGGTTTTGTTATTTCCCCAGCTAATCAACATTGGGTTTTTTTGTTCTTAACGCTAACCCTTTCTTTAGTAGCTATTTCATGTAGTGTGTTTGTGCATTTAAAAAAGAACAAGAGAGAGAAACATTTCCGTTTAGGTCGGTTCAACCAATATTTTTTGTTTTAGTTTTTCCCTTCTTAACCGTATTTTGGTTCATTCACATACGTCAATGTTAAATAACGTTATAGTCTCGCAGCAGCAGCAGCAGCAACGTCGTCATTCATTTACAAGTGAAGCGTGAAAGAGGAGCTGCGGGGGAGTAGATTTGTTGTTGTTTTATCGTTAAACTATCTCCGTGTGGTGTAAAAAGTACAGCTCTATAATTCCGGAACGCACATAGTAAAACAAAACTCCGGGCTCATCATCGTTAGATCGGTGGTGTATTAACATCGGTGTGGTCGGTGTGTACGAAATGCAGCGACGTGAAGCACGACAATCAGGGTAAGTAACTATCTTTATTTGTTCCCCCTAACTTCTTACCACATGAAAACTTATAATACATATGGGTTAATTCCAAAAGTAGTGTACATGAGCATTTTTTTTTTTTTTTTTTTTAAGGTTGAGGAATTAATTCTCTGAAATTGTTTACTTGCATTAAGATTTGTGCAGATTGCGAAATTACTTTTAGTTTCTTTAAAAAAATTTGTTTTGCTTTTTTATTGCATTTTGGTGAAATATTTTCCGGAATGTCACTTTTTACAAAAATTTACAAAACTAAGAAATTAATGCAAAAATGTTAGAACAAAGCCTACTATCGCATTCGTTCACTTATTATTTACCAGCTTTGGATGTTTTTCTTAAAAAAAACGGGTTAGTAATAGCAAAAAGTTATTTTTCGAAGAGATTTCAATTATTTTTTTTTCCTTTTATAATTCAAGAATTAAAAAAAAGTAATTTTTTTACAAAAATTTGTTTTTGTGCAGCTTACATTTAAAGTAACAAATTTGCTTCAAACAATTTGGAAGAAATTGTTGTATTTTGCTGGAAACTTGAAAAAATAAAAAGTGACAGTACGGAATTTTTTGTGACAGTAAAGAAAATCCAATTTAAATTTCAAGTGTAACGAAAACTTAAACATTTATTCATTATTTTGTTTTTGGTTACTGTTTGTTTTTTCTCTTTTATATAAAAACGAAACAAAAAATACAAGTAATCCAATTATATTAACAAAAAATTCATGAACAAATCTATTCATCGGAATCTGTGAATATTTCATATAGTCATTCAATAGTCATTCAATAGTCATTCAAAGTAATATAACAAATTATCTTTACATCAAAAGAACTACAGTATTGAAATCAATCGGAATTTTCGAGAAATAAGCTTTTAAAATACAAAAAAACCTTTTTACTTAAAAGTGACAGTAAAGAAATTTGTGATATTTTTTTTGGTTTTTTCTTCTAAAAAGTTATTTCACGGAAAAAAAAAACATGAAAAAGTGATCAAAACTTCGTAATATATTAATATACATTTTTATTTATTTTATTTTTTACGATTTTTTATTAAATAACTGTGTGACAGTACGGAAATTTTTAGCTGTACTTACCATCGTGCGATTATAAATTCACTTGAAAACACCAAATAATTGATTTTATTATTTTATTTTTTATCTTAATCAATTTATCACTTCTTGCACTTTTTAATAGCGATGCACATAAAGCAAACGAAACAGCTCAAGTAATGATTATGACTGAATTAAAAAAAAAGTGACATTACGGAAAAAACGCAGAGACAAAGTAAAATTAGAACGTCAAAATGACATTGATAACATTTTTCAGGTAAAACCAGGAAAAAGCAATAAAAATAAATACAATCACTGAAAAACAGTTATATTTTTTATTATTGTTCTATTGTTTTCAACTCTTTTTCCATGTTGCTTAATGAATAACATGTGTGGAGACAGGTATATTTGTATGTAATAGGCATGATATACAGTTAAAGCACCATTTGCACAATTTACCAGAAAGTTTTACAATAATAACAACTACTTTTGTTTGTTGCTAATTATTTTAGAGCTTACTTGCCGTTTTTGTTTTTTTATTTTCTTTTACATGAAAGAAATAAAAAGCTTGAGACGAAAAAAAAGCATTGTGTTTGGAATTAACCCATATACATATGAGGATTTTATTATCGATTTCTAGGACTTGTTAAAAACTTTAATTTTGTTGGTTAAGTTAATGCAGATCATCATGATAAGGATCTCATAATCCGATATGTGATGGCAATCGATCGATTTAAATCGAATACGATTTGCCATAATAATGATGTTTTTTTGTGCAAATAATGGATATCAATTAATTTATTCCTCGTTTCCTGCCATTGAATAATGTACAATATAAAATATTTATTCCTCAATATTAGGAATTATCGATCGATTTTCATCACAAGCCAGAATATCTATACTAAACAGATTATTTATAATGTTGCAACACATTATATTTTCAGTGGCAAAATTATAAATACGGAGATAATTACAACTATTTTTGGAGAGATATTCCTTTAATTTGGAAATATTGGTGCCACTGCACCAGAAATGTTTAAAATTTTATCGAGTATAATCGAGGTCTGTTTAAAACAGTTTTATGAGTTCCCCAAAAATAACATAATAATTGTTATTCTTTCTTTATTCTTTAATTGCATTTATTGATCGTTTGTTTGGCTGGGGAGCTACAGTAATACTACTTCTTAAATTGAAAATGAAATAATATGTATAGATACTTTGTAATATAGTTTTTTTTATTGGATTTGAATAAATAAATAAAATTTATAGTTATAAATAAATCGTCTTACTCAAAATTCTGATTGAAACAAATGCGATGAATACAACCCTGTACTAGAGTTCTAACCCACGACCCCCTAATTTCAGATAGAATCTTAAGCGAACGAAAATCAGTCACCCACATTTAAGTTTTGCCAGAAGTACTGTTTACAGCAGTACGCGTAGTTTATTCCTACCAATTGTACTTCTGTTAGCATAACACCTAAAGAAGTACGCAAAAGTACTTCTTTTGCCTCTGTACTTTTTTGTTATGCCAAGAAATAAAAATAAATAAGAAAATATTCCTCCTTACTGATACCAAAAATTGTACATAAGTATTTACGTAGAAACCCGTTTTACTTTAAAAATACCAAATTTGAAAAACTTTCCATTGTTAACTTTAATTACACTGTGTGTAATTCTTTAAGTCATGGAAATATATCCATATACGAACACAACTACGTGATAAAAGACAAAAAAAAAAAGACCCGTGTCTCCCAGTTTTTGCCTAAAGTCACCCCTATGGGTGAGGGTATACAGACATTTGGCGTTGTAGATTACTTATCCAAACTCTTTATGCAATTTACATATGCGAATTAGTATCGATCGAAGATCCCTAAGTATCAACACACACGGAAAGTCCATATCATTTGTAGCTTGAAATCTGGAGTTTAAACTCATTGTGCTACTTATAAATCTAAGTCATTTCAGGAATATAAGGGTGCAAAACTATCGACGATGTTTATTCTAAAGATTTTATTTGCATATAATCTGACATATATGTACATTAGGGTGTCCCAAAACATTTTTCTTTTTCGATTTTCATGGTTGCTTGATTGAAAAGCTTATAGGGTGAAGTATTTTTGAAATTTTTTTTTCAGATTTTTCGGAAGAGTTTTAGAGGTCGCACAAGGCGAATTTCCCCAAAAAATCGGGTATTCCGGACGTTTTTTGAATTTTATGTAAAACTCGGTCAATAACCACGATGTTCTTAGTTTGTAAGTCAACATTTTTAAACCAAAACGTTCAAACGTTTACTGTATATGCATATAACCACCAGATTTGGCAATAATTTGGCACAATAAGGTACCATGTATTAAATTTTTTCGTAAATTTTGGATAAATTTTGTTAGTAACGCTTTATAACTTTTAAAATTCCTATGCAAATTTAGAAAACTAATGATGCACTTTAAAAGACGTATAACATATATAACAATAAATTCATTTGCTTATATTATTTATCATTTATTGTTATATATGTTTTCTGTCTTATCGGATGGCGTATTCTACGTTAAACTTAATGGCCGTGTCCCTGACACAGCCTGCAGGGACAGTCCGTGGCCGAAGGCCTCGGACAACTGTCTGCTGTAATTTTTATATTTACCAACGGCATTTGATTCAAGTCCGTTTAAAAAAAAAATATTATGTTCAATTTTTTTAAACTTAATTTAATTTATGTATTTTAATTAGTATTTTTATTGAAATAAGTTCTGCGAATGTTGAGAGGGCCGCCCTAATATTAAAAAAGGTTTACCTTATCGAGTCTTCGGTTTAGCATTCGAGCGTTGTGTGAAAGCTTTACGCTTTACAATTCAAAATTAATGTTACAACAGCTTTATTGAAGCTTTCGCAAAAAAGCTTTATTACGTTAGCTTACTGTTTGTTTCACTTTTTACTAGATACATGTTTCCAAGCAACATTAGCTTGCTGTTCGTTTCACTTTTTACTAGATACATGTTCCTAAGCAATGTTGAGCAACCAAAAACACTCAACCAAACACCACACATATGTTTGAGTGTATGTGTTTAAACAATTTTCATTTGAGAAATTAAAATACTAGATATATATCAACCAATATGAAATGTATATCAAACGAAAGATAACATCTTCATTTACCTACAAAAAAAATTTTAAAAAAATTCATCTAGCCGTTTCCTCAAATTCAATGAAATAAAGATTACAACAATAAAAACCTGACATGACTCCGTATTCTACGTCAAAAAAAAAATGGTGTCCCATAACATCCCATTAAGGGATTGAGGAGAGCTTCTCACAATCAGTGAGATGTGCGCTTTCTAGTTTTACACTCACTGATTGGGACCTACAGTTTTACACCGATTCCGAACGGTATTCATCACTATGCGAGGTGACCGTCGTCGAAAGAAATATAAGGTGGTCTGAACCGGGATCGAACCCACGTTCTCATGTACAGAAGCCACGCACACTAACCACTGCACCACCGACGGCCATGTTAATCTACTATATTAAAAATTCATTACACATATAGAACTATACTCGTATTCTATAGAACAAGCCATATTTATTTTTTTGTTATCTTTTCAAACTATTTTTTATATTTATTTTATACTGAAATGAAAAAAGTAGTTGTATTCTTGCACGCAATATATATTTCGAACATCTGCAACATACCACATTCAAAGTATAGTAGAAACGTTTTTTATTTCGTTGGTCCCAACTACTCACTCACTTTTACTAGTTGTGGCTTGAAAGTCATAAATTAAAAAATTCTGCTATATGTATGTATGTATGTAGGAACGCTAGCAGGCACGCAGACAGGAATACCAAGAACTAATAAAAACATATTCAAGCCTCAGAAAATTCCAATTAACAATAACGCTGCGTTTAATTTTATAGTTTATAGCTAATATTTTAAATGCACTCACTATTTTATATTAAAAGCCACAAATCGATTGTTCATCATCATTGATCTAGTATATCTACGTATCTATGCACCTTTATAACGTATTCATGACGAAGAATGCCTTTCACATGCCATAGGTGTGAGTGAACAATTTATGCGAGTAGATAAGGGTAATGCATATATGCATTACTACTTACAAACATTGAAAACTAATTTCAAATTTTGCCCCTTACCCAGCAGAAATGAAAGTCCTTCAAAGTTAGTCTGTCATTTTGTTTGGGACACTATGTGTATGTAATACATGGGGGTGGGACATTTAAACCTTCTGTATCTCCTAACTAAATTGCTCCAGACTTCTTCCTGTGGACCCAGGAAACGTTGAAAGACAATATTCGACATGAACAGCCCGAAATGAGCACATTGCGCTCCATCCGCTGTGGCAGCAAGTGGTTAAAACAAATTTGAACTGAATTGTGTTTGTTTTTATTATTATTAAAAAGCATTGGGAAGGTTTAAATGGTCCACCCTGTGTGCATATTAGGGTCGACCACTATGTATGGGGCAAAACCAGGTGACAATGACAATTGCACCAAACGAATAACAGGGTGATTTTAAGCAAATTTGATAAAGGAGAACCACAAGTCATAATCACTTAAATAACATTTCTGTCCTTTCAGATAATGGGTCTTACTTTGGTGGATTTGTGCAAACTATTGATTGGATTACAAATGAATGAAATCAATTTTATATGAAATCAATAACATTTAGGGCACGCAGTTGCTTTAAAAGGATGTTGTTTAATAACAATATCCTACAAAATGTCTATGTTGGTTTCTCTGTAAAGCGGATCACAATAGCTTTTATTTATTTTTAGATTTTATTTTGATTTATTGAGGTGGTTTTAATTCAATTATTAATAAATGGATTGATGTTTAAGTGGGATTTCCCATTGCGTCTTGGATTTCTTGATTGATTATTGTGTTGGAAAATATCTCCTGCACAGACGGTATGAACTTGTTGTTATTCTTATTCTTGTTCAAGTTTTTGTTGATTTTGGTTTCGTCCTTCATCACAGGTATTTTTAAATCTTTATGTACATACATATGTACAATATATTCTCATTTCGAATATTCCACAGTGCGGCGATAATTACATGTAGTATTTTGGACTAAACTCTTCGTATAACATCAATGTTATACTTACTAGCATTTCCCCACGATTGTAAATTAGGTTAATTATACTGTTGTAAATTTGAATTTTGTCAATGCCAATGCAGTTGATGTGTGTCTTCGTTTTGATCTGTATTTTCTTAGCTGGAATATGTCTTTTTCCACGTCATCCTGCGATCAAGATGTATGTATGGTAGGTGGTATCGTCACATAAATGAATCGGTACGTTGTTCAGTTTTGTTTGTGGTCAAGTTGTCGCCTTCAGCATAAACGCAACTTGTTTGCTCTTTGGTTCGTTTATTTGTATTCTCCAGATAGTAATCCAAGATTCGATTTGCCTTCCTTCTACAGGGTGTCTGGTAGTAGATTTACAGTTGTGTGAAAAATAATAGAGCCACCCCCAAACCTTAATTTCAATACTAATAAATTTAGACAGATAATAATTTTCTTTAAACTTTTTTGTTGGTTTTCATTAGGTATTATTATAATATAAAAAAAAATCCAATGAGTGTTCGAACTCACGGGCGATGTGTTAACACCTTTTTGCTACACGGTACCTGTTCGATTTCTATGAACACATTCGTAAATGTTACATTGGAAAATAAAAAACAGCGTTCAATCATATGGTGACGTTACAGTTAAATAATATTTATACTTAAAATTATTTAAAGACCCAGTGCAAGCACATGTGTCATTATTTTCTTGCTCAATACTTTTTGTTTTATTCCCACAAAAGTCAAAGAATGCAAAGCAACAGACACTTGTACATACATACATACATACATTGTTATATTCGTACGATATAACCGAAGATCAACATAAAATACTTTTTTAATATTACTCCAAATTAATACTCCAAATTAAAACACTTCAATCTCGGCTCGCCGATATCGGATCGCCTTAATTTTTGGCCTAAACTCTTCGTCGAAACCCGCACTAGCTTTTTATTCCAAAAATTAATAAAATCGGCTATGAATTTCCGGAGAAAATCGCGTGGGAAAATTATATGAAAATCGCCCAATAATCACCTTCAATACCGACTGCCAAGCAACGAACAAACAAACGATGATAAGACAAAAACGAAGATCAACATAAAACACTTTTTTAATATTACTCCAAATTAATACTCCAAATTAAAACACTTAAATCTCCGCTCGCCGATATCGGATCGCCTTAATTTTTGGCCTAAACTCTTTGTCGAAACCCGCACTAGCTTTTTAATCCAAAAAATAATAAAATCGGCTATGAACTTCCGGAGAAAATCGCGTGGGAAAATTATATGAAAATCGCCCAATAATCACTTTCAATACCGACTGCCAAGCAACGAACAAACAAACGATGATTTACTCTTACAAACCTAACACTTGCGTATGTATTAAATTTATAGTTTACTGCCCTAGAGGCGCGCGTATAGATGTTAACACATCAAAAAAAAAAACATAAATTAAATATTTGAATTCATTGCCCTAAAAATAAAATAAAATAAATTCGGTATATACATTTATTTTGTCTGTGAAAAAAAATAGACCTATCTAAACAAACCTCCTAAAATTATTAAAAATAAAAAGTAAATAATATGTTTAATAAAATAATTAATTAATACATAACTACTTATACTACCTCAGTACTTTGTGGAACTGCCATTATTTTTTATTACTGCGAATCAGCACTTCGGCATAGAGTCAACTAACTTTTGACAAGTCGTGACTGGAATATTCTTCGATGTAGTCTGAACCATTGTCCACAGCTCATCTTTATTTGATGGATTCTTTCCTTTAAGACATCTTTTAACCTCGCCTACAAGTTTTCGGTGGGTTTTAGGTCTGGTGACTGTAAAGGCCATCCCAAAACCTTCACATGGTTGTCCCTGAACCATACCTTTGCCAACTTCGATGAATGTTTAGGATCATTGTCCTGTTGGAATATCCATTGAAACGGCATTTCCCACTCAGCATAAGGCATCATGACTTCTCTTAAAATATTTGTATACAATTTTGCGTCCATTATATCCTGTATACGATATAAGGGTCCGACTCCATAATATGAAAAGCATCTGCATATCATAATATTGCCCCCTCCATGTTTAACGGTTTTAATGGTATATTGAGGACTAAATTCTTAATTTTTGGGTCTCCGAACTTCAACAGATCTTCGATCCGAGTTAAATAAATTTACTTTGGTCTCATCCGGCCACAAAATATTACGCCATTTAGATACGGGCAAATTTATGAATGAGTTCAAGTCTTTGTTCTATGTTGCGCTTTGATAGAAAAGGCACCTTACGTGGACTTCTTTCTTTTAAATCATTTTTAAGGAGCATAAGCCGTATTGTTGAAGTATCCGTATCAAGTTGATATTGCTTTTTAAGGGCGGATGACGTCAAAAAGGGGGTCCGTTTCACGTGACGCAGTATTTTTCGTTTTAAAGTCTCAGATATTTTTGTTTTTCTGCCTCTTGTTTCTTGTTTCTCTTAATACTTTATAGCATTTTCTACAATTTTCTTGGACCATCCAGCTATTTTTCTTTGAGATTTACCTTCTTGATGAATTTTTTTTTGTCAATTTTCGGCCCACCACGCTACAGTGTTTTCCTCTGCCCATTATGTTAATTTTTTAATATTGTTATGTTAATTTTTTAATATTTTTTTAACATTATAATAGAAATAAGATAGTCTGTCTATTTACTCACTTTTTCAAAACAAAAAATTAAAAGAAGATGCTTTTTACTTTAATATTTTTTTATAGCTTTACAATTAATTGGCTCTATTTTATTTCACATTTGGTTTTCTTCAATTTGCACACAAACACTGATATAATTAGAAATGTGGCTTCAATTACAGACAAAATAACGGGATTACAATAAGAATGAGACTTACTAATAATGCATAAAAAGACTGTTTCTAAAAATATTTTGAACAAATTTATAAAACCCTTCAATGTTTAGAACAGCAGGTGGCTCTATTATTTTTCACACAACTGTATATTTTCAAACTTAAATAAAAAACATAATAATTGACACAAAGTTTTATTAAGAGCATTGAACGATAGAATGGAAATGCGGATTTTATTCATTAAAGAGTATGACCGTTGACATTCGTCGCCTGGCCTCGAGAATTTTCAAAAAAAAAAAATGGTCCAATTATCTCATGCGTGGATAAGGCACACTAAACAGTTACCCTGGGGCAATGCAATGGCTTTTGATGTTTCAATCGAGGGTTGCGGGTTCTTAGAGACCAGTAACGGCAGTTTTGCTTGTTGACGTGGCCGTTTAAGTGAAAATGAGCCTCGTCGCTCAAAAAATTGGGATTTACAGTGCGAAAACGCTCCAACATCGTTTCACAAAACTTTTTGCGTAAATCAAAGTCACTATCTTTCAGTTCTTGAACGATTTGAATTTTAAAAGGATGGAACTTTAGATCCTTTTTTAAAATTTCATGAATAATCGCTCTTGGAAGTCCCAGTGAGGCTGCTCTTTTCCGTATTGAAAGTCGCGGATTTTCACGTAAACCACTTTCAACCAGTTCTATGTTTTCGGGAGTCCTTGAAGATCGACTGGGCCCTAGCCGTGGGGCATTCATAGCCGAAGCAGTTGCGCGGAATCTCTGCACCCACGAACGTATTAAATTTACACTCGGTCCATCACTTCTTCACCGAATACCGAACTTTGAACAAAATTGACGACGAGCAATTACGTAAGAATCATTACTCTTAAAAACTGTCTCCACAGCGAACGCACGATGCTTACTAGACAACTGCGACATCGTGACCGACAAATCCGCACAATCGATAATTCCAACGGCGCCACCCTCCCTCCGCACCGTTTATTACTTTTTGAAATAATCGTATTTAAAAATATAAATTTGCCACCAGACACCCTGTATTTATACTAGATCTATAGTCCGCATACGCTTTACAAGCCAAAACACGATTAGACGCATAGACATCAATATTCGGAGATTGTATTTGGAAACGTCTTTATAAACGTTAGGTTCATAGAGTAGTTCTTTAAAGAGAGAAAATTTGACTCATCTGACGCTCTCTTCGTGGTGCGGTGGACATGATAACAGGTGGAGTTACAAGAACTGTTGACTTAAATTTGTAAAGTTGTTTTGGTTGAGAACCGTGCAATTTAAACGTATTTTGAACTTTTCGGTTATCTTTTATTTTTAGTATACATTTGTGTTGTATTTAACACAATAATTTGAACACCCAAAACGAAATGCTGTGGTTGTTTTCTTGTTGGTTGGTTTGACTGATTGCCTCTGGTATTATTAAAGCAATTATTTCCAACATCCAACGTTCATACCACACCAGGCCAAATGTCAGAAATTTTGCTGAGCGAAATTTTAAGTCTACTTATAACGGGTCCGCCAAATAACATTTTTTTTTTGAAAATGCTATAAAAAAAACTGAAAATTTTTTCAAATTTCTTTTTTTATTTGAAAGTACAATCCTTCCGGTTAATAATGGAAAATAATTTCATTCAAATGGCTGCCTCGGCTGGCCATGCAGTAGCCTACACGATCGGTCCAATTTTTAAGCACATTATCGATTGTGTGCAGCTGTATTTAACCAATGGCTTCACGAATATTGTCCTTTAAAGCGTCAATTGTCTCTGGCTTGTCGTCGTAACACTTATCTTTGAGGGCACCCCACAAGTAATAGTCCAACGGTGTCAAGTCGCAGCTCCGAGGTGGCCAAACAACACCAGTAGCCCGTTTCTGTAAGTAAATCGGTAAGTTAACGATTTATGTGACGTCACAACGACTCGATTGAAAGTTACCGATTTCGTGATTACTGGTGTTTCTGTACGTTCAAATCGGTAAAAATTCGGTCTGTGATAGAAAGAAACACAAATCGGAAAGAAACGGTAAGAATTGAAACAGATGACAAGCAGTTGTTTATTTGCATTTGTTTTCATCTACAAATATTTCGTATTAAAAACACTTTTTTTCAGTTTCGTATTTACTTTAATAAGTTTATACAAAATGAGTAGCATATTTGTTATTATTTACGCATCTTTCCATGATCGCAGAAATATGCTGAGAATCCACCGGCGCCACTTGAGCCAAAAGCAATTAAATAAGTTGACTGTTGGTGATGTATATTTAAAGTAAACAAACATTTGCACTCGGTTTATTTTGAATACCGATTTCGTTGAAACCGGTTCATAAATTGTCGTAAATTTCGGAACAAACCTACTTTACGTCTGAAATTCCTGGAAATTTCTTTTTTTTTGGAATGGGAAGGAATTGTTATTTCAAAAGAAAAATGTTATATAAAAAAATCCTACCCACTCCAATTGACAAATATTTTCCAGGAATTTCCGACGTAAACTAGGTTTATGCCAAAGTTGTATTTGATGAGTACTTGCTTCCTCATAGTTGCAACACTATAGCAATCGGTAGAGTTTTCACTTGGCTTAAAGTCAGTGAGAAAATTATCGATTTCGAGTTGAGTCAGATTTCTTACAGAAACAGTTCTCTAAGCGATTCCTATTGAGTAGAATCGAAACAAATATCATATTACCGATTTGGAACGAGTGAATGGAATAGGGATCGGCAATTTTTTTTACAGAAACATTGATGGTGAGAATGACGTCAGAGTGACGTCAAATAGGTACTTCCAATCGGTAACTGCGATCGGTACGAGTTACAGAAACGGGCTACAGCTCTGCGGCTGATAATGCGATCTTCAAAAACAGGGCGCAAAACATCGAGTGTAGCTTCGGCTGTGTGGCACGTACCATGATTTTCAAAGTAATGTCGCAATATTTCCCAGCGTTGTTCAAGCGTATACACAACCATATTCGTTCAGCGGAAGGATAAAACAAATTATCTGTCAAATCAGACATGAGCTAAGTGTTACCATTCACGAAATAAGCAAGAGCTGCAAAAAAAAAAACGTTAGATGGCGGACCCTTTATATAGGTATATGTATGTATTAGTCTATGGTTAGGTTTGTAATATTTATATACAGTTGCGTTCAAAATATTAGCAGCGCATGACTGATATAAATGTATTTCATTATATTTTTCTGTGTGATAATTTTTGTTTCGTCGGTACTGTGTTAAGAGATGTGAATACAAACAAGAAATAAGTGTTTGTTTGGAGTTGTTGTTGTAAATACTTAAGTAATGCCATATTTTTCGGATTAGTCGACATTTTAAAGCGGCCAAAATAATAGCAGTTTGCAAAAAACGTGCAGGAAAAAGTGATTTTATCTACAATTTCCACGTTTATTTGAAGAATGTACGTACGATTTTATAAAATAAACACTACTTTTGAAATAATTTTCTGTTATTTCTTTTCTTAAGTGATTTTGATGAAGATGATGAAGGTTCTTGTAAAAATGTTGATATCTGAGGGAAAGATCGTATAGGCAAATTCAGTATGTATTCCACTGTTCTTCGAAAATGATCACAAATGTCGTATTATGTACGGAAATTCTGAAACACGTGGCGGAAAACCGTTGGTATCACCTGCAAGCATTCACCGAATAATATGGTTTAGCATCAACTACCCACTAACGCCAGCCACTGTAATGTAAGACAACATTTTTCCATCTCTAAGTCTTGAAACCGCTCGTAGCATATTACGTGACCATAATCTGTACGCTACAAGCCCGACAAAAATCTCACTTTAAAATAAAATACATGTTACCAACTGAAAAGTGGAGAAACAGTTTATGGTCAGATGAATCAAAAATTGTTTGCAGGGTCTCGATAATTTGTAAGACGTCCACCAAATACGGAATACGTCCCCCATCATACAACAAAAACTGTCAAACATGGAGAATCAAATGTAAAGGTGTGGATGTGTTTCTCATACTATCGATTTTAATCAAAACATTGGTTGAGAACTACCATGGACGCTGTCCAATATATAGAAATACTACAAAATATTATGCTTCCATATGAAATGCTCATGCCCGACTCAAAAAATGCGTTTTCTAGACAATAATATCGATGTTAGTGTAAGGCCCGCGCATTTTCATATCTATGTCAATAAAAATTACTGCCAGTGCTTGCATTTGAGTCCTCAATTATATTAAAAATTTAAGTGCCACGCCCAACAACCATATACAAATTTTAATTTTTCAAAATTTTCGAAAACACAGATGTAAATCAGCACTTACATCTATATAAATAACTAAAGCCAAATATGTTAGCTGAATATTTGCAAAAAATTAGGGGGCCATAGTTTACCGTTTTTTTAAATTAACCAATCATTCCAAATAAAAGTCAAATTTGTACTATAAAATTATCGAAATTTATTAATTTTTCAGCATTTCTCAGTGCATACTTTTAGGGATATGATATATAAAACATAACCAAACTTTAACTAACGTTTCTATTATCGACAGCATTAAAACACATATGCCTAAAAGTATACACCATTTTATATGGTGTTTTCATCCATTTTTGTAAAGAAATTTCGTGGCACTTTTTTTATAAAATTTATAACTTTGTTCAACAGTATAAAATATTATGGGAATTTTATTTATGAAATCAAAAGAATACACTCCCACCTTTCACATTTTAGCAACCAGACCACAACGATCGATAACGACCACATTTTTTTGGTCCAAGAAAAACTAAAAACACTTAGTTTTTTGAGTGCCATCATAAAAGCATGAATATATTTTAATCAGTTATTGTCATTCAATTATTTTTTCTTAAAACTTAATGTAGAAATACCATATTTTTCAAATATACATATTCCAAATCGATACGACAAAAAGAAGTTATGTTTCCAGCCCATTGAAATGCATGAAAATCTGAGGCAGGTTACTGCAGTTTCATTTTGTTGACTTTGCCGCGTTTTTTTGTACAAAAACAAAATTTGTTGAAAAAAAGCTAATGATTTATTTCTCTTAATTAAACAATTCTCTACAAAACTGCATCATTACATTTTTGATATTTGACACTCGAAAAGTGTATTTTTGCCGGCAAAATCCCTCTGTGCGCCGTTGTGGAGCAGTAAGAAGCAACAAAGGCAGTACAACTAAGTACTAAATTCACACAATAATAACTTCTTATTTTAAAATAACTTCGTTTCTAGTGAATTAAAAAAATTTATTTTAAGATTTTGTTGGCACTGCTATTATTTTGACTCATGTAATGTCTGAAGTACCTGGTTCTTAAAGCTTAAGCTCAATGCTAAATCAACGCAAAAACTTTTAAAGTTCCCAAAGAAAAACTAAAATTGTTCCTTATCGAAATATATTTTTTTTCGCTGCTATTTTTTTGACCGCAGCTGTATGTATATTGAATTATGTTGCATGAACCGAATTGAAAATGCATTCGTTTGTACCAACAGAATTGATGCAACCGAATTGGTGCCAGATTCGGTTGTTACAAAAGAATTGTTTCCAAATTCGGTTGTTGCTACCGAAATTATAGAAAATTTAGTGGTTAGGACTAATTGTCACAACCGAAACAGTTATGTGGGGACTAATTTCAGTAGTGAAATTAATAAGTCGAATATGTTGTACTTATTAAAAAATTATAGGCCATATTAGTAATTACAGAAATAGAAAACTCAATTGTTAGGCTTTTTGAAAACTCAAGGTGTTTCCAAATTTCAATTTGGAGTAAGAATGGTGTCTTCCTCAAAATAAAGGGTTTTTCAACAGAGACGCTACTAAAGTAAATCGATAGGGACAGCAAACGACGCCATATTTTTTCCCGCTCTTTTGACATTTCTCTTCAGTAAGGTTTGCCATTTCATCATGGAAAGATATACGAGCCAACAATGCAATTTACTACCGAAATTTGGAGTCAGTGGCCTCAACTTTAAGAGCGCTACGTCCAATTTATGGTCGTCATAATCATCCTACCAGATCAACAATTGGGTGTCTAGTGGAAAAATTTGAATCCACAGGCACAGTAAAAAATGTTCCCGTGCCAGTGAGACAAAGAAGTGACCGTAGTGTCGAGAATATTGCTGCCGCTGAGGCTTCAGTTCAAGAAAGCCCAAATGTGTCTCTCACACGTCGTTCTCAAGCGTTGGGCATCTCTGTGACGTCGTTGTGGCGAATTTTGCGAAAAGATCTTGGCCTACATCCTTACAAGATCAAATTGACGCAAGAACTGAAGCCGCTTGACCACCATAAGCGTCGTATGTTCGTGAATTGGGCTGAGCAACAACTTGAAAATGATTCGGATTTTCATCGGAAAATCATCTTCAGCGATGAGGCTCATTTCTGGCTGAATGGCTTCGTCAATAAGCAAAATATGTGTTATTGGTCAGACAGCAATCCACACGTAATCCATGAGTCATCATTGCATTACGAAAAAATTACGGTTTGGTGCGGTTTATGGGCCGGCGGCGTCATTGGGCCGGCGGCGTCATTGGGCCGTACTTCTTCCGTGATGGTCAAGACCGGCACATTACTGTGAATGCGAATCGCTACCGTTCAATGATAACCGAATATTTTTGGCCCCAATTGGATAATATTGACTTGGAGGACATGTGGTTCCAACAGGACGGCGCCACAAGCCACACAGCGAATGCCACAATCAATTTATTGGAAACCAAGTTTGGTGAACGTGTTATCTCTTGAAATGGCCCAGTCGATTGGCCGCCTCGAGCGTGCGATTTGACGCCGTTAGATTATTTCCTGTGGGTCTACTTCAAGTCTATGGTCTATGCCAACAAGCCAGCGAAGATTGATCGGCCGATTTATGCTTGAAAACCGTCGAAAACTGGGTTCAGCGTATGGACTTCTGCAAAAGAAATCGAGTTCCATACATAATGGCATCTAACGTACTTTCACAGTAATAAAGAATTTCATTGGTATCTAAAACCGGTTTTGTTTTATTTAAAAAAAACTTTTGTAGCGCTCTTATTGAAAAACCCGTTATTTCGTACGGTATCAAGATAAATACTAGTTTGTTTCGACAAGAAACCTTTTCTTTTTCGGGAGAACTAAGTGTACGTTCCATTAATAAAAAAATTAACATGTTTACAGTTGATTCCTCTGGTGAGGGAAGCCTTTTAAATGAAGGAGGAACTTAAGGTTGTGGATTATATACATACTTACATATGTATGTATGTACAACTTTTGTGCCGCAGAAAAAAAACTCATCGCAGTTTAATGCTCAATCTTGCAAAGTTTTCACTAAAGCCAATACATATTCAGCTTTTCCTCCAGCACTTCTTTGTTTTGACTTTTTTTTTCCACAAAGTAGAAAACAACAACTACATCTTCATAGTGCAGTCAGCAGTGGCACAGTGACTGTAAAAATAGAACGTCGTTTTTTAATTTAATTAGGACAAATTTTCCATCAAATGAGAACAAACACCACCTCTCCCCTAGCAATAGCAGTAAACGAAAAAAAAAAGAAAAACAAAATTGATTATGTCTTCATTCTCTAAAGGATAGGAGAGTTTCATAGTAAACGTAAAAAATACCAAACTAAACTATGGAAAATAATTATTAAGACTGTGAACACATAAGAAGCGACTCTAATGATGAACTGTGTAGCACAAGACTGGCACAGCAATCATCAATGGTCATGGATGTTAAAAATCTAGTTTCTTAGAATGACCTCTTTTGTTTTGCAATAAAAAAATGAGCGAATGAAATATTTACAAAAGTGGTGGTATACGAAGAAATTTTGTGAGTAGATAATAACAAAGATGATAAAGAATAAATAATACGACAAAATGTAGAGGAATTTAAAGAAGTAGATGTCAACTACTAATAGTGTGCTCCGTAGGTTTTGAAATTTTTTTTACATAATAGACGTGTGAAAATCGGCTGATTTCGAAAAAATAAATAGGAAATGTTAAGAAAAAGTTTCTGAATCAACTGGTGCTTGAAGTCGTTTAGTCAAACCGCAACGAATACTTTTAGGCCACACTTAGGCCTAATTTTTGAGTGGAAAATCATCTTTGATCAACGATCAACCATAATTTAAACTCTGAATTCACTTTTTAGGTCAATAGTTAATTGCTGTTTAAACAGCCAAAGTTGGGAATTTAACCTATGATCAAGTGACCATATGACTTTGACAGAAAACAACAAGAAGAACAAACACAAAGCTTTTTTAATTGTTAATGTGAACACTTATACAGGGTGATTCAGGAAGTTCCGGACAAATTTCTCCAGCGTATTCCTTGGCTCATTTCATGAAGAAAAGTCCACTAGGACCATGTCCGAAAATGCAAGGGTGCGAAATGGCAGCGGGTTCAAAATTTTGGGATTGGTGGTCGGAGGGTAGTAGGGTAAAGTTGCTAACTTCTGAGCCAGTGGTCGGATTTGGAAAGGTCTTTAAGAGGCCTTTAAGAATCAATAAAAAAAAGTAGAAAAAAGTCAAATCGCCGAGATACAGAGCTTTCGAAAAAAAATGAAAAAAAAAATCACATAACCTCGATTTGCTCAGCCAGATGGCAGGTAACATATGTTAGATAGCCATACCTCTTACCTTTCCAAAATGACCTAAACAAAGCTCAGAGGTCTTACCGTTCCAAAGTTATGACCATTTTACTGAAATGCAAAAATTTTTGTTTTTGGCAGCGAAATAACAGCACACATTTATTTGTTTTTGTAAATTAACACGTTTAAGATTTTATTTTATTGAAATTTTCAGAAATGGTCATAGCTTTGGAACGGTAAGACCTCTCAGGGGAAAAAACATAAGTTACCTGCCATCTTGCTGAGCAAATTGAGGTTATGTGAATTTTTTTTTCTATTTTTTTTCCGAAAGCTCTGTATCTCGGCGATTTTATTTTTTTCTACCTTTTTTTATTGATTCTGAAAGGCCTCTTAAAAACCTTTCCAACAAGCCCAAAAACAAAAAAAATTCGACCACTGGCTCAGAAGTTAGCAACTATACCCTGCTACCCTCCGACCGCCAATCCGACAATTTTGAACCCACTGCCATTTCGCACCCATGCATTTTCGGACATGGTCCTAGTGGACTTTTCTTCATGAAATGAGCCAAGGAATACGCTGGAGAAATTTATCCGGAACTTCCTGAATCACCCTGTATTCACCATCCTAGTTGAAATAACAATAAAAACGTATCATTTAACTCGTAGTGCAGTTAGAACTTTATTTCTGCTCAAATATTCTCCAATTTCATTAAATATTTTGTATTTTATCACTTCACTTTTGTTTTGCAAATGGCGTCAGTTTGATGCATTGTAACGATTAGCCGATAAATGTATGAATAACGGTTATTTTTCGTAGCATTTGACACTGTTGCCACATGGCAGTAAGATTATTTGACAAAGCACTGAAAAACTCTTTTCGTATTTAAAGTCAGATCAAACATAAATCAAAATCAACCGATTACAAATTTAAATAACCAATCAAAAATTGGGCCTTAGTGTCTTCAAAATCGAAATCGTTTGCTGAATCGTTTAGCTGAATTTAGCTGCTTAAACGTACGTCAATTTTTAAAATCTTTCTATTTTCGAAGAACCGATTTCACCTGTTATTTCAAGTCGATCAACCGGGTGTTTCGTGATTTTAAGGACTTTTACACGACACGGAATTTCTCTCTATAATTACTGAACCTATAAATACGATACTATCGACTATAATTAGCCATGAACAAGCTTCTCAACCCCGTTCGGAACCGGCCCATCCGCCCATAGGATGTACAAGAAAAAATTGTATATTTTGGTTATTATTAAATTTTTATTTTTTATTTAATTTTATTAAATATTTTTTTTTAGAGAATCGGATGACAAATTGTATCTTAAGTCCGGTAATATCAATCCTCTTTCTACACTCACTTGAGTAGCCCGCACTCTGCCAAAAAGGTGCGACGTCGGACTTTGAATTTTAATATTAAATTAAATATTATGGAAATTATATAAAAAATATTTGGTTTGTTCGATTATACGTCTTGAAGTGATCAAGAATATATACACTTTTTGGACTCTTCTAAATCCTTTACTGCATTTAATAGAAATGTCTTTAATATTGTAACTTAAATAATAAAAGACACTGACTAATTTTTATTACTTTAAAAAAAAAAAGTCATGACTGATTTATATCGATGATTTTTATAAATAAAAGTCATCAATAACTGTTATCAGCGACAAAATAAAATAAAAATAAAAGTAAACTGTTATTAATGGAGTAAATAACTAAAAATCGAAACGTAACTGTTATTTCGGATTTATAGAATTTAAATAAAAAATTATTGTTATTGTTTTTATTTTACAAAAAATTTCTAGAAAAACGTTTATTGTTAATTTTGATGCTCATTGTGAAAAGAAATCCATTGGTATACAACATGTGGTAGTACAACATTTACTTCATAGAAAGATATTCAAATCAAAATTTCATAAATAACTGTTATTTCCGGTCTCTGTTTTTTTTTATATATAAAATTCGATCTCAACCCAGTATGCTGGAAAAGACTGGAATTTTTGATCGGAAACGAATTTTTTCTTAAAATTTTATCGATATCGATTCGATTTAATGCCATGAATGGTCGTGATTTTCTATATACTCCTAGCATATAAGGTGATAGAGAACCTAAATATCTGAGATTTATCGATTCGAGCTATAGGCGATATAAGGTAAATTTTTCGGTACGAAAATACGCATTATCGACAATATATATTTTCGATCTATTTATTATAAAACTACACAATATCGAGACCAGGGCTCCTCGAAATTTTATGAAAAAACTATAATGAGAAAGTGGTATTGGGTTAAATACATATGTACAGTATTAGACAAAACATTTGCAATAATTATTCAAAATTAGTTTTTGCTACAAAGAGTGGGTTTTTTTATAATTTATAAAGGCTGTTTTTGTTATAACTCGTTATTTGGGTATCTTAGCTATTTGCATATATACGGCATGATTTATAAAAATAGTTGGTATTTGTATGCGACAAAACATTTGCAACTCTATGAATACTACGAATTGCAACTCTATAAATATTAATCTTGAGTAAAAACCCGTTATGTTTTGCTTTGCAAAGATGGCATTCTCATTTGTGAGTGTAACATTGCCCGCCATTTATTAGTTGCAAAATTTTTTCAAAAGAAGCACGTGGTCGGTTGCAGACGCGTTGCTAGTGAGAAAAGTTAAAAAGTTTCCATTCAAGTCCGCTTCCAGACTTGCAAAAGCATTCAGGATACAAGTAAGCGAAAGAACCATTTCCAGACGTCTCATTGACGCTGGACTGCGATGCCTCTGACTTCTAAACGCAATCTTTCAAAACGGATGCAGTTTGCTCAAGACCACGTTAACTGGACACCGACCCGGTGGAAATCCGTCCTTTTCAGCGACGAATCCAAAATTAATATTATTGCAAGTGATGGCATAACTCATGTGAGAACACCAAGAGGAAAATGACTTCAGAAAGAGTTTTGTGTAAAAACGGTCAAGCATGGGGGCGGTCATGTCATGGTCTGGGGATGGGACATTAGACCGACTCACAAAAAAAAAATTGTTTTGGTCCACACCTCAAAATGTACCTTGGTTTGTTTTATGATGATCCCATGAGCTGAGCCGTTTTTAAAAATTGTATTTTTTTAGTTTTCCGAATTATTTGTACTTTTACTATGGACAATATATGCAACATTGATATATGAAAGGCATTTTTAAGTCGCGACCAATGGCGTATAACACATACCAAAGCATCCTTTTTTCAGGGATATTCTGCAAAAAAATTTAATTATTAAGTTTTTAGTACGGAGATTTTTCTGATTTAAATGTCATTGAAATATTTTAATCTTTAGTCGATTTAAGTAAATACGTGTTTCAGCTTGTTTTGAAAATTGGCCTAGTTTGCGTTATACCAAAAATTGAATATCGTGGGAACATTACTTTCTAAAAAGGGCAAAATGTATCGATATACTGTTTTTTTGTAATGCATTTTCGTAGGTGATCTGGACCAAGTTTGGAATATTTAGAATTACTTCAATCTAACATTTAAATGAGTAAAACCTCGGTACTGAAAACTTAATAATGCGCTTTTTCTGCAGAACATCCTTAAAAAAATGAAGTCAGGACGTGATTTGAGATGTTTTATATACCCTTGGACACTTTCACATGATACTAATATTGTATACATTAAGGTGGCTCTTCATTATATGGGCAAAATGGAAAAATGTGTTAAAATTAAAGGTTTCAACCCCTAGAAATATGCGAATAGCTGAAAACCCAGAAATACAAAGTTTTGGGATAATCTAAGGAGATTTAGAAGTGGCTCAATGTTAGTTTTGAAAAATCAGGAAATCATATATTAAGAATTTATAGTCAGAAACTATGATTTTTAGGGGTTGTGTTTTTAGCCTATTTAACCCAATGTACATTTTTACACATTAAATGTGTAAATGTCCAAAATCATAAAAATCGGCCCAGCAGTAACAAAGTTATAAACAAAAATAGCTGCGAAATTCGCATTTTTATGCAAATATGAAACAAAAATATTTATAATACAAATAATTCGATTTTTTTTTCATATTTGCTTAAAAAGGCGTGTTTGACAGCTATTTTTATTTATAACTTTGTTACTGCTGGGCCGATTTTGGACATTTTAGATAGGTATTAAGTTATTGGATTTTCTTTAAAATGTACATTGGGTTAAATAGGCTAAAAACACAAACCTTAAAAATCATAGTTTCTGACTATAAATTCTTTATATATTACCACGCCTCTTTGTTCAATCCCGCCCATATTTTGAATATGTACATCTAACCAACATACCCAATTTTGTTCAAATACCGTTAACAGGAGCAGAAATAATGGATTTTAAATTTGGGAGTTGTATGGGAGGTACCACGCCTCTTTGTCCAATCCTGCCCATATTTGCAGCAGATTTTAGAAGAGTTTGAACACTTTTGTTTTTAAGGGCCACCTTAGTATACATTGTATTGTGTTGAAGTAAAAATTTCTTTGAAAAACTAAAAAAAAATCTTTTTTTATAAACGGTCCAGCTCACGAGATCTTAATCCAATGTACATTTTGAAGTGTGAACAAAAAAACACATTTTTCCCCACCCTACAATGTGAGTCGGTCTAATGTACATATATAGTAATATTTCAAATAAATGTTATTAAAAATACCTTAATCATTTTAAAGGAACATGAGAAGAAAAAACAATACAAACAAACAATAAAGAATATCTTATATCCTTATTTGTCCTTCTTTGCAGGATGAACTCCTTTGTGCTCCGTTCACTTGATTGTTAAATTATTTGTTATTTGTCCTATAAGGAAGAAACGAATAAACGATTTATTTGCATTGATGCGTAAATTATATTAAATTTATGAAAACTTAAATTTTCCATTGAGTATAAGTATAAAACAGCCATATGTAACCCATACAAGTCGCCGTGGGGAAATGGTAATGATCGTATGGGGTTTGATTGGGTGTTTACGCATTACACACGGCGATGGGTAATGTGTTACCCTGTGTGTCATATCCCCATTTATAATTGAAAATATTAAAAAATTAGAAAATTATCTATATCTCGAGAAGGAAGAGAGAGGCCTACCCATAAAGTAAATAACTTATCTGGTTTGGGCAACGATCGCTCACCCATTACACTTTTGGGATTAGGAAGCGGCATTTATACATTATACACAGCGATAAAATAAGTGATGATTTATCCGACCTTTCGTAATGTATTCACAAAAATTTTTCTGGCTGAAACTTACAACATTTTTCATATGGCAATAAAATTTCTTCAATTGTTTAATTTTTTTAATTTTTTGTTATTGTTGTTTTTTCAAATGACATGGAAAAAATTTTGTTTATCAATTGTTTTCGTTTCTAATTAATAATTGTGTTTATCTTCCTGACGATGCTATCCAAAGGGTAGCGAAATATCGAAGAATAAAATTAATTAAAAATACGACCAAACACTCGAACAATTTAATTTTTGAATACACAGCGATATGTCGTAGATTTGTACAATTTCACATTATATATGCGAAATGCCCATATTACCCACGGGTAACACATACCTACTCTTTTATGGATTATACATGGATAGATTAAATGCCCATGTAGTTATATATTTATCTCAACTTATCAGTGGTAATCTAATCTGGTTCAATCTATTCAATGGGCCGTTGTAAAAATATTAGCGCTTATAATCAATGAAACAAATTGGGAAAAAGTCCGAAACATAACGTCGATAATGACTCGAAGTGTGTCTAAATTCGCGAAGCTCAAAAAAACACCATTTATATTCATCGATATCGAATCAGAAAATGTATACCAACATCAAGTTTTGTTTCGAAGCAAATAGTTGTTCGAAAAATTATACTCCTCGGCTTAACCGAGCTGCGTAGAGATCTTCAAAAAAATAAAGGTTTACCAGAATTGAGAAAAGTAAGTGTAAAACAATTGTTATTATTAATTGATGTCGCAAAAAATCGTTTAAAGTATTATTGAATTTCATAAGGCATTTAATTTGCTAAAAAGTTTAAATATTTATGTGTAAAATCAACTATGGCATAGAGAAGAAAATTTACTCATGGAGTGGAATGCCAACAAAGAAAACGAGTGAAGCGCGTCGTTTCTCTGCTCTTTCTCTTACTCTCTTCGTTAAATATTTCAATACACGAGCAGTTTCCTGATGATGTTATTGTATCTAACTATAGAAAATCCAACCATATTTAAATAAAATTACATAAAGTATGTTTAAAAGTATGAAATAATCAAGTTATGACGCGGGAAAGAAATGCGTTTGAGTGAATCGTATTGACTTTTTTGGTTCTCAAATTACATACCACAGTAGATTAAAATATGATTAAATGACAAGAATAAAGATTAGAAAAGTGTGGCAACCTCGATATTTGAAGTCATCTGTTGTAATTTACTAAATTGGAAGCAACGCGATTGGTGACAAATGTTGTGTTGATAACTTGCATGTTTCAGAGAGTCGTCTTCATTGGACGCTTAGTCCCATGTTGTTTCGTTTGTAAATGAATCACTGAAAATAAAAGATCTACCGGCATTTCAAATTGTAATGTTTTATTAAATTCAACTTGCCAAATAATTTAATGACATCTGTTTGCAAACAAACATGTACAAACAAATCAGCTGTTCCGAGTGACATCTGAAACTCAAAAGCACGCAGAAAACGTTGAAACTTGGCGATATCAAAACAGCCAGTGATTTTGAAACTGTGTGATATCAGGACAGTCCTGAATGTGATATAATAGTGCAACCACCAATAGACCAAAACTAAGCGTGCAACCGCCACCAAAGATCAAAACAAAGCGTACATACCTATATGTATGTAAATGAGTTTGAATTTTCAATCTAATTTTTTTCCTTTTCAATAACAATCGAAGACACACATCCACCAACCTTCTATACAAACAATTAGGAAGAAAGATGTGCATCCGTATTCGTAAAATATAAACACTTTTTCCTGATAATTTTGGGTTTGGGTCGTCGAACGACGGTCGATGGTCGATGAGTTGCAATGCAATAATATCGCTAAATGAGTGCCAACAAATTAAATAAAGAGACAAAATGTCCGACACTACGACAGTAAGGCAAAAACAAGAAGAACAACCACAAACAAATAGACACGGATAAAAACAATGTTAAAAATATCTCTTAATTTGATTTTGATATGTAAAATTAGATTTACTACAACGACGACGACAACGAATGTTGTGAATGTGAGCGATTTTTGAAATTGTTCAACTAAAAATGTGACGTTTTCCTCCGTTACGTATTCACATGTTCTGTGACAGGTGGTCAGGTGTCGACAACGAAAGAATCACACAATTTCAAAGTACGCAAATGATTTTTAAAGTCATTTATAATTGTCTTAATATACATTTTACTAAAATCGTCAGTTTACTCTGTCGAAAGGGTAAGAAAACTGTTGCTTGTTTCCCTTGTAAGGTGGAGGTAAAGTCATGGTCTTGTTTGTTATGTCATTTCACAATGCTTCTAAAATGTAATGTAATAAAACTTCTGTTTTTGGGGTTTTTTCTTTTGTAAAGACTAAACAAAACTGGCGAGAACTAAAACGAGAAATAACTGAAAAACGCTGTACATCGGTTAGTTTTTCGAAATATCGATTGTTTACGTTTGCAATTTGTTTCCCAATATTTTACAGTCGTAAAGGAAGGAGCAGACTCCCCCCAGAGTAGAATCTATTTATGTATAAGTATATATGGTTTCCCATTACATCCCATGAAGGAATTTGGGAGTGCTTCTCACAACCAGTAAGCTGTGCGCTTTCTAGTTTTATACTCACTGATTGGGGCCTAGTTGTACACCAGTTCCGAACGGTGTTTCGAGTAGCTTTTTCATGGTTAAATACTCGATATTGTCGCCGTCACTATGCGAGGTGGCCGCTGCCGAAGAAAAGTTTAAAGTGGTCAGAGCTGGGATCGAACCAGGGGGATTCTATGGCACAGCTGATCGAAAAGGTACTAGGGAAATGATGGAGAATGAGAGACCAAAGCAGACAGGAACTAATTTTAAATAGTGTTTATTGATACTAATGACAACTAAATTATGTTTTATGTTGTTTGCATTGAACGAAAATACGCATTCCCTTTGATTTCTGTCCGTTTTATGTCCAACGAAAGTGTAAAATTGTAAAATACAGCAGCAAATAAAACTCTATGAAATGGCCTACTGCCTCGTCGTCATGAAGAGGCATCGAAGAGAGTAATGAAAACTCTTAAGTATTACTCTATGATCGAACCTAGGATCTCATGTACAAGAGGCGCGCACACTACCATTGCTCCACCGAATAGAATCTAGCTCGGCTTTAATATTGCTTGAACTGATGAGACCTTTCCAATGAAAATATTGAATTACATAACGGTGACCAATTTTTCCATGTTTGCAAATTCACTGCGATCGTTTACTTTTGGTGGCTCAAACCAAAATTTTAAACAACGTGGCGCCTTGAAACTTAACACATATATTTTATAAGGTTGCTACTTTTCACTAAAATATTTTTTTTAAACAACTCGCACTATTTATACATTACGTCGGCTAGTTTAGAGACCGCCCTCGGATGTTGGGAAAAAATCGGAATATTTAATTATTTTTTATAAATTCAGTTTTAATTTTATTTAATTTCCACAGTTCGATAAATTTATTCAAAAAAAAAGTTTTCTTTCAGACCATTTTATGCTGAAATTTCGCTTCGAAATGATAAATGGTGATCCAAATCAAAGTCGTTTTGATATCCTTCGATTTGTTGGCTCAGACTGTAAGTTTCAGTTTACACCGCCAGAAAGACTGAATAGACTTTTTGTCTGCCATGCAGTTCTGTCAATGTAAGGTCCATTTTAGATTAAGAAAACTTTGATTTTTCCGAATTTCAAATTCCGGTAACTGAATAGCTTAGCGAGTTATCAATGCTATTATTTAATTTGTTCGCTTACTATGACTTAATTTGTATTACTTCGTGTTGCAGTTTTCAGATAAATCAATGCTTGGACTTCATATACATGCCATAGGAAGATTCATATCCACAAGAATCTAGAAGAACACACCATCAAAACTACTCATTCCCAAAATCGTATGTCAAACAATTAGTTTGTTTACACATTGTTTAATTATCGAACAGCAACAAATTACTTATACAACACAATCTCAATGCCTATGTATGTGTTGGTGTCCGTCCCTCGGATGGGCGAATAAGTCTGGAGAACGAATCCACCGATAGGGCAGATAGTACGAGTAGTATACTAGTGGTGTTCAATTGTTGTTCTTTTTGTGTTATTTTAAATCGTCAAACTTTGATAAGACATTTCTCGTCATAATAACGTCAAAATAAGAATACAAAAAATAGAAGAGGAAAATACAGGTTACCGACAACATATCAATTGAATTAATTTATATAGTTTAAACAACATTTTCATTGAGAATTGAGACAAGTGTTTGTTTGTTTATTGTTTTCTAAAGAACGAGTATAAACAATGCAGTTGCATGTATAAATAGACAAGGGATGACAGCTGTTGTATTTAGCCTCTGATAATAATGTACTCTTGACACACTGGTTCTACCCAGAATTATTGCAAATTTGAAAGGAGACCAAAAATTTGCTTAAACGCTCGCTTTTACTTGCTTACATCTACATCTTGGATATATCAATATAATTTTTCGTCCAACAAGTTCGGACATAAAATCAAGTCTGTGGAGTCTTACTAAAAATTGGACGACTCCGACTCCTATTCCGATTACAGCAATTTGAAAATCCACGACGCAGCACCGACTCCAGCATTTTGAAAATACAGGACTTGTCTCTGACTCCAATATTAAATACACTCAAAAAAATATGTTAGTAAACACAGCAGAAAAGTCTGCTGAAAAGGGGAAAGCAAACGTACTTGCTATTTCAGCAAACATAGGTTTGTTGTTCCAGCAAACAGTATGTCGCGTATTTTATCAACCCTGCAAAAAGATTGTTGTTATTTCAGTATATTTGCTGTAATAACAAACAAATTGCCTGCTGATAAGTGGCATACATAGTTTGCTATTAATAGCAGACTTTATTTTTTGAGTGTAAGGTATCACTTTTATTAAAAACGACTGCATACCACCTTACATTTCTTTCGACGGCGTTCACCTCGCTTAGTGATGGCGACACTATCGAGTACTTAGCCACGAAAATGCTTCTCAAAATACCGTCCGGAACCGTTATCAAACTGTAGGTCCCAATCAGTGAGTGTAAAACTATAAAGAGCACATCTCACTGATTGTGAGACGCTCTCCCCAAGTCTGAGTAGCGATCATATCCACGTTCTCATGTACAAGAGCCGCCCACACTAACCATTGCACCACCGACGGCCACAATATATCTCCCGTAAATCACAATCGATCTTAATGCAATTTATTCTGAACAATATTTTGTCAAAATCGAATGGGTAATAAAAATTTACTATGCCACGCCCATTTTTTCTCCAATAAAATGTGGGTCGATAACTTCTCAAAAATTATACAGGACCCAATTAACTTGCGAATTAGATAATATGTATTTTGGGCAACGTTAATCTGCAATTGAATATGAACGAATTTACCTCGCCCATTGCGGTAACTCGAGGTTGGTCGTCCTCAAAAATATAAACATTTTTTAATGAAACTTGGCCCTTATGAATGACTAATGTTGAGGGTATATTTAAATCTGAAATTTCAGAATACAATATTGGTCATGTAATACTCAGTGAAATTCTCGCCGGCCATTTATATATGATTTCCCCTTACATCCCATCAAGGGATTGGAGAGAGCATCTCACAACCAGTGAGCTGTGCGATTTATAGTTTTACACTCACTGATTGGGACCTACAGTTTTACACCGGATCCGGACGGTAGTTTGAAACAGTTATCATGCCGGCCATTTAAAATGCTTCATAAATGTCGGGAAGTTTAAAATTTTATTCATATTAAACCTGTCAACTTGTGTGGAAGATGCCTGAAGTGGGGTGGTTCAGATTGGTAAAGTTTAATGACGTAAAAAATATTTAAAAGGATTTTACCCGAATATGTACTGTATTTTAAATTTCAGCGTCCCCACTGTAATCGTCTTCGTTGTAACGTCTAATTTGTAACGATTAAGGGCATTATGTTTGGTACTCACACTTTTTTGGACTCAGCGTTACACTTTTCACGTGTATAACATTGATGACGTTGTCGTTGCGTTATGTGCAGGTGTGGAATAGGCTGAACACTCGCATAGAACATAAAATCTAAAGGAGATACATATTATTATTATTCATTTAAAATAGGGGCGGGGTGGGCTTTTAATGTATCGGATGAGCACATATAAACGTAATAACCGCAAAAACAAAATAGAATAAATTAAATCGTAAAAATATAAAGATACTTATACACTCCACGCCACTTGAATAACACACCTAAACAATTATTTTTTCAAACTCAATACTGGGGGTGTTAAAAACTTTAGTTTAGAAATTTAAATTTGACATTTTTAATTGGGAATCCAATGCTCCAAGAGTGACTCTATTATATGTAATGAGTTTATATCCCCTTCAGTTTATTTTATTCGATCTTTCAATTGTTAAGGGGTTTTAGTTATTGTTCGGTTCAAGATTAATATCTGAAAAAGAAAAATGTGAAATTGACTTTTATGGTGGATGGTTGGGAATATAGCCATTTCAATGCCCACCAGGGCATATCATCAGCTCCCTTCTCCACAAGAATTTAGGTACATCATCACACATTATAGGGATAAACAAATCTCAACTAAGCGATCAATGTTCACAACAGTTCTTTCCTATGAACGCTTTCATCGAAAACTTCATAAATCTGTCATAATAAATATGAATAAGTTGCATAGGACCTACACTCACAGAAAAATGCGGTTGAGGCAACCGAATTAGCCGTAACCTCATTGGAGGTTGCCGCAACGTCATTAGAGGTTGACACAACCTCATTAGAGGTTGATATAACCTCATTGGAGGTTGACACAACCTCATTGGAGGTTGACACAACCTCATTGGAGGTTGACACAACCTCATTGGAGGTTGACACAACCTCATTGGAGGTTGACACAACCTCATTGGAGGTTGACATAACCTCATTGGAGGTTGACACAACCTCATCAGAGGTTGTCGCAACCTCATTAAAGGTTGTCACAGCCGAATTAGAGGTTGTTACAACCGAATTTAGATATTTTCACAAATGAATTTTGAAATTTGTTTTAATTATTACCTGATGATTTATTTTCAAGAATTCTTATAAAAAACTTACAAAAGGCGAAAAACAAGTCATTTATATAGGACAATCTTTACGGTAATACATTTGATGTACCTGCCACTTCCGACTTTTTTGAAGTCCCGGACATCACGAGCCATCGTACCAACTCCGACGTGTAGTATCTGTTGCTTTACCTAAATCTACTATTGCAGCACATCTCAAACGCCGAACCTTGAAAAATTTCAAAACCGTTGATATTTTATTGGACATTTTCTGCAAAACAAAATCCGTTTTATAATTAAACTATAATTACAATATTTGCAATCACTCACCTTTGTTAATAACTGGAAAAAAAATCTTTATATTGATATAATATTTCTATATATAATTTTAAACGTCAGGTTTGAAATGCATAGAATTATGTTGTGGTAACTGAATTAAAAATTAATTCGGTTATACCTACAGAATTCATTACAAATTCGGTTACAGCAACCGAATTGATGCCAAATTCAGTCGTTGCAACTGACGTTAAGGCTAAATTCGGTTATTGCGACCGAATTGATACCAAATTCGTTGGTTACAACCGAATTGATGACAAATTCGATTGTTGCAACTAAACTGATGCCACAATCAGTTTCGGTTGTTGGATCCGAATTAATTCCAAATTCGGTTGCTCCAACGAAAATTTTAGAAAATTTAGTTGACAAAACGAATATAGTTGAAGATTCAGTTGTCAGAACCGAATCGATTATGAAACGAGGTTGCTTCAACCGAATTTCAGTTGTGGGGAAAAAATTCGATTGTGGCAACCTCAGTTCGGTTATAGCAACCGAAATTCGGTGGTAACAGCTGAATTTACGGTTGCTACAACCTCTTACCAAACAATTAGTTCTCTGGGTGTACGAAAAACTTTCATGGATTTTATGAATATGTTTCATAGATTCTATGAATCATTCTCATACGGAGAGAGAGGGTGAGGATCATGGGAAATAATAACAATTGCTTATCGTTTTTGTCGCGCAAAGAGAAATACGAAAATATGTCTTGTTGCCGTTTATGTCATGCAAAAACAACAAAGAGTAAGGAAGACCAGAAACAGCAAAACACCGCACTAGAAATAAAAAAATTCTATGTTGCCGGCTCTGCTTGTAACACTAAGTAATAATCTCCTTATTCTTTTCTTAACTATTTTGATTTAGTTTGCATTCTGTACAGGAACATATCCAACAATAATTTTAATGCTTCTGTTTGTGCCAAATCCGTGGCTGAATCGGTAGAGGTTGACGCATTAGAACAGCTGATTTTGCTTTCTTATGACCCCAACTGTCAAATTCAGTGTATTTTGTTATTGTACTTTGTTGCTTACTTTGTTTGTTCGTGTGTATTTGTGTTGAATTTGATAGTTAAAGTCAGGGGTTTCTGTGCCACAGCTGATCAACCTTAGAGTTTGCGAAACATGCAGGATAAAGTAACAAAGAGAAATAGTGATAGATGACTGGATTATGTAGGGTTGCTCAATGCGTTTTTCTCACATTTGTCTTTGTGCATTGAACCAAAAGTACAAAGCTCATCAACTGGGATTATTTTTGTGATAATTAAATCGAGGAAAAAAGGGATAACAAGTGAAATATAGCAAAATGTAATGAAGTGTTAGAGTAAAACTGTTTGTAGAAATTACAATTGAAACACAAATGTATTAAAATAAAGATTTTTCTCATTCTGTGTGGGTTTCCAAGTTTGTATAACTCTGTGCTCCAACTTTTCCAGTGACTTTTCTTGGTTTCCGGTCCAAGAACAACAGCTGTTGCAAACTCTTATGGCCAGTTTTTAAGTGGATAGTTAACTATCTGATTACTTAATCTTAATTCTAAGTTTAATTAGAGGTTAACTTTGCATTTTGTTTTTCAGTGGTGAGTTAATGTAAGTCGCCATATTGTCAACTAATATGGCAACCCTTGTATTCTTATTGGAAAAAACGTGTGTTTTGGGATAAATACCAAAACAACAAAGGGGAACAAACAAAATGGAATTATGTAAAATAAGAAATAGATGCATAAAATCAAAGTCATTTTAACAAAAATGTGTAAAAAACTATATAGGCGCAACAATTTAACGATCTAGACTCAACGTATGTGTACAAATACGCAAATCTAAAACATGTATTTTATACAATCTTCATTTCTCCCTTTAACACTCAGTAATTTGATTGTCAAAATAATATGGGTCTCACTATAAGTTAACCAACCAACATTGCGTGGTTAAATCATAGTTAAACAATGACTAAAAAACACAATTCGATGTTTAACCACAATTTAACAAAGAAACGAAGATCACCACTGACTGAAAAACTGGCCATTAGTATATTACTCTATTGTTAGAGTCGTGAAAAAATATATGCCAAAATTATAAATTAACAAACAATGAATTTCGTAAATTATTTTTAAAATCTTTTCTCTTGAAATATGTATATAAATAATTTCTATAAAAACTGTTGGAAAATTATTAATAAAGAATTTTCATAACGATAATGAAATGTTTTCATACAATTAATGAAGAATTTTTAATGCAACCTTTCTATCTATGAACTCGTTTCATAAATTTCGTTATATTCATAACATTTTGTTCATAGGATTTATGAAATCTATGAAAAACTTCATGGGATTAATGAAGAATTTTTAATGAAGAATATTTCATTAATATTATGAAGAAAATTGTTTCAGTGCAGCCACTCGACCACTCATAATCCTCATCATACTCAGATCTTGAGAAATTTTCCCTTATACATATCTCTAAACGAAAATTTTTGTACCAGGGACTTCATCATCCGTCCCCCTGATGCTTCATCCAACGCAACCACCTCTGGAATCCTAGCAGTTCCCCGATGTCAATATTGGCAAAGGCAAGCAGCTCTACCAATATAGGCCTCCCGAGGTACCACGTTCTCCTATAGGACAGGGCTGGACATTGACAGCAGAGCTGCTCCACTGTATCAATCTTTTCCTTGTCCTCACATAAGCGGCAGAAGTCGTCTCCTCCGGTAGTGCAACGACCTGTGAAACCACGCACATCACAGTGTCCAGTCGCAACACTAACAAAGCGTTCTAATTTCCTTTAAGGCTGTAAGAGATCATGTTTTCTCCGGTTAGTGAAAAAAATGTAAATGCCGCGGTTGGGATTCGAACTCACATTCGCTGCACGATCGTTTCGATGTTTGTGAAGCATCATCTTCAGTGTATTACACAAGTCACTAACCGAAGACATTTATTGATTGTGTGCAGAGCGATTGTTGTCGCTACTTACACATTGCTTTCCTACTTACACGCACTGATGCAGAAGTTTTGAAAGTTCTATTTATAGAACGAACTATTCTAATTGTAGTTGTCTCGTTCTGTTTTGGTTTGGCCCTACCATATGTTTCAAATTTAGTTGTTTTAGATCCTCGTTATGTTTAAAGTTGTAAAGTCGTAAGTCCGCCTTTGTCATTTGCAGAAGATGTTCCGTTCTATTCTCATCCAGTTTAGGTCAGATCCCCCGTCGATACCCTACAGTCTGATCTCCTCATCCAGAAGTATTCGGTAGCGCATGGGGACCATTTATCAATCACAAGGACCGATCCGCACTCGAACAGCGGTTTTTTTTAGCGAGAGAGTCTGCCATATCGTTCCCAGTAATAGCTTTATGGCTTGGAACAAAGCAGAGTAATTACTCTATTGGGAGTCAGTGAGGCTAGACCATGAATGTACTCATAGAACACTCTCGATTTGCACATATGTATATGAGCTGATTGCGTTGAGAGCTGCCTTGCTGTCCACAAATATCACAATGTCACCAGTGGTTAATGGAACCAGATTGTGAATCTCATCTACCGCTCTCATGATCGCAAGAATTTCGGCCTGAAAGACACTACAATTCACGTCCAGTCCAAGGAATATACGTATATGAAGGTCTTGGCAATAAATTCCCGCCCCCGTTCCAGCATCCATTTTGCATCCGTCAGTAAATATGAATAACCACATCATTGATTAAGGAATCCCCTCCATCTAGTCTCCCCTTCCCATCATGATCACTTCCGGCCCAGCTGGGAATATCCGCATCGGCAACATGTAATCCGATGTCCCTGCAAGATATCCTCATTTATCAACACTATTAATTCCCATGAGGACCAGACGAAAATGTCCACAGATCCAATTCTCTAAGGCGAATAGCACATTTCAAGTCAAGTCAAGTCATTCATTCCCATGAGGGCCAGACGAAAATGTCCACAGACCAAATTCTCTAAGCCGAGTAGCACCTCTAGCCTCACACTTTGTGACAAATATGTCGAGAGATGTGAGACGGAGCACGATATCCAATGTCGCCTGAGGGGAGCTTCTCCTAGCTCCACTGATGCACATAACCGCCCTCCTCTGTACCTTGCCTAGTAGCTTGCCTAGTAGCACCCATAGGTTATAATAGGCCGGACCACAGTTGTGTAGAGTCATTAAATGGTCCTGGGACGGAGCCCTCAGCTCTTACCTATGGAATCGCACGACAGAGCGTATTCATTGCCTTAATCATTTCCCCTATATTCCTTCTTCAATTCTCCAATTTAACTTTTGGTCCAGGATGGTGCTGATGTATTTGGCTTGGGAGGAAAATGTGAGCTCTACATCGCCTAGCCGAGGTAGTCTAAATTCCCTAATTTTCCTTCTTTTCTTGAATAATACCAGCTCCGTCGTTTGGGCGTTTAAACCAAGCCCACTACTCTCGGCCCAGGCAGATAGTTTCCCCAATGTAGTTTGCATTACATCACTGATGGTGGTGAATTGGTAACAAATATGACCCTATTTGGGCTATACAAGTTTTCAAAAACGATCAAACGATCAATGAGCTAATACTTATAAAAATTTTTATAAAATGAACCGTTACAGATATTAATATATATTCAGTTCTTGCGAAATTTTCTTAAGAAATTTCGTCATTTATCTTTAAACGGAAAGTTTGTTGCGAAGAGTTACCACCTATCTTTGATTTACCTTGCAAATATTTCATTATTAATTCCTTTGGCGTAACAACCCTGTAATTGATGTTGCTGATAAAATTTTCGCAAAGAGCTGAGTATCAAGCAAAATAAAAGGTGAGCGAAATTTTCGGTTCAGGAAATATTTGTTATTTTTATACATGTACTTCTTATGGAAACAAAAATTGCATAAAAACTGAATACCGTGCTTAAGGCTGGGCTATTCAAGTGACGCGGAGTGTATCTCCGTAAACCTTTTTACAAATTTGTATGATGTTTCATATTATTCTCCACACACCATTGTCGATAGAACTGAACATATAGACAGACATCTGTAAATCAGATGGGGTTTCGTTAAGAATGATGGTTAAACGTGAAGTAAATGCTAAATCTTTTGTTAAATATTTTTCAATTTAATAAATATTGTTGTAAGTAATAGTAGGAAGTGGCCGTCGGTGGTGCAGTGGTTAGTGTGCGCGCCCTTGTACATGAGATCCTGGGTTCGAACCCTGCTCTGACAGCCTGAAAATTTCTTTCGGCGGCGGTCACCTCGCATAGTGATGGCGGCACTAACGAGTATATAGCCATGAAACAAGCTTCTCAAAATACCGTTCGGAATCGGTGTAAAACTGTAGGTCCCAATCAGTGGGTGAAAACTTGAAAGCACACAGCTCAGTGATTGTGAGAAGCTCTCCCCTGTCCCTTCATGGGATGTAATGGGAAACGATTTATTTTATTTAATAGTAGAAGGACAACTTGAAATCTATTGTAGGATTATGCTTAAACGTAGGATTTAAAAATATCATTCAGATTCTTTCGAAGGACAGAATAATTGCACAATTAAAAGCAAATTCTAACTTCTTTAATTGTACACAAACTTATGAAACAGGCCTCGTATATATTTACATATGTATATGCGGAATAGAAGTATCTTAAAATAACATTTTAGCATGAGCCTATGCATACATCCTCATCTCCTTTATAGTCTATATTTACACCGACTTTGTGTCGGTTAAATATAATGGGGAGAAAAGACTGAAAACTGAAATATGATGGTTGAAAATTGAATATAGAGTAGTAGTTGCATAGATAGACGACAAGCGGGTGTTTGGTTGATAGACTCTGTTCAGTTCTGTTCGGTTGGTTAGTTACTTGGGTGGATGTATAGATACATAGATACGAGTAGATAGGTGGATGGAAGGTTGGACCTAGAGCTATGTAATGAGTACTTCATTTGAACGTGCGGTTTATGTCGTTTTTCTACACGTCCCTACGTTTCTTCTTCTTTTCAAGTCAATCGTCATCCGCACAATTTTTAAATTGACAGTCATTCATGATAATGAGAAGTAATTCTTATGGTGGCCGCCTGCCCACCACCTCAGTATAGTAGTAAGTAAGGCCGCTTATTTACATAAATCTATGTGCGGCTGTCAATTTGTTTTTGCTTTTATTGTGTTGTCGTCGTTGTTGCAGGTTTTGACATTGAAGAGAAACAACACAAGCAAAACAACTAGCAAAATACATCAAATTAAGTGTGGCTAAGGGAAAGAAATAAAGGTTAAATTTCATAACAAGTGAGAATAATCAGGGTTGATTTGTCGTCGTCGCTCAGTAAAGAAAGTGAAATGAAATCACAGCTTAAAACACGGAAGGCATCTTTGTAACCATTAATACGCAGCGTTCGATAAATCTAACAGTAAATTTAACTATGTAGTTTCATAATTTGTTTTCCCCAATATTACGATATCTATACTTATTCACCTTAGTTTTAAATTAAAATTCGTATGTAGTTTCTACCTCTACCACCTACCCCTTTCAAATGAGATCAATATTTTAGCCATAGTTTTATGAGGTCTATACAATAGGATGTTCTGGAAACTTTTTTTTTGAGGGGGGTCTCAAACGACGCGTAATGAAGAGGTGATTACTTACTTATCCGGTCTCGGACAACCCCGGGGGGTCAGGGACCTTACAAAACGAAGATAACATATTTCGCCAACCAGTTCGATCTTTTGCTTTATTTCTCCAGTTGGCAATACCAAGTGTACGCAGGGATTCGTCAACCTGATCCCTCCAGCGTAGTCTTGGTCTTCCTATTTTTCGTCTTCCTTCGAGTTCGGTTTCGAAAACCCTTCGTGCTGGTTCGTCTTCATCCATTCCAGGATTTGACGTAGCGTGAAAATCTGGTCAGTTGTCGATTTTCCAGGCCTAAAACCACACTGGTATGGTCCAATCAGGGCAGCGATAATTGGTTTTAGTCTTTCGCACATTATACTTGATAGAACCTTATATGCTATGGATAAAAGGCTTATTCCACGGTAGTTGGCACAGATACTCGGGTCACCTTTTTTAAATATGGGACATAGTACACTGAGACTCCAATCGCCGGGCATGCATTCATCTAACCAAATTTTGCTAATGAGCTGATGCATGCACCTTATCAGCTCATCGCCGCCAGCCTTAAACAGCTCCGCCGGTTATCCATCGGCTCCTGCGGCTTTGTTGTTCTTAAGCCGGGCAATAGCTGTTCTGACCTCGTCTTGGTTAGGAGGGGGGCAATCGACGTCGTCGTCCATATTGTGATCGATTGTCCCATCGTCATCGGATATCTCAGGTACTAGTAGCGCGGAGAAATGCTCTCTCCATATTCCCAACATGCTCTGCACATCTGCGACGAGATTTCCGTCCTTGTCTTTACAGAAGGGGGGCCCTGAACCATGTCCATTAGTTCCGTTTTTAACTTTTTGGTAGAATTTTCGGGCTTCGTTCTTCGTTCTGTATGTCTCAATTTTGTCACTCTCGCGCTTTCTCCACTGCCGTTTACGCCTAAAGAGACGGTTTACCTCCTTTCTTTTCTCCCTATAGCGCTCAGTTGCAGCTCGCGTTGCAATTGACTGAAGCATTACCATACGTGCAGCGTTCTTTTCATCATTTGCAATGCGACACTCTTCATCGTACCATGGTTTATTGCGAAGCGGTTTTTCGAAACCAAGTACGGTTGTTGCGGCAGTTTTAATAGAGTCGGAAATGGGTTTCCACTGCGCATCAGGATCGTCATCGGGAGGGGGTGGGTTCTGTGCCAATAGTTGCGAGAGCTTCCTTGAGTAGGCTGTGGCTACCTCTGGTAATTGCAGCTTTCCGATGTCCAGCTTCCTCTGCGTCTGGTTTCGTACGATTTTCGCTCTACTTAATCTTGTGCAAACCTTTGCTGCTACCAGGTAGTGATCTTAATCGATGTTAGCTCCTCTGATCACTCGTATGTCCATTACACTGGATGAGTGCCTTCCATCAATTACCACGTGATCAATTTGGTTCTTAGTTCTTTGATCAGGGTGTACCCAAGTAGCCTTGTGGTGATTACGGAAACGTGAAACTTTTTTTTTATACGAGGGTACTTACAGTCCCCCGGTCGAATATTTATGTAAAATAAAGCAAAATGGGGAAGACAAAATATGCATGATAAAGATTTCAAAATGACGTCGTGGAAAAAAATGCTCTGCCAAAATTTTTAAAATATATTTTCCATCATGACACGTCGTTTGTGCCCCATATTGTCCAATAAAAATATTTTTTTTTCGAAAATTTACTAGGAATCGAAACTTCAACGGCCGGTAGGGGACTCTTATACAAGGGTACTTTTGTATAAGACAAAGTTGACGTTCCCATAATCACCTCTTTAATACGCGTCGTTTGAGACCTCCCACATTTTAAATTCCAAAAAAAACGTTTTTCACTACAACCTACTATACAATTATAAAAAAGTAAAAAGTATTTAGACAAGTATAGAGTTCAAGCGTAACCTTGTTTTCCTCCAAATTAAAAATGATTTCGTTGCACGAATAGAATTTGCGATAAAAACCCGGTTACAGCAACCGATTTAATGCCACATTCAGTTATAGGGAACGAATTGATACCAACTTCGATAGTTTCAACCAAATTTATGACAAACTCGGTTGTTACTCCTGAATTGATGCCAAATCTGGTTGCTGCTACCGAGATTGGTAACAATTGCCAACCGAATTAATAACAAATTCGTTTGTTGCAACCGAAATTATAGGAATTATAGCTGACAGAATGAATATAAGTGAATATTCAGTTGTCACATCAACAACCAAATTTACGGTTGCTGCAGGCTCTTTTTAAACAAGTAGTTTTCTGAGTGTAGCCGTCGATGGTGCAATGGTTAGTGTGCGCGCTTCTTGCACATGAGATCCTGGGTTCGATCCCTGCTCTGACCACCTTAAATTTCTATCGACGACGGTCGCCTCGCTTAGTGATGGCTACACTATCGAGTGTTTAGCCATGAAAAGGCTTTTCAAAATGCCGTTCAGAACCGGTGTAAAACTGTAGGTCCCAATCAGTGAGTATAAATCTAGAAAGCGCACCGCCTACTGGTTGTGAGAAGCTCTCCCCGATTCCTTCAAGGAATTTTATTCATAAATTATACAATACAATAATCAGGTCCAATATGGCGCAAATACCAAAACAATCTCGAAAAAATCGATTGTGTGGTTTAATTAATCGATTTTGAAAATCTTATTGAAAATAGTTGATCGAAAAGTGGAAAATCGATTTCCAGTTCTGTGTACCAATCACTATCTGTAGTGGTGCTTAACTTTCGTACTTGTAACAAGAGTTTTCAAAATTTGCTTTCATATAAAACAAATAAACAGGAAACAGTTTGTAACAGTTTTTAAATTGTAGCACGTTTAAAAGAGAAATTTCCTCCCATTCTGAACTTAAATCTATGACATTTTATACATCGATTTTGTTGATATTAATTAATGTTTATAATTCTCTTTTTTTTTCTTTTCAGGTAAGTTTTGTCGCCTTCACTTACTACAGCGTGACTCAACCTTACGGGTGAGTTTGTTCTTTTAAACGCAATACATATTAACAATTGTGTTTGTAACGAAGGTAGAAATTAAAAAATTCAATGATTTTAAATTTACAAATATTAATAATATAAGACAAATGTTAAATATGGTTTTATTTTATACAATATAGTTCGTTATTTTTGAAAAGTTGCTAACGAACCATTGGATCAAGATTAATTTGAAGTTATTCGTCCATTATCTTTCGTTATCAGCTCAAAACTTTCTATTTAAGGCACACAAATTTACGTCATTTAAAGAATGTTCAATAAAAACATTAAGCAGTTTCATTGATATCACTTTTCACATATTTTGATTCGCATTAAACTAACTAAATTAACTAAAATAAGAGTTGGCAACATTAACCTTCTAAACACATGTTGTATTTACATACGTATGTATGTATTTGCATGCAATAAAATAAGGTGCTGCCAACTGTCATTACTTTCCGTAATTTGGTCTATTTCTTAACTTAAATTTGTAGTTTAATATTTCTTCAAAAATTTGAGAATGTTAAGAAATTAACAAAGCCAGCTCCTTGTGTGGAAAAAGCGTTGGGCATATATACAGGGTGATTCAGGAAGTTCCGGACAAATTTCTCCAGCGTATTCCTTGGGTCATTTCATGAAGAAAAGTCCTCTAGGACCATGTCCGAAAATGCAAGGGTGCGAAATGGCAGCGGGCTCAAAATTGTCGGATTGGCGGTCGGAGGGTAGTAGGGTAAAGTTGCTAACTTCTGAGCCAGTGCTCGGATTTTTTTGTTTTTGGGCTTGTTGGAAAAGTCTTTAAGAGGACTTTCTGAAGTAGAAAAAAGTCAAATCGCCGAGATACAGAGCTTTCGGGAAAAAATGAAAAAAAAATTCACATAACCTCAATTTGCTCAGCCAGAAGATGGCTTATGTTTTTTTTCTGTTGAAAGATGGCCATACCTCTTACATTTCCAAATAATTTTGCGAATTTAACCTGGGCGGAAGTACTTTTGACCAAATCAAAGTGTTGTCGATGATGCCAGCCCAAACGTTGACGGCAAATCGAGGTTGAAATGCTGTGTTTTCTTGCTGTGGGGATTGTCATGGGTCCATTCGTGCAAATTATGGAAATTAGTTATGCCGTCTCTCGTGAATTGCGCTTCGTCGGTCCACACAATCGAACGTAAAAACATAAATGCGTGTACATCACGTCGCAACATCATCAACATATCGAGAGTGACGTGATGTGACATAGGGTGGCACTTTCTGTGGAAATGCCCATATTGTAGTTTTGAACCGAATAAAAAGCTAAAGTGAAAGAAGTTTGAAAAAATAACATTTTCTTAAGTAAGCGGTTTTCCTAAAAAGACTAAATTTTCTCAAAAAAATACCTATTGATATTATTCTTAAACAATCCACCTTTTCTTAAAAAAATGCCTTATCTTAAAGAAGTACTTTTGCTTTAAAAGTAAATTCTCTTACAAAAAGTACCATTTCTTAAAAAAAATTCCTTTTCTTAAAAACTACATTTTCTTTAAAGAGTACCTTTTTTGTAAAACAAAATAAATTTTCTTGAGATAAGTACCTACTCTTAAAATTGTACATTTTCTGTCGTCAAAAAAGCTTTTCTTCCAAAAAAATATACCTTGTTTAAAAAAAAAACCTTTTCTTACAAAAATTCCTTTTCGTAAAAGTACCTTTTCTTAAAAACAATAATACCTTTTCTTTTCACAATTCCTTCTGAAAATAAGAAAATTTTCTTAAAAAAATAGCTTTTTCCTAAAAAGAGTACCACTTCTTTAAAAAGTACCTGTTCTTAAAAAGAGTACTTCTTTGTAAAAATGTAAAAATGTAAAAAAAATTAATACTCTTAGGCTTTTTCTTACAGAAAGCACTTCTTATTAAAAATGGTAGCTTTTCTTAAAAAATACATTAGCTTTTAATAAAAGAAGGACCTCTCATTAAAGAAAGGACCTTTTCTGGAAAATATAATACATATTCTTACAAAAGGAACCTACAAATATACTTTTTTTTTTAAAAAAATGCATTCAATAAATAAAAAATTTCTTAAAAAAGTTTATCACTTTACAAAAAGTATCTTTTCTTAAAGATCCATTAAAATTACAGTATTTTTGAACAGGAGCCTTAGGCGTGTTGGAACTAACTAGTACAAAATATATAGCGAAAGGAACATCGTTCCAACCGGACACCTCTTGTAATTTTTTTTTGACCCTGAGGTCCCATATTTTTGGACCATGTGGCCTCATATTTTTCTTTAGTGTCGCATTTTTTTTAAATATTAGGTGGGGTGGCCAAGCGTATTTTTGCCGATAATTTTTTTAAATGGATATGAGCTTATTTATTTATGCCAGCTTAAAATTAAACAGCCCTATTAATTAGTGTATTAATTTTTATTTATTTCACGCTGAGAAACAGAAGCTACAATTTTTAAAAATAATACGAATCTTATTGTAATTTCTAGTCGAGTTCCTTTCAGTACAAATTTGGTTCCTTGATTTCGAAAATGTTGTCACTATGAACAAATATAAAGAAAGTAGAACGAAAGTTTTCCATATAAACAAGATCAATTTGAGACGAATTCAAGTGCTTAGATTATTATTCGAGAAACATGTCATAAAATGCTGTGTAATATTCTTAACTTTTTTTAAACATCGATATATTTAGTTAACGAAATATAATCAGTTTTCTGAATACGGCACCTTGCTAAGTTTTCTTCATGTTGAGTCTTGAAACAACCAGTATAAAAAAATAATTAACCAATTTTCTTCTGGAGAGCCAAAAAATTAGCGAAATAAAAATTGAATGTGATATAGAATGAAGAATGAAGATACAGTGTGCGAAAACAGGGTTTCGAGATAACAGCTGTTAAAGTAAACAATATACTTTTCAACGTCAGGATCTTCATTTCAGGTCAGAAATACATATTTTCGATTTCGTACTTAGTAAACGAGCTATCAGAAGTTGCAATTTAACAAATAGATAGTTTTGTTTATACACATTTGTATGTACATGCCACAGAATGCATGCTATATCTCGACAGCAATGCGAGTTATGGATTTTGTTTAGTTTTATTTATCGACACACCTTGTAAATATATAGATTTCGTGTTATACTCCTGGATATTATTATATATTTATTTATATAATTACACTGTCACGCATTTTCTTCCCATAAATAGGAGCAATAAAATGTCTTTCCAACTGCAGCTGTTTACAAAAAAGTTTAAACATTTCTTTACATACTCTTTATCCCGATAAAAAAAATCAGACGATCTAGAAAATCCAATATCACATTTGATATCACAGAACCAGTTTTCAATGTAGGACGACTGTGTAATAATTGTCGATTTAGTTGTAATTTCGTCAACATTTTAACGATTTTCTACATCGAGAGTTGGCAGCTATGAAAGCAAAGAGTAAAGATACTGTTGTTGTTCTTAATTTCGTATTTCTGTTACTTCTACTTCTGCTGCTTGTGTTAGTGGTGGCACTGTTCTCTTGGGGAATTAGACCAACAAAGCGAACGAACCATCGCCCAAACGTACGACCGACCTCTTTGTTGTATAAGCAAAATAAAAGTGGCAACGACAATAAAAGCAGCAGCAGCAAAAGCAACAACTGCAACATTTAATGTTTACTTGGCTTGTGTGTGTTAACACCGACAGCAACAAAAGACTGTCGGCCAACAAAGCCAGCCAGGGATGATGATATATTTATTATTATTGGTACCAAAAGTGGCTAATTTTTCAAGTAATGCTTAAAAAATATGAGATCGATTTAATCAACTAGCAGAGAGGTATTAATAATGGCTAAATGCCTAAGCATATACGCGGCCATGTGATGGTAATCGCATTTCGCATGACATTTGAGATCACGATTTTAAATCGCATAATAGGTGTGATGTCGTTCGCGATTGCCGATAATCTACGGAATTCAAATTATAAGCGCACTCCGCGGTGGACTGAATATAGAGAATATTTGGCTCATCTGACGTTTCCTTTCACACTCTTCTTGATGCGGTCGGTGTGATAGAGAGATGTTTGACGAAAAGTGACATACACCAGGTGGTATTACAATAACTTCTTGCTTTAATTTTTCATGTCGTTTTGGAGAAAAACTGTGAAATTTAAATGTGTTTTAAACTTTTTTATTGACTGTTATTGTTAGCAGACATTTGTGTTGTATTTAACACAATAATTTTAACACACAAAACGAAATGTTGTTGTTCGTTGTTTTGAACCATTGCCTCTATCTGGTATTAGTAAAGCAATTCTTTTCAACATCGAACGTAAATATCACACCAGGCCAAATGTCATAAGTTTGATGAGAGAACTATTAGGTCTACTATAAGTATTAGTCTAAGGATGTATTTTTCCTAAGCGGAGCATCAAAGAGGCAACACAATGATGCACAAACAAATATCTCTTAATTTTTGAAAAAACTCTTAATGTTTGCGAACAATTTTCATACAAATATAGTAGTTTAAAAATGTTATTAATAATTTTCCTCATTTGATTTGTTATACACTGGCGATTTAATACAACTTAGCTGACCCAGGAAACAAAGCAATATTGCGGCGATATCGCCTGGAGGACATGTAATGCGGCAGTAATCATTTTCGTATTGCGGAAGTTTCCCTCTCCGAGCAATATGAAATCAATACTTCTGGAAGATAATATTGCAATATTCCCAGATATCACTATTAAAATATCATATGGAGAAGATTATTGCTAGAAAAACTCGCAGAAGATAAAAAGAGGACAATATTTTTCAATTTTGTTATAATTTTCCATTTTATAATTTTGTAAGTAATAATATTACTAGTAAATAATAATAAGTAAATAATATAATAATAAGTAAATAATAAAAAAAAATTAATAATAGTACAAGTAAAATTACAATGTATTAGGAAAAATATTACAACTTATAATAACAAATTAAAATAGCAAAAAAATTGCTTTATTTTATTTTCTACAAAAAGACTTCGCAATTTCTGGTTCATGAATTTGCTTCTTTGTGGTGGGTCTAACACCGGCTACTCGACTGCGGTATAGATTTTTCCAACCCTAGTGTAGCTCCAACATTGTTTTTCGCTTTTTAAATGTTTTTGTGCTTAATAAAGCTTTCCGGAGGACTGAGCTGTGTCTTGAGGATCTTATGGGTTTTGTGGAAATAAGGAATAGTGAGCTGTGGAATAATTAGCTAATTCTAATGATTAATTTTGTTTATCTCATACTAAAGGTCCGTCTTTTTCAAGTCTGTAGGCCATTTTGAAGGGACCCCATTTATATATTTTTCTTAGTGTTGTAGTCCGCATTTCGTCAAAATATTTTTAGTTTTTCAAATGGCAAAAAAAGATTTTTTTGCCTGAGTATTGCTGAAATATCTCGAGAATGATAAAAGGAAGATACACAAAAATACTACTTGGTTTATATTTTTTTCCAATAGCTTGTAGGCGATTTAATTGATTTTCGAACGTTTTGTGGTATGTGGAATAAACGTCCGGTTAGTGTATTTCCCACCAATTGTGACATACAAAGATTCAAATGTCAAATGGCAAATGTCAACAGACACACTACTCCCTCTTTCTACCCTCCAATATCTCATTTTTCCTTCGCCAACACAATCCACTGTATTTATAAACATAATACTTTTGCCCCAATTTCTATATTTTTCTTTCCGTATATGTTGGAAAATGTTAAATTGAATTTATGCGTTAAATGTTTTGCTGACGCAGCTTAAAACATTGTTTTAGAGTACGAAACATTGTTTACTTATGCCTGCTATGGTATGTCCAATGTATTGTAAGAATCCCTTAGTATGTATCCGTTTTTTAATCCGCACTTCTTTTTGGTTATGTTTGACAGAACATACGTTTTAATTTTTCGAATACAAAATGTGTCAAATGTGTAACGTAGGCATCCAGGCAATTATAAAGACAATTCACTTTCGTGTGAATTCAATATCATTTAACAAAATCTAAAAAAAACAATATTTCCAAGTTTTGCGGTCTTTTGCGATTGTGTTTTGAATCCTTTTGGCAAATTACAGCGAAATTTGCCCGAATTGGGCGCTTATTTCAAATCATTTGACGAAATCACTGTCTTTGAATAATCAGAGCCAGCGATGAATACAATGAGAGAAGTGATAGTGTGTTAGTAAAACAGTTTGAATGTATTGCTATTATCTCCGCAAAACTGTCTCGTGTAAACGCCAAGTTACCATCCTAGAATGTCGTTATGTTCTTGTTGAGCAAAATCGGACAGCATTCTTTTCCAATTAAAAACAATCTTACATAAATGCGTTTGTGTCTTCCAGGCCAGCACACCGAAAAGATATAAACTGATGTACAACGTCGTTCGCATTAGTTTTTAGAACAATTTAAAAATGAGCAAGTCTGACAGGCCTGCCATATTTTCTGCGATTCATTTCAATCTCGGCCCATTTCATCTCGGCCCATTTCATCTCGGCATTTCACTTCACTTCATAGAGAATACCACAGAAGTAAATTCTGCACCACGTTCATCTATTAAAGACTACAGTTTTTTTTATGTCCAACCGAACGGTTGGTTTAAGATAACTACCATGGTAGAATAAGTATGGTGGGCGCAAAAGTTGTTGTTGTAATTGTATTATGTTTTTGTTTCGTATTTCTTTTTTGTCAAATTTAATACGTATGTGCATGGAAGAATTATATGTACCCTCCGTTTGCGTATGAAATTCGTCGAAAACCCGAATCGTTTTTACACTTTTTTGGATCCGTCTTGAATTTGCAGCGGGCTTTATATCCCAATCCCTTTCGGGTTGATTTTGTTCAAATAAATTGGATTCCAGACGGATTCACTTGTTTAAATTTTTGCGAATTCGAAACGCATTCGTTCTGAAGTTACATTACTGTCGAAAACACGAATCGTTTTTTCTACCGTCTCGAACTCTCAACGGACTTGTACAAAATTGAGGCAACTAGAAAATTTCGGCAAAATATGTTGTGTATGGCTTTCCCATAGTCTCACATAACTTCTTCAAGCACCGTACTCAGTTCTTGCGAAATTTTCGTATGAAATTTTGTCAATTATCTCTAAACGGAAAATTTTTTATTGCGGAGAGCTACCACTTATCTTTGATTAACTTTGCAAATATTTCATTTAAAATCCCCCTACGCACTCCATTTTATTTTTAACGTACGTGATGTTACTTTTGGTTGATAAAATTATAGAAATGTCAAAATTCCGGTCCCATACAATTATCAAACAATTGTTTTCGTACGAGATAGCTTTTCGGCTAAAATCATGTCTTAGATGACTACATACAACTTTTTATACAACTTTTCCATATCCTTAGTCAGAACTGTATTATGGATTTTACGTAAAAAATTTTTTTCGGGACTAGCCAATTTTATTTCATTACATTTTAAATATTTTACCTACGGGTATAAAATTCGTGGGTCATTTTGACCACCAATGCTCGCGAATGTCCTATGTTGTTTTTGCGGTAAGAATTTTGGCAAATATCCAGGAAGCTGTAGTAGCCGACACTCCCAGTTCATCTAAGATCATTCAATCTCAAGATTCTGCCTCATGCTTTTTGGGAAATTGGGAAAAAGACAAAGATGTGTTCTTTTTCAGATACCAAAATCTCAAACAAGCATACAATCCGTTGCAATACATGCAAAAAATTTTATATGCTAACAACATACTGTTTAGGCAACCTGGCGTATGATTTTTGTTAAAATATGTATTCTTTGTGTTCATTTATAAATTGTTCAATCATAATTGTACTAAATTAATCAAATGTACTAAAATCGTACAGAAAGTACTTAGTTTGTTTATTATGTGCCGTCAAAAATGCCAAGTGAAGCGAATGTGACTTGTGCGATTAGGCCGCTAATCTTATTTTCTTAATATAAATTTTGAATTTGTATATTTTATGTTCAAATAATAAAAAAAAAATAGTTTACCGTTATACCGATGTGTTTTTGATATTGGGTCAAATTGACCTACAAATTTTTTTTTTGAGTGGGGGGTATAACCTGAATTTGTGCAGAAGGGTTAACATATTTTTTTCAACCTTAAATACCAGTTTGGTTTCCTCACGAGATGTTTGCAATACCGAATTTGCTTCCTCAATTTCGCATTTCGCTTTTTATGCTTCTGCGGGCTCGAAACGGATACGCCAAATCACATTTTCGATTTTTTATGTTTTTACCGAATCGCAATTTCACTGACTAGCTTTTTTATGTTTTTACGGGATGGTAACGGGTTCGAAATCAGCTGTTCAAACTATTTTACCTGAAACAAAAAAGTACAAAAGCAAAATACGTGTGAATTTGACATAAAAGAAACACAGAAGCAAGAAAAAAGTTCAAATCATCTGTTCTAACGAGAATACCTTACTTATTGTGCCATGATTACTACCGTACCAAGTCAATGCACTTTTCAGTTTTATGTGGTACGAAAATTAGTATCAAAATGTACCAACTTTGTCATTCCTACTGCATGCCAGCAAAAAACCGAACCAAACACTAGCAGTAACTCTCACGCACACAAACTTAAACGGCAAACCCACAGTAGTCACTCATTCGCTCGAAAATATGTGTTTTTCTTTTCATTTTTAGTACGTTTCCAATCGTTCGTCAGAGTGGATTTGTGTTGTTCATTCTCCGCTGTCTTTTCAGTTTTAAGTTTAAAAGGAAAACACACAAATTTCCAACGTGTTAACTTTTCCGCATACAATTATTGTAGATTTGCTTGGGAGGCGACAAAAATGTCCAGCGTTGTTGCCATTTAACTTCCGTGCTTGTAAAACAAAAAAGTTCATCCTTATCTGACGGTCGGCGAATTTTTATTAAGAATACAACAATAAAAATTGACTAAAATAATTGCATATCTATTGGATACGATACAATCAAGTCAAGTAGTTAGCTAGTCCTCCATGCACTGCTCCATACGACGAGTAGATCTATTAAATACATGTGTTCTGTGTGTGTGTGTGTGCGTTGAGTTAAGCTGTTTTGTTGCGGTCGGTCGTGACTACGTCAGAGAAATAAATAAATCATTATTAAATTAAATACAACTGCAAGCAAGTACAAAACCAACAAGTAGTGTGCAAGAAAACAACAAAAAGTTGTATGTAGTTTGGAAAACAAAATAAAATATTTACAAAAAAAAAGAAAATGTTAGTAAAGTGTTGAATATTTATTCAAATATATAAATTTACTATAAACTGCCTATTTGCACAGAGTAAAAAAAAACAAGTGAATAAAATAAACAAAGGTTCAGTGAAAAAAAAAAATCCAGAATATATGAAACAGTGTTCACATTACAAGACAATCCATGAAGAAAAAGAAGAAGAAACAACAAAGCAAAGAAGAAGAAGAGCATTTCTTCAGAAAATTTTAAACAAAAACTCTAAAAATTTTATGATAAATTTAAGTTGAAGTTGTTTCATTAAACTTGGTCGTTCACTCACTCATTTCTTTGTGTGTTCGTTCGTTCGTTTGTTTGTTTATCTTTCAATAAACGTTAGCGTTTTTCTTTAACGTAATTGTGATTAATTACTGGAAATGTGTGGTGCTGTTGTTGTTGTTCTACCAAGGCAACCTTTTTTACACACACCAAAACATATGTAAAAATGAACACACTACTACACTCGCTGTCAGTTTATATCTGTGTTTTTCTCAGTTTGATGATTAACGTTGTCAAGAGATTTTTTTCATGTTTAGCGTTTTCCTTCAACTACTTTTTTTTTGTTTCACCTACCTATTCATTAAATTACCACTTTTTAACATTTCCTTATGATTTTTTTTTATATTTGAAGAAATCATTTGATTTTTTTCTTATCGTCGCTTTAAAAGTTTGAACTGTTTTTTCTTTTCTATTTCTCTTTTTTTATGCTATTTTTTTTGGTCAATTCGTTCTCACTGTCAAATTCGAAGAATTTATTTGTACTTAGGAGACACGATGTTTAATGTTGCGCTTCTTTCTTCAGACGGTTGCATAAAATGGTAGTATGGTGCCTTATACTTTTTGGACGTTTTCGCCAGTTGATCGATTTTGACACTATGAAGAATGATGAAACATGGGCTATGTCTAGTTTACGTCCTTGTCTCTAAACAACAAAATTTGTTTTGGGTGGGCTAGAACACATTATTTTAATCTAACAAATTTAAAACAAAAAATATCCGGAAACGGATATTTTCGGAGTTATGGGCCCTCAAGTTCGTATGTAAAGGGTGGGCCATGTATAATTGGGAATTTGAACTTCCCGCTATTTCGAAGCAGATGGCCAATTTGACATTTGTGAAGTGACAGATTTTTTGTAAAATGCTCGAAATTTAGGAAATGAGTCGTTACGCTTGAAGAAAATTGGGAAATATTAAAAACTTTCTTCAAAAGTTCCATTCAAATCCTCCATTCAATCTGTACGAAATCTACGAAATGAATTCGATAGAAATTTCATTTTGTGAAGCGAGATCGTCAATACGAATGCTTATTGGACAAAGAACTCGTGAAAGTGCTTTTCCAGTACGTTCAGTGAAAATTATTGCTGTTGTAGCTGAAAGTGAGCTCGGAGCAGTCCTCAACATCAACTCGCCACCGTTCGTAGCAATTTAACATTTCTCACACTCCTTTGCACAGTATTTTGCATTAAGAATTAGCTCAGAAGGCTTATAAAGTCTAATTAGACCAGAAAACTTAAACCTCCTGACCATTTGATACATTTTCGATTCGCTGAATGGGCTGAAAATCGCTTGGCTGAAGGTGAGCATTTTTACCGAAAAATCATCTTTTCCGACGAAGTTCATTTTCACCTCGGGGGCTACGTTAACAAACTGAATTGTCGCATTTGGGGATCAGAAAATCCATACGTCTTCAAGGAGAAGCCGATGCATCCACAACGAGTGACTATTTGAAGCGGGTTTTCGCATCAGAGGCCATTATTCTTCGAAAATGAATAAGGAGCCACTGTTGCTGCCAATATCGCGCGTTGCCGTGCCATGCCCCGCAACTTTTTGCTCCCAAAAAGTAAAGAGGATGACATGACGACGTATGGTTTCAAAAGGACGGCGTTACGTGTCACGCAGCCAACGTTACAATCGATCTTTTTCGCACGGTGTTCTAAAACCGCATAATCAGCCGAATTTCGGAAGTTCATTGGACGCCTCGCAGCTACGATTTCACGCTGTTAGACTATTATCTCTGGAGCGCCGTGAAATATAAGTGCTTTGCAAACAATCCCGAGTCCATTGGGGCCTTAAAACACGAAATCGACTCTGTCGTTCACGAGATAGGGGCCCAAACAATCAAACCTTTACTGACAATTTGGTAGAACGTATGAGGTACTTAAAGCCAGTCGTGGAAGCCATTTGAACAATGTGTTTCTTTCATAAATTGCAATGTTTCATAAATCATAATTTTGATAAAATTGCGAATTAGTATTTTTTTAAGGCGAAATTAAATTCAAAATTTGGTATGGGCCCACCCTTTATATACGGAAGGTTATTACGTTTAACGAATTGTCTTATTGTTTGGAGGCAAGGCTGTTATCTGGTCGTGTTCCGAAAATTCCACTTTCGCAATCAGTCCAATATGTAATATGGGATTTATATTTGCAAAATTTTTGTAATATTCATCAGAGTAAACGGATGGGCATCTTATCTCGCCTAGTTTTCGACATGTCGAAGGTTGGAAAACAAAAACAAAAAAGTTGGCGGTTACAATTAAATAAAAACATCGATTTAAAGTTATCGGAAGTTGAAATTTAAAAGATTGATAAACTTTTTTCTCTAAATATATGTACATACATATGTATGTCAAGGAAAAAGTTTCACTACGGGAAAGTAAGGCTTTCCACGTCCCATTGAATGCCCTCCAACCCTCATGTTTTTCTTTACAAAGCAAATTATAGCAGAAGCGGCAAGAGTTTGATATTCGAAGCACCATTAAGTAAAAACGTTTTTTTGTAGAACACCTCATTCTACGCCGAAAAACTTAAATAAAAATTATCGATAACCCGCTTAGTTATTGAAATATCTGGTTGAAAATTGCACACTAAAGCCCGGTATTAAGTTTTTATGAAATTTGTGTTGCCAAAGGAGTACGTTTATAAAAAATAACGAATCGAAATTTGGCTCACTTTTCTTTTGCTGCTACTCAGCTCTATGCGAAAATTTCGTAGGCAAAATCAATTACAGGGCTGTTACGCCAAAGTTATTACGTACGAAAGCAATTGTTTGATAATTGTTTGGGCCCGAAAATTTTACATTTCGATAATTTTTACAAACAAAATTAACACAACATGGTTTAAAAATTAAGGATTGCGTAGAGGAATTATAAATGAAATATTTGCAAGGTAAATCAAAGATGGTAACTTTTTGCAACAAAATTTTCCGTTTAGAGATAAATAACAAAATTTCTTACGAAATTTCGCAAGAACTGAATACGGGGCTTAAGCCGACAAACTTAAATGAAAATTATCGATAACTCGCTAGTTATCGAGACATCTGTGGTTGAAGATTTTAAAAATCAATAACTTTTTTAATATTTTACTCGACACAATACCGGTTTTGAGGTTTATTAAACAATATTTAATAACAATAATGAACAATGGTTTAATAAAGTTTTGTGTGTGAGCTTAAGGATTTTCTCCTCTGGGGCAAATCAAACACAGACTTAACGGCCTCGGCCATAGTTTTTTAAGTGTTGCCAGAAGTTGTCAAAAAAACATGCTAAAATCATGTGTAGTTCTTTATAGTTTGTTTGGTCTGGTTAACCGTTTGTTTTTTTTTTTTAGAAAAAAGAACAGTAGTATAAAATAATTTATATTCAAATTTGATATATAGAATTTAATATATTGGATATGCATTGCCTATAACCTCAAAAACGGTTAACGTTTTTTTTTTTTAACTTTAGTACAAATATCAGACGCATTCGGGTTTGATCCGTAATGTATTTTTGGCCGTAAAACCAAATATGTTACAATTCTGCAATGCAAATAACCATTAGTTTAGAGTTTCTTCTTACGAACCCACAAAAATAGGAATACATTCTAGGAAAATGATAATTTGTCGGGGAAAAAAATGCTAAACATGAAGATTTAGATACATATAACTAAACTGACCAATCGTCCCGTTTCTGGCGGTATTATCCCGCTTTTTGTGGGATAGTACCGCGTTTTGTTGTGTCATTTTACAACCTGAATCTAAAACAACAAAATGGGTATATACAATATAAAACACTTTGTTTTATATATTTTTAGTCTAATTTTAACTCAATACATACATGTATTTTTATTTAATTTTGTTTTTAAACCCAACAAATTCAGTTCTTTACCCATTGTGTCCCGCTTTTTGGGGCATAAAACTATTTTAGCAGCAAAATCAGATCTGCACCAAAATTTCACCAACGGTAAAGGCTTTTGCGCTGAGTTGAAAAATAAGTTTTGTTTTTTGCGCTAGGTCCAACTTCTTGAGATATAGGCCTTTAAAGCTTGAGTATATAATCGGCCATATCTCAGGTATTTATCATCGGATCTGCTTGAAATATGTATCATTACAAAGCCCGTGTGAAACTCTATAACTCTGTATATAAATATATTTACTTTTATTAACCCATTGAGGGCTCATTTAAAAACTGTTTTTAATCTTTTAGTGTTGTTGTCTTTTGTCGTTGTTGTCTTTTATTTCTGTTGTCCTTTGTTGTAGTTTTTACACACAAAAATAGGAAAAATTATTTCTAAAAACTCGCGCGATTTTTCTGATTTTGTCACACATCGACTTAAGCTACAGAGGGAATTTGATCTCCCCTGCCGGATTAGTTGGAATATAAATTTAACGATGTATGAAATTTATTTCATCAGGATCGGATAATAAATGGCAGAGTTATGCGCGATTACACATTCAAGCTTTGGAGACCTACATTTCGAAAAATATGGACTTTTTTCTTTTTTTTTAAATCCGCATTTAATGCTCTACTACGCAAAAAAAAACGAAAAAAAATCCAATATTGCTGCTAAAAGAAATTTGCTCCCTTTTTGGTTATAACCAAATTTGCGTCACGCGTAAATCCGCCATTTTTATGTTGAAAAAGCTAAACAGCCAAAGTAAATAAAGCGTATAAAATACAAAATATTATATTTTAATTAAAATGCCTACCAAATTTGATCAAAAAAAGCCTAAAGAAGAATATTAAAAAGAAATTTGTATCCCATGTTACGAACTTTGTGTACACAAGTACGTTATCAAATTCAACGAAAAATATGAAGCGTAAAACTGACGTAAAAATCAGTACGCAGTTTTCCTTCTGTATAAGCCTTAACAAAATGCAACGTTACAATTTTGAAACGAAGGTCAGGTCTGTCTCTCTTGTCAAATGTACTGTAGCAGTTTGTTGCATATTCATTGATTGCAGCAGTTTAGTTTTGTTTTAACAATTTGTTTTTTTTTGTACAATTCTCTTTTCTACTCAATCTTTCGAGTTGTTAGCATGTATTTTCTTTCTTCTTTCATTTTTATTATCATTGTTTTAGTTTTTATTACATTCAAACAATATGAGTAATAAGTTCATATACATTTGTATTTTCATCGCGTTTTTTTTGTGTATGTTTTTCACTCTTTTTCAAGTCTTGATATTTTGTCTCATCTTTCTTTTCTTTTGGGTTTTCTTTCGCCTTTACATACTGACTATGACGACGGTATCGACTACGCTGTCGTTTGTCATCATCATCATCGTCATCATCATTTTGAGGTTTTTATTAAAACAAACTTGTGTAGTTTGTTGTGTGTTCGTTCTCTTAAAGCCTTTGACTTGAAAATCAGCTGTGGTGGCATTTCTGATTTTTATTGTTCGTTCGTTTGTTCTTTTTCTAGGTTTTTATATCCAAACATTTTATCCATCCAACACCGGTTGGCTGGTTCTCGTTGGTTGTTGTAAAAGAGAAAAAAAATATGATTGATTAGTTGAATTCCTTTTAAGTTCTTATTGGGGACGAAGTCTTCTGGGTTTGCTTATTTAGGTCTTTGCAACAGGCTGTATGCTGGGAATTTGCTTTAACTTTGTACGTTTTGAAGTACATAAGTACACACAAATGAAAACAGGTTTGCTGGTCGTTGCACTTCCTCTTTACCCGCTGGCATTCGAAAATCCTTATTCTCTCTTATGATTTTCGTCAGTGTGTCAAATTTGGAGAAACAGTAATACAAAAATGTATACATTTAAGTATTTCCGGTGTAATCTATAATATAAAACTGAATGTTCACAATTGTGTATGATGTATATACGAATCTACACCGAGTAGACACTACAAACTTTACATGAACAACGTAAGCCTATTTCAGCTTCTAAAATCGACCTGTGGGCAGTGAGGGCTTGACTACAGTATTTTTTCAGTTCTAAAAAACCGGATACCCCTTGGCTATGTGATTTTGTTTGCATGTATTTCCGCAACCTTCTTTTCGGCTCAAGCAAGTATAACGTGCAGCTGGCGTACCGCACGCCAGGCATAAAAAGCTATTTTGTAGACAAAATGGTTCCAAATACATTGAAGCTGGGTAGTTCATGAACTGTATAGTTAATTTACGGTGACTAGACATCACCCTCACGAACATAATCTATAAATACATGTTCGATACGGCGAATTTATTCGTGATTGTTATGTTCGGACACCTTAAATGAACGAGTTCGACAACTATAGTGAAAGAGTTCGACACAAGTCCAAAATACACAATGAATGTGAATCGGTGTTCTCATATATTCACCATTTTTTGTATCGAAAAGTACAAAAAAATGTACCACAAAGTACTTAGGGAAGTACGTAAATTGTATTATAAATTTACATAAATTGTACAAAAAGTACATAATGGGTACCAAAAAAGTACATCAAGTGTACCATAAATTCACGCGAAAAGTACATCAATTGTACCAGACCTAATCGTATAGTCTGGGCCGAGATTGAAATGAGTCGCAGAAAATATGACAGGTCTGTGTTTGAAATAGAACAGGTCTGTGTTTGAAATGTCTCAACAAATATATACTGTCGGAGAGATCAGGGCAAGGCTGCTCAAGAAAGTTGTGGTATAAGAACAGCTGAATTGTTTTGTTTCATGTTTGATGCCAAAGTGGTGCACACTAGCTGTCAAATGCTGTTTACCTTTGTTTTGTGTCGGTTGTTCGTAGTACGTTGATATTGACATAAACTACACACCAAACCAAAACAGAATACTGGTTGTTGTTGCCTTGTTGTAATTTTTGTAGTATTGCTTCTACCTTTTCAAGCTGCCTTGGATCAGGGTTTTATTTCAGTTTTTATCTGGTTTGTATACCTCAGAGGCAGTGATAATTGAGGCTCCCGCTGAAAGAATGCATCAGCTCCATATTTATTTTGTATTATGTTTGTATATAGTCCACTAAAGTTGATTTTGATAGGGCTAATGGTTTCGGAGATATTAACATTTGGAGCTAATTGTCTTTTGTCCCGGTCGATAAATTAAAGCAGCCTTACATTTGCATTCTGCCAAATAAAAATCCGAAGGTAATAAGAAAAGATATGTGGGCCAGAAACGTAAGACCAACGAATAGAGCCCGTGATTATCCATATATCGACAGAAATGGACAAGAAAAGAAGAGGGGCGAGAATCTAATTGTGAGTGTAAATATCGATGCCACGAGAGAGTACGGGATGTTTCGACGGTTCAAAGAATGTTCAACGGGATGGGTACCAAAGCACTGCAGGATGTGTAAATTGCTCATTGTATCAAAAGCCACCCGTTCAGAGACAGAGGCCATCAACTGGGTAACGGACGCACATAGCCTATGCAAACTCTTGCTATGTAAAGATTGGACTTGATCGGCATCGAGTTTGTCGAAAGGCATTTGCCGCTGTACTAATTGCCAAGAAATCTGCTCTAGACATGTCTTTAGAAGAGCAAAGAGGGAAACTTGCAAAAATGTATACCAAACAAGGTTAAAGGTGAGGTAATACAAAGGGTTCTTAATCATATCCTGAAGTCCTCAAGAGAGCCTTAACACTATTCTCGAGCGGATATCCAAGACGTTGAATATCTACCTGCAAATGATATGTTGAAGACGATTCATGCTCTTTTCACTGCAAAAAACCTAGTTGGTGGCATTTTGTATGATTTTTACTGCAGGTATTTCGCTGCAAAATTTCGATTTCGCTGCCCAAATCAGACACATACAAAACTTGCAATGTGTTCGCAACCAAATTGAAATCAACATGTTTGTCTACAGAAGAGCGGGCCAAACGTTGTCAGGATAAGGACGAGCACCAAGATTCGGCGGTGTCCTTTTTCCATGATCTGAAGCATACATTTGAAATTTCTAAAGTACAGAAGCATGTGGAGGCTATTTGCTACGACTACAAACAAATTTTGCGCGCTTCCGAAGGTTCCATCGGAGGATCCATTTTACAAGCGACAACTATGGCTGTACAATTTTGGAATCTCTCCAGCAAGAAGCCGACCCACAGTTTTTATATGTATGATGAAGTGACCGGAAGAAAAACCACAAATGAAACTGTCAGCTTCTTGGACCAACACATAAGTACAGCCATTGATCCCGAGGTACGAGAACTATACATTTTCTCGGCCAACTGTGTGGTTCAAAACAAGAATTATAGCATGATGGAATTCCTCGTATATCTAATAGAAAAGGGTCCATTCGACAGGATTGTTTAAAGATTCCCAGAGCCAGGACACAGTTTTATGCCATGCGATAGGGCTTTTGGAATTATGGGAAAGGAGATTCGAAAGAATGATCGGATTTATTATCTACCTTCAGATTACTTCAGAATAATAATGAAGACCAGCAGTAAATTTATATTCCTTCCATCATATCACGATATAATTTTAAACATAGTTGAATTTTCAACAGTTCTTCGGTAAACAACCAGTAATCAAAGGAACCAAACGGAAGTTCCGCGTGACAAAGCCGAGAGTCTTTCTTTACGAGAGGGGTCAAGGTGGTTATCCGATTGTCAGCGCTGGATGTAGATGTATGAAGTAGATATGGCGTAGAAAGGGTTGATTGCGGTGGATTTTGATAAGGCATATCTTTCACCTATTCCCCATCAAAGGCCTAAAAACCAGGATGTTATGGATCTTGGCGAAAATGATGTTGCGAAATCAGTAATCGCTTCTTATGAAAAACCCACGTGTAAAGAATAAAAATGATGGACTCGAAAGATTAGGTGTTTGCTCTCTTAAATAAAAATAATGCGATACAATTTGAAATCATCCACTCAGAATGAGTTACCTGCAATTTTCATTTTAAAATTTCGCACAGTCCAAAGTTTTGTTTTCTTTGAACGACTTATCATACAAAAACCGTCTCCCAAACTTGTCATAACTTTTTATGAATAAGGCCGAATGACTCTAAGACATGTTTTACGCAATTAATTCACTTTAATTTGATTTCTCACGAATGAACATTTGTGGAGCTGATGTATTCTTACAGCGGGGCCATCAATTGTGTAACTTTAGTTACTCCTTAAAAATCAAACAACTGACTAGGATTATAATTGTCTGCCTTTAATATCACTAAACTCTCCCAATAAAATAAGTGAAAATCTAAGCAAGCGATGTAATCAAAACAAGTATTGTAAGTTTCATCTGATAAGTATTAGATCTTTGTTTCTCAGCTTGAATTCCCGCCGTCAGATTATTTTTTGTGTAAATTCACTCATCGAGGCAAAAACGTAAGATACGAGGGAGGATCAATAACTCCATGACTTTTCGATCTTCCCTCGTAGTTATATACAATGCAACACTGCTCCCATCAAGTACCACCTGTTAATAGACTATTGTAAAATTTTGAGAAAGTTCCGTCATTTACTTTGTGTGTAACAGCTGTTCAAAACATACAACCTCGTACATCTTTTTTAAAAATGGGAAAAAGTGAATTTCGAGTGCTCATTAAACATTATTTTTTGCGTCAATCAAACCAAGGAAAAGCTTGATAAATACTATGGGGGGACTCTGCACCATCGATTTCAATGGTTAAAAAGTGGTTTACTGACTTTCGTTGTGGTCGCACAAGTACAAATGACGCTGAACGTTCTGGACGGCCAATTGAGGTCAATACACCCGAAAATGTCGAAAAAATCCACGATATGGTGTTGAGATTGTGCGTGAGATTGTTGATGCCATAGGCATTTCATATGGCAGTGTGGCAGCTGTCTGCAAGATGGGTGCCGCGTTTGCTCTCAATTGACCATAAAAGCACGGGTGCACCCGTATGTAGTCTACGAATTGGTACCTCATCCGTCATATTCTCCGGATTTAGCACCCAATGACTATTTCGTATTTCCAAACCTAAAGAAATGGCTCGGTGGAAAGAGATTTAGCTCCAACGATGAAATTATTGATCAAACAAATGCCTATTTTATGAACCTCGAAAAATCCTATTTTTTGGAAGGGATACAAAAATTGGAGAAACGTTGGACTAAGTGTATTGAGCTAAAAGGAGATTCTGTTGAAAAATAATTTTTTTTTGCAAAAAAAAAACTGTGTTTCATTCAAACAGTCATTGATCCGCCCTCGTATATCGATGTGTAAAGTGAATGTCAGATCTATCCAACAGATTTGTCTGAGGTTCGTTATTGATAATTGAATTTACATTGAAAATTATCTAAGGACTGTCAGGTGTCTTACTTACTTACTTATCCGGTCTCGAACAACCCCGGGGGGTCAGGGACCTTACAAAACGAAGATAACATATTTCGCCAACCAGTTCGATCTTTTGCTTTATTTCTCCAGTTGGCAATACCAAGTGTACCAGCGGAGTCTTGGTCTTCCTCATTTTCGTCTTTCTTCAAGTTCGGTTTCGAAACCCCTTCGTGCTGGTTCGTCTTCATCCATTCTACTGACATGGCCTAGCCAGCGCAATCGCGTTATTTTGATCCTATGTCAATGTCCGGATAAAGCTCATGATTCATGCGTCACCGATACTCGCCGTTGTGCACTATAGGGCCATACATTTTTCGCAGTATTTTTCTCTCGAAGACTCTTACAGATGTTTCGTCTGCTTGCGATGGGACTCATGATTCTGCGCCATAAAGTAAGACAGGTTGAATGAGAGTCTGGTACAGCTGAACTTTTGTTACTCGAGAGAGGGCTTTATCTCAAAAGTGCTTGCTTAGCCCAAAATAACATCTATTCGCAAGCACAATTCTCCGCTTGATCTCAAGGCTGACGTTGTTGTTTTTGTTTACGGCAAATCCGAGGTATATAAATTCGTCCACTACCTCGAAGTTATAGCGGTTATCAACGTTCACGCTTTGGTCTAATCGCGTGGAGGCCCTGTTCGTTGAAACCATTAATTTTGTCTTGTCCTCATTTACCGTCAGACCCACTTTTGTTGACTCCTTCTCAATTCTCGAAAAAACAGCAGTAACTTCTCTAATTGTGTGCCCAATGATATCTATATCATCAGAAAACGCGAGCAGCAAGTGACTTTTGCTGCTGATGGTTTTATTCATGTTGACTGCAGCTTTTCTCATAATGATCTCCATTAAGATGTTAAAGAGATCGCACGATAGGGTGTCGCCTTGCATGAGGCCTCGCTTAGTTTCGAAAGGTTCGATAAGATCCTTACCAACTTTCACTGCGGATTTGGTGTTCGTCAAGGTCATCCTGCAAAGGCGTATGGGTTTTGCAGGAATACCAAGCTCAGAAATTGCTTCATAGAGTTTCTCCCGTATCGGACTATCGAAGGCCGCCTTATAATCGATAAATAGATGATAGGTGTGGATTTGTTTTTCGTGTGTCTTCTCCAGGATTTGGCGTAGCGTGAAAATCTGGTCAGTTGTTGATTTTCCAGGCTTAAAGCCACACTGGTATGGTCCAATCAGGTCAGCGATAATTTGTTTTAGTCTTTCGCACATTATACTTGATATAACCTTATATGCTATGGATAAAAGGCTTATTCCACGGTAGTTGGCACAAATACTCGGGTCACCTTTTTTAAATATGGGACATAGTACACTGAGACTCCAATCGCCGGGCATGCATTCATCTAACCAAATTTTGCTAATGAGTAGATGCATGCACCATATCAGCTTAAAACAGCTCCGCCGGTAATCCATCGGCTCCTGCGGCTTTGTTATTCTTAAGCCAGGCAATAGCTGTTCTGACCTCGTCTTGGTTAGGATGACGACGTCGTCGTCCATATTGTGATCGATTGTCTCATAGTCATTGGATATCTCAGGTACTAGTAGCGCGGAGAAATGCTCTCTCCATATTCCCAACATGCTCTGCACATCTTCGACGAGATTTCCGTCCTTGTCTTTACAGAAGGGGAGCCTTGAACCATGTCCATTAGTTCCGTTTTTAACTTTTTGGTAGAATTTTCGGGCTTCGTTCTTCCTTGTGTACACGCAAAGAAAAAACTCGTTCTTCCCAAATGAAATCTCAGATAACTGAAGTTCGTTTGGGGGTCATTTCGTTTGGGAGGACCGAAAAATGGTTGCAGCAAACGAGTTATGAAAAATATAAGCTGAAAAAGCGTTTGCGAGAAACGAAAAACGGTTCCGCCAACTGTTCCCTCGGTTACAGCAACCGAGTTGCAGTTGATGCTAACTAAAAAAACGTTTGCGAGAATTGAAAAACGTTTGCAGTAAACTTGTTATGGAAAATTAAAGCTGAAAAAACGTTTGTGATAAACGAAAAACGGTTCCACCAACTGTTCTTTCGGTTACAGCAACCGAGTTGTAGTTACTCTACTCAGTACATTGTAAATTAAAATTTATATTTATGGTTTCCATAAGCTCTTTTTTGTGTAAATTTACAACTTTTATGATTTTGGTTTTACCCATAAAGTTTGTTTTAAAAAAAGTTGGAATTTTTGTCTATCTTTCCAGTGTCTACTAACACGTCCGTCTTGCCTTGTATTCAAATAACAACTAAAAGTGCAGCAAACTACAACGCGTCAGTTGTCCATCCAAGATATGTATATTGACAAGGCAAAAGCCTTTTATGTGTATGCGTGAGGTTGTATGTCAAACGAGTGGACTGTGTATACAGTCGACAGAATGAGAGAAATTTACGTTCTTCGTAATCTGTGCTCTCATTAGAAAAATAACTAATTTCAGTTATCGCAAACGGTTTTTAACTTGCGACAAATGTAATTTTGTACGCGTTTAATGCAAACGAGATCTCGTTTGCAACAGCATGATACAGATTTGCGATATATGAGTTTATTTGGGAGAACTACATAAACAGTTGCGATTAATAAATTAATACAAATCAATAAGTATTGTTGTGGCAACCGAGCAATAAACGTTTTTTTTCTTTGCGTGTATGTCTCAATTTTCTCACTCTCGCGCTTTCTCCACTGCCGTTTACACCTAAAGAGACGGATTACCTCCTTTCTTTTCTCCCTATACCGCTCAGTTGCAGCTCGCGTTGCAATTGACTGAAGCATTACCATTCGTGCAGCGTTCTTTTCGTCATTTGCTATGCGACACTCTTCACCGTACCACGGTTTATTGTGAAGCGGTTTTTCGAAACCAAGTACGGTTGTTGCGGCAGTTTTTATAGAGTCGGAAATGGGTTTCCACTGCGCATCAGGATCGTCATCGGCAGGGGGGTGGGTTCTGTGCCAAAAGTTGCGAGAGCTTCCTTGAGTAGACTGTGGCTACCTCTGGTAATTGCAGCTTTCCGATGTCCGGCTTCCTCTGCGTCTGGTTTCGTACGATTTTCGCTTGCCCCCACAAAAAATAGTATAGTGGGGTCAAATCGCACGAACGAGCTTAGTAAGTGACTTCGTCACAACAAATGGACGTAACTTGCGAACACATTATTCACATAGCATGAATTTTGATAATAAAACTCAATGATTTGCAAACGTTTTTTCGTTTGCAAGTCTATTCATGATGAAATGTCAAGGCAAATTGAACATTTTTGACTTTGACACATGTCACGAATCACACGTGAAGTGTCAAAAACTTACCACTGAAAAATGAAATAGCAAAAAATCGCCCTTTATATAAGTACTTCAGGGTAATGTAAACTTTACCTAAAGCGGACCACACATACATATCTCAATCATGAGCATGAGGATGAATCAGTCACTTTGCGTTACTTTTGTCATTTTAGTAGTTTATATAACGTTACGGCTGTTCGGTGACTACCTGCGTTGTGTTACGTTATTTAAAGGGTAGTTTATAAAACGCAGCGCAACGTTTTTGATCACTTCAGCTGTCAAATTGAAAACGCCACTTTTCTTCGCGTTAGTTGAAGAAATTACAAATTGCCAATTTTGGCTGAAATGCATTCGACGAAATTAGAGCTCAAACTTTTTTTTTTCAAATAATTCAAAATTATATTGTTTACGCACAGAAATTATTATTTACAATAATAAAATTAGAAATGGAACGTTGAAATAAATAATGCGTTGCAAAACTATTATAATTATATTTATAAAAATTATAGACATCATTTGATGTTGCCAATAATAAACAAAATAACCAATACATACCGCTAAATGGCACGTGTTTTTGAAAAGACAACTAATTTAATATATATATATGTACATAAACCCAAAATAACATAGATTTTTTATATATTGTTGGTATTTGCAGTATTATAAATAATAGAAATCTTCAAATCTGTTGATCTACTGAAATAGAGCTAAATTTTTAATATTTTTCATTCTGCTCATTTCACTCAATATAACTTTTTCTCGTCTATAATTGTTTAGTTACAGCTTTCGTAAACAAACGCAAGCGCGAAGTGATATATAAACTACCATTTTTTTGACTTTGGCGTTCGCGTTGGCTTTTGCGTTTAAGTTCACTTTCGGGACTTTTAGAATACTACCCTTATTGTCGGTTTAACACCAATCCCGATTCGATAAAAGAATGCAATCGCTGTAGTTCACATCTCTAAATTGCTTGCAAACAATTTTGGTGATCTTTATTCAATTTTATGAGCCAGGGAAAAAGTTATCGACAAAACTCATGCTGATGACGGACAAGTCTGTGGTGCACTAAAGCGTCAACGGCAAACGTAGAACTTGATTGACAATTGAGAAGTCGGTTAAAAGATTTAGAAATTATTCACATATGTAGGGTTTCACATATTTATCGACTCAATTCATATATCATTTCAACAAAATCCCATACAACTTGCAATAAAAAAATAATTTTTAAATACTTAAAAAAGTGAATTAATTGGTAATTGTTCGCACAAATGTATTGAGGAAATGCTCTTCTTAATGTGTTGTTAAAATGTGTTTAAGAAAATAAACATTTTGTACTAAAATCATTAATAAAGACAATTTTAATGTAACTGTTTGGAAATATTTAATTTATATTCAAGATATGCAACATCTTCCACTATATGTTTGGTGGGATATCCTATCCATTGATTTGTCATCATTGTTCGTGCAACCAGAGTTATAATACCAAGAACAACGACGCTAATCCTCCTGAGCTCATTAGTATCCACGAAGCTCTAGAAGAGACTATTAAAAAAGGACATCAGCATAGTTGAGTATGTATATTTTTTGTTGTTGTATTTTTTCTATCGTAATTTTTCATAGGCTTAAAAAGGAGACTTTAAAGAACCAGTATGCTTTTAAATCTAAAAGTACGTTTTAAATCACAAAAGTACATGCTATCTAAAAGTACATCCCAAATAATGTGATATATATCTCCAAAGATTGACTTTTACTTTTTTTGACTATTTTACAACCGGATGAGGTCAGACAGACGCCTTACACATTTTAATTAATAAAAAATTTAAAATATTCTTCACACTGTTTCTATTCTTCGTCTTTTTCTCGTAGCTCCAAGGATACGGAGGGATTCTTCGGTCTGGTCTTTCCAGCCTCTTCTCTTGCTTCCATGGAGTACGTCATCGAAAACCTTTCGCGCTGGTTCATTTCATTAATTTTGATAATATGGCCTAGCCTTCGCAATTGCCGTAATTTGATTCCCCTTGCTACATTTATGTCGGAATACAAACTACAGCTCGTGATTCCAACGGCGTCGGTACTCGCCGTTTTCCTTAATAGGACCCTACATTTTGCGGAGAATTTCCCTCTCGATTACGCCCAGGTGTTTTTCATACACTTGCGATTCGACCCAAGTTTCGGAGCCATATGCCAGGATACATAAAATTATAGGCTGATATAGCTGGACTTTTGTCGAGAGAAGACTTTGTTCTTAAACAGCTTGCTAAGCCCCAAATTGGCATATATTTGCAAGCACTATTCTCCTATTTATCTCCAGGCTGACAATGTTGTAATTGTTCACGTCGAATCCAAGGTAGATTAATTCATCTACCACTTCAAAATTAAATCGGTTGTCAACCTACAAGTGTCGACCCAGTCGAGAAGTTTCTCTAGTCCTCGAAACCATCAATTTTGTCTTGCCCTAATTAACAGCAAGACCCATCTCTGTTGATTAGTTTTCGATTCTTGAAAATACTGCAGTAACCTCTCGCAGGTTTCGCCCAATAATGTCAATGTCGTCGACATACGCGAGCAACATTAAGGCTTTTTTTGGTTGATGGTCTTGTACCTACTTCCCGCAGCTTTTCTCATTATTATCTCCTTGCTTAAGTCCTTGCCTGGTACAGAATAATTCGGTGAGGTCTTTCCCTACCTTCACTACTGATTTGGTGTTGCTCAGCGTCATTTTGCAAAGGCCAATCAATTTTGCTGGTATTCCAAGTTCGTACACTTTTTCACATTAGGGGCTATCGATAGCAGTTTTGTAATCGACAAAAGTATGGTATATATCGATTTTCTTTTCGAGGGTCTTTTCCAGGATCTGGCGTAGCGTGAATATTTGGTCAGTCGTGGACTTCCCTGGTCTAAAACCACACTGATAAGGTCCAGTCAGGTTTTCAATAATTGCCTTTAGTCATTCATATAAAACGCTGGAATTCGAATTGGCCTTCCAGATTCTGCGATTTATAGCCATTGAACTTTTTTCTCCTTTGGTTTTTCAAATTAATTGTGGAAATTTTGGGGGGCACCTTTAGAAGCAAATAGTCTGAACTTTAAAATATTTTTCTAATCGGACATATTTTTGTAATCGGGAAGGCTCTAAACTGATATTTGCAAGCTTGCGAGCAGGAAGCCCAAGTTGAATCTACCGGACATCGATTAGAGAAACTTTTTTTTGAAAGCGGTCAAACGATAATGACAAAATTGCAAATATGGTGTATAACTTGGAAAAGGGGCATCCAATCGATAGCGTTTATTGAATGCATATAAGTATCTTGGTAGATACACGCTGAAACATCTGTATTTTTTAATGTTGGATGCAAATATAACGTGTTTGTAGCGTTTCGCAAATATACTATACTTGTGCTCAAACACATTGTATTTGCTATTCAATATAACATGTTTGAGACATAATGATTAAAATGTTATAATATATGTATTTCTGAAGCAAATTTTGTTTGTTTGTTGAAAACTGCTGAAAACACTTCTGTCAGTCACCATAATGAAAAGAAATGCAGCAGATCTTCAATTCACGAAAGCAATGTATGCAAACATGTACATGGTTCCTGCAAAATGTTGCTGGGACCGTTAAATTCTGGTGATTGGTATACAGTTTTTTTGCTGGGATATTTAAAAATCCGCTAATTTACTTATTTAGAATTTAGACATAATCGGCGTCGATTTCGGCTTTGGCCGAAGTTTAAGATGTTTACCGAAGTTCGGCTTTGGTTCAAAGAACCGCCTTCGGTCCAGCTCTAATGGCAATATTGTTTTTGCACTCACGCCCACACCTCTAATCCCAACCCTCAAAAATTATGTTATATTTGTGTCTCTTAATTTTGTTCATATCCGCACACAAGGAACAAAAAAACGTTTATTGCTCGGTTACCACAACAATACTTATTGATTTGTATTAATTTATTAATCGCAACCGTTCATGTAGTTCTCCCAAATAAACTCATATGTCGCAAATGTGTATCATGTTGTTGCAAATGAGTTCTCGTTTGCATTAAACGCATACAAAATTACATTTGCCACAAGTTACAAACCGTTTGCGATAACTGAAATTATTTATTTTTCTAATGAGAGCACAGATTACGAAGAACGTAAATTTCGCTCATTCTCTCGACTGTATACACAGTCTTATCCACTCGTTTGGCATACACACTCACGCATACACATTAAAAAAGAGCTTTTGGAAGCCATTAATAAAAGTTTTAATTACAACTCGGTTGCTGTAGCCGAAAGAACAGTTGGTTGAACCGTTTTTCGTTTCTCACAAACGTTTTTCTAGCTTTATTTTTCATAACTCGTTTACTGCAAACGTTTTTCCGTTCTTTTTTAGTTAGGATCACCTACAACTCGATTGCTGTAACCGAGGGAACAGTTGGCGGAACCGTTTTTCATTTCTCGCAAACGTTTTTTTCCGCTTATGTTTTTCATAACTCGTTTGCTGCAAACATTTTTCGGTTCTCTCAAACAGTTTCGGTTCTCCAAAATGTATGGCTTACCAGAAGTTCGGTTCTCCCAACTACAGTCCCCAAAATAACTTCAGTTATCTGAGATTTCGTTTGGGAGGAACGAGTTTTTTCTTTGCGTGCGGGTAAATCCAAAAATAAAAACTTTTACTATTGTCTGTTTTTACATTTTGGGGATATTTTTTAGTTTTTCCGTTTAAATTTTTGTGTTGGTAAATGTTGGACCTTTATAGTTTGAACTGGCTCAGGACACCTTTTGAGCTCCGAGAATGAAAGACTTGGTCCAAATTATGGACCCTCTTTACAAATTCTCAGCCAGTTTTCTCATTTGCAGATTTCTCGGCTAGAGGCAACATTAATTCAGTATTTGAACAAATTTCCAAAATCTGTGTAACTTTTTAAATATGTTTTTTTTTAAGCTTAAACTATTTTTGCCTTATTTGACCCTAAGTTATAGTACAACAAATTCGAATTTATAATTTACATCGATTTTTCCTTCTACCTACACTTGTAATTTTCTCGTTGGGAAATTTTGCTGCATGTACATTTGAAAACGGTGAACAGACATCCCAGCCATTTATATGCAAATTTCCAATTGTTAATACTCAGCACTTTTTCAATGTCCATTGATGATGATTACCTTTCAGATTATAGACAACCTTTAAATACTTACGTGCATACATATTCTTATACATAAAAATCGAATAACATCTGTGTCAGCAATAATATGGTGGGAAAGGGGGGAGCAATCGTAAAAGAGAGATGCAAAATAAGGAAATAACGTTGAAATCTGACATGAAATTCTTTAAGAAGTACTTATATTGTATGTAATACATAGAAATTCCAAATGCCCTAAAGAACCTTGAACATGTGGATTTTACTTGGAATGACTTCAATGATTTTGAAAAAAATAGGTTTAAACGAAAAGTAAATTTTTGAGTGAAATAACTTAATCGTAAACTTTAGGATATCATATTTAACACCACGAATTTTCTCTACCAAAACTTTTGTCATTATTAGAACTATTTTAACTACTTGGCAACCCCTAAGAATCAAAGCACTACACCCAGCACACCCACAGCCACAGCCTTGTAGAGAAATGTAATGTAGTAGTTGAGGAACTCATGAAAGCGTATCACATGTTAAAGATCTTCATTAACATTTTTTATGTGCAGAAATTCGTTAGGAAATTAACCAACTAGTATTTCCAAAACTATTTCATCTACCTTTAAGTTGAGGGCAAAATTGTTGTCAAAAGAATTTTGCTAACATAGCAACCGAAATGTTGATAAAAACACTACAAAACATATTTACATATTTTAGTACTACGATATGTTTGTGCATTAAAGCGACTCAATTTTTGGAAAACAGAAAAACTGGTGTCCTTAGTATAAACTTACATATTTTAGTACTACGATATGTTTGTGCATTAAAGCGACTCAATTTTTGGAAAACAGAAAAACTGGTGTCCTTAGTATAAACTTGTCCATTAGTAAATAACATATTTTTTGTAATACAATTTTTGTAATTCTAAGTTTCACCCAATTTGTGACATCCTTTTGTTTTAGCGAACCTCTCTACTATTGCCCATTGTTTATGACCCAGGAGAATTCAATTGTGTTTTACCTGTGCAATAGTAGACCGGAAATATTTTATGTGAAGTAGTTGTGGCAATATTTTTAACTCATCCGGCACGAAATGACCCGTATAAGGGTACAACGTTTTTGGTCGTTTTGTTTGCAAATTAGATTCTTTAATCGTTTTGCTGTTCCTAATTAAACTTGATGCCAGAGAAATTATTGAATATGACATAGGTATGTATATACGAGGGCGGATCAATAAGTCCGTGACTTTTTGAACTTCCCTCGTAGTTATATGAAATGCAACACTGCTCCCATCAAGTACCACCTCTTAATAGACTACTTTTAAATTTTGAGCAAGTTCCGTTATTTACTTTGCGTTTAACAGCTGTTCAAAACATACCAAAAACGATGAACAAGTAGACAGTCAACATTCCTCTTCACTCAAATGTCAACAAACACAACGAGTGAAACCCTAGTCATTCTCTCTTCTCTCTCTGTTATTATAAATAAATATACAAATTCCAACCATGTTGAAGTAAAATTACATAAACTATGTAAAAAGTATGAAATAATCAAGATACGACGCGTGACAGAAATGTCTTTGTGTGAATTTCTAGCACTTTTTGGTTCTCTTTTACCAGAGTTGCGAAATTGCGCACATCTTCTGGTCATCTAATTCTAAATCGTCTTTGACATACAACCTCGTGCATTTTTTTTAAATGGAAAAAAGTGAATTTCGAGTGCTCATTAATCATTATTTTTTGCCAAAAAAACCGTCAATCAAACCAAGAACAAGCTTGATAAATACTATGGGGACTCTGCACCATCGATTTCAATGGTAACAAAAAAAGTGGTTTACTGACTTTCGTTGTGGTCGCACACGTACAAATGACGCTGAACGTTCTGGACAGCCAATTGAAGTCAATACACACGAAAATGTCGAAAAAATCCACGATATTGTGTTGGCCGATCGAAGAGTAAAAGTGCGTGAGATTGTTGATGGCATCGGCATTTCATATGGCAGTGTGGTTTCGATTTTAAATGATGAGTAGGGTTTAAGAAAGCTGTCTGCCAGATGGGTGCCGCGTTTGCTCTCTCATAACCATAAACGCACGGGTGCACACGTGTGTAGACTCAATGACAAAATTCCATGAATTGGCCTACGAATTCGTACCTCATCCTCCATATTCTCCGGATTTAGCCCCCAGTGACTATTTCCTATTTCCAAACCTAAAGAAATGGCTCACTGGAAAGAGATTTAGATCCAACGATAAAATTATTGATGAAACAAAGGCCTATTTTATGGACATCGAAAAATCCTATTTTTTTTGGAAGGGATACAAAAATTGGAGAAACGTTGGACTAAGTGTATTGAGCTAAAAGGAGATTATGAAAAAAAAAAACTATGTTTCATTCAAAAAGTCATGGACTTATTAATCCGCCCTCGTAATTGATAAATATAACCATGCATTTCGGTTTGATTTACATCTTCATATAAATATATATATATTCAGCAGAGGACCACCGGTCAATCAGCTTGGACCACTGATTTGCAGAGAATAAAAGTTTTGACGAGTGTGTGACTCTATTTCATCGCACACCACTGTATATAAGTAGGTGGTGAAAATTAGGAGCAAATCGTACAACGTTATCATGTCGTACCTCGAGTTCAATTTAAAAATATTTAAAGTATAGGGAAATGTGGCAAGCCCAATATGAAAATACACAGTCAGAAAGGAGAGAACTATATTTAATTCTAAATGGAATACAACTGAGGTAAATGTAACTTCGTTTGGATCCAAAGATTAAGTCAATTTTTATCTTTAGATTTAGGAAATCATATTTAACCACGCAAGGAAATATTTCTTTAAACAAAGTAAAATTTGAATTAATTTGAATTAAGTAAATTTTTTCTCAAATTCAGTAGAATTGTACCTATTGGGAGGAAATTTGCCATAGGAAAATGAAGTCAATTTATTATATTCTTTTGTGCCCATACTCCTTTTACTGTACTGCTCTTCCTTAAGTACTGTGATTAAGTAAAATTTCCCGTAAGGGAAATGATGTAAAATTTCTCTAATTTTAAGTACAAGTGGACTGTAAATTTTTTGAATTAAATATTTGTTGAAATATTTTTTTTCGGAGAGTGGTCTTAATTTTCGGAACAAGCGCTACAATTGTAGAAAGTTATAGTACTGATTCCTATTAATATATGTCGCACAGTCGAGAGTATAGGCAGTAATCGAAGAAAGGCAAGTATTTTTTTTATTCAGTGTATGAATAGGAAACATAACTGAAAATGACAGTTTTTCAGAGTTGAAACGTATTAAATATAGAATGCCTGGAAAACTGAATTAATCCGGTATGTGATGAAAATCGATCGAGTCGAAATCGAAAACGATTTCCTAGTCCTAATATTGGACAACAGACTTTTTATATATACATTATTTTATGACAGAAAAAATTAAGAGATATCCATTATTTGCACAAAAAACAGCATTACTATTATGTCAAATCATCTTCGATTTAAAGCGATCGATTTCCATCACATACCAGATTATGATTGTCATGACATTTCATACATCGTCAGTTCACTCTTATAATTTGTATACATATCCATGGGAATTTTTGCAATTTATCAGAGGTCGTCAACTGTTTAGTAGACTCTAACGATGAGGAATTTCTACAAATGAAATAATACAAAATACAATTTAAATTTCAAGTTGGCATTAGTATAAATTACATCTAACTTTTCTAAATTAGATTTACATAGCTAAAAGTTTAATTAAGAACTGAAAACTGGACAAAAGACATTCATGCACCCATACACCACAAGGACATTGGTGTACATTTACACAAAACTTTAATGTCTCCCTTGATAAGTAAAGTGGATTAAGGAAGAGCAAGGAGACGGGACAAAAACTACATACATGCATACGAAAATACTCGTATCAACATATGACAGTCACCGAAACATGTGTCAAACTATCGGACTTTGCAAACCTAATTAGGTTTTAGGGTTTTTGTTTCGGTTGAACAACCACATCATCACCAGCAGCAGCGCCAACAATAAGCGGCAACAACAGCGCCAGAATATGTTTACAACCTATTAGTATTTAACAGTTGTCCATTTCTTTCTGTTTACCATTTTTCTACCCCATGTATATTTTCCCCAGATTTTGTATACTAAGGATGAATTATTTCCATCGACCACAAAATAATCTCCTCCTTCCGCTATCGATTACTAGAGGGCGAGCGAAGATTAGGTACATAATATAAGTAATACAGGAAGCAACATGAGGGGCACCAATGGTGGCTGGCAACTTCTCGTATATGTATGTATCTATTAGCCGGTAGGATAACGTCTACTATGGGATCTTACGTATTTAGTAACCTGGGAGAATTATCTCAGATAGGCGTAGATATGATCTTAAGCTTCTTGAAGCAAATTAAATGGCTCTTCGTTGGAGCTTCTGTTTAATTTCGTTTGGCCGTGGTATCACAATGGACTAACAAGTCTAAAGGGCACCTTAGACCAGCGGATTGTCGGGCCGACTTTCGAGTCGGGCGGAATCATCTCCCAGTGTAAGGTGAAGTCGGGCAGTCGGCCGACTAGTCGGGCCAAACTCAAAACTAATTTTGTTTTTCAGAAAGTCGGTTAGTGTAAGGCGAAACAATGCCCGACACAAAAGTCCGCCTGACTAATAGTCGGCCGACTGGTCCGCAGGTCTAAGGTGTCTTAAGCGACTCTTCGTTGATCAACTGCCGCCAACATCTGACCTATTGACCTCTGTCCCACATGACTAATATTTCTTTTGTTTCCGCGTAATTGAAGAACAATTTGTCAAAAATTATTTTCGATACCACAAATTTCGGCAGTTAGGATTACATTCTGCAGCTATCGATGACACATTCGGGTGAAACTGGAGGAGAGCAAGAAATTGTAAAGCGAAACCCACAGAGCATGAACTTTGTTTTGGTCGATAACTTTTTATATGACTGATGAATTTGAAAAAATATTACCAAAAAAAATTTTGTGATCATGATAAGGATACGAACAACTTTGATAACATTCTTACATGAGAGTAAGAAGGGTGGTAAATCGACTATAAATATCAACGATAGCTGTTGGTTAGTCATGCTCACGAATTACAAGTCTTCGGTTCGCTTTAGTATCAATGACCAGAGATTAAATCGTAACGATACACGCAGCAAAATCAGTCTTTTTTTCTTGTTTGGATGCAAATATAATGTGTGTTTGAAGCTTGCCGCAAATACAGTACATGTACGAATGGTCCAAACACATTGGTTTTGTTATTCAATATTACATGTTTGAGACGCATTCCAAATATTCATTTATCTGCATGACCTAAACTCACTTATATTTAATGTACATATGTATCACTGATTGAAAAAATAATGCAAACATACAGTTATATCTCCTTCTCCCTCTTATAATATGTTGATCTCGACAGAGCATAGCGACAAAAAAAAAGTAATCAGTGCACCAAACACTGCTGTATTTGTATCACAAACAAAGCTGTATTTGGATCACAAACACATATATTATAACATATTAATCATTGTGTCTCAGTCATGTAATATTGAAAAGCAAACACAATGGGTTTAGACACAAGTATACAATATTTGCAACCAGCTGCAAACACCCGGTATATTTGCATCCAAACAATAAAAAAATACAGATTTTTCAGCGTGTACAGGTTAACCAGCCACTAATGGGCATTTAAATCATTGGTAAACATTGACTGAAAATTCCAATTCGACGTTTAACTACAATTTAACTATAAAACGGACATGCCCACTGAGTGAAAAACTGACCATTGGTTACCGAGATATTCTGTGTTTAAACTTTCTATAGCCGGTCTTTGATCGGGCTTAAGTATTTCTCTTGTGTATCATGTATTTGAAGGAAAATATCTAGAGTTTTTAGCTTTGATGGCAAATTGGTTATCTACCGATAGTATCAGCAGGGACAGTAGTTAGGCATATGATGATTAAATTCTCAACTAGGCATGCCTGTGAGTGTGTTTTCTTGAATTTTACAACATTCCAACAATCCTAAATTTTTTTCACTTTAAAAAATTTTCCTGATCAATTAGTGCAGTATAAAGTTTTCATACATTAACATATAAACATTCATATTTTTAACCGATATCTAGATTTTAGTCGATAACTCTTGAAATTTTTAAGGTATGTAGTATAACTAAATTTTTTACAAATCCGGTTGTTTAAAATGCAGATTGAGATTAAAAAGAAGGTATTTGATTAGATAGGCTGGGATTAGAGGTTTACGCCGATTGTTTCTGCTTCGGCGGCGGCGTAGTGACCTGGAGAAACCGGCGGCTTGGTCGGCTAACCTGGCGGCGGCGGCTTTTTCTAATTGTTACGAAATTGATCTGGCTGCTACTGTGCAGAGTTCAATTCTTAGGAAATTTGACCTGCTGTTGTTCTAGTTGTTATGTGTGCTGTAACCTAGCTATTGTTGTGCAAAATTGAGTGTCGTTTAACTCCATAAGATAATTCTTGGGAAATTAAGCTGACAGTTATTAGTTATTATTAGGAAACTGACAGTTATTGAGGAAAGACTCAACTCCTTTTAAATAAAAATAGTTTGTTTTATTCTAAAGCTGGGATCCAGTGTGATTGGAAATGACGGCAAAACTACATAAGTATTATTTATTTCACTATAAAAAACAACGGGTTTCTTATTACAAATAAAACTCCAAGTAGAATTCAGAAATCTCCATTTCCTGGAAAATTTGAGTCTTTCTTGTTAAGCACGGCAGTGTGTAGTTTATAGTTTGTGGTTTTTTTGATTGTTGTGGACAAAGGCATTAATTGATCGACTATATGGAATATTAAACCAAAACTTATACGGCGGGGCGGCAACAAACTCAAAAAACGGCGGCGGTCTGGCTGGGCGGCGTAAAGGTCTATCTGGAATTAATATATTTTTTTCTGGTTCAGCAACACTTTTCCCGTGGCACAATTTTTCTAGGTCTAGCTGGGATTAATATATTTTTTTCTGGTTCAGCAACACTTTTCCCGTGACACAATTGTCCAACCTACGATAGTTAAGCAAATTAGTAAGCACTTTTATTTATAATGGCCCACTATTTTTTTTTGGATTTTATAAGAAATATGTCCCTACAAAAAATTTATTTAGTTTAAAGTCAGATATATTAAAAAGTCATGATTTTTTGGTGACCTATTTATTTGTGTTCTATCAGGTTGTGACACTTATCGATTACTTTCGACTGATACCCATGACACATTTGAATGACCAAATCGTTCTTGTAAACGCCCCTCTATTGGAAATTGACAATCACCAGTGCCGTGGTGTTGCTACACTTCCACAAAAAAGATAGAAATACAGCCGTCGATGCCGCTTTAATTGAATTTTGCGTTGAATGTTCTAGTGTGTGTGGGTGGGTGATGTTGTATTGCCGTCACTAGTGGTGACCTAGTGATGCATTAATAATCTACTTTACGCTTTATTAGGTCTATAAGGCATGCAAAGGTCAATCGCACAGCTAAAAAACAGCAACAACAAAAATGTTCTACAAGTAATAGTAGCAAATAACAAAAATTGTGTTTATATGGCTTTTTCGTTAAAACTTAGCCTGCCAGCTTCTGTCTGAACGAAGAGTAGTGAGCCAGAAAATAGTTGGAAACTGATTTGTGCTTAACAGAGTGTTCATTAAATCAAACGTTGTTTTTTTTTGGTTAACCAATTCCAAGTACTAAAAAATTAACAATTTTGTCAGAAAAAGAAAAACTGCAATTCTGGAAAGTAAAGTTTTTATTTAGAGCGTCCACTTTAAATTCACAAGATATTAATTGAAATTGACAGAACATCAGCTTAAGTCCAAAATAAAATATACCGTTAGCAGAAATGCAAAACCACGTAACTACAATTTTAATTTCTATTTCCAAGATAAGAAACAATCCTCGTAAAAGGGTGAGGAATTAATTTTCAATTCAAATTTTCAAATCTTTGCTAAAGTAAAGTCTTACCTTCAGTAAGATTAGAAAATATACTGGCAAACTGATTTTTTTTTTTGTAAGTTTTTTTTCAACTCCTTTGCACAAAATGAAAATTGTAGTTAGGTTCTTTTGCATTTTAGCTGACGATATGTATATTGAAATTTAGAAATCATTAGTTAATTCACATTTTAGTTTTAATTTATTATGTGTATAATAATATTAATTAATGTTTATGTTTCTTTTTCCATTTCAGGTAAGTTATTTACTGGTTATCCACTGCATTACTTAACCTAGTGGGTGAGTTTATATGAATATACATATGTATATAATTTTTTATTTTTCTCATTTACTTTTCTACCAAATATTACGATTTTAAAATGCTGTATCTACAGCATTAAAAAAGCTTAAAGGTAAAGCAAAAATCACTCATTCAACGTAAACGTATTTCTCTGGTTTGCTTTTCTACTCTGTTACTTGTTGTTTTATGAGTTGTTGTTTAATGAGGGTTATTGTTTTGTTTTGTTAGTCTATATAGACTTGTTGCTTCCTTCGACAGATGTTTCAATTACACGATGCGATAGTCCAAAATAGCTGGGAAGTGATACATACTATGTTTTTTTTGTAGAAGTTGTCGAGTAAAACAAGAAATAGTATAGGAGTAGATTAAAGGTATTGTAATTCTAAATTTTTCTAAATTTATTTGGACAAAATCGGACACGTCGTTCTCGAGTAATGATGACATATACATATACATACAAATTACCATTTTTAAGATATAAAGTGGCCTTAATGTCCTATTTAAGGTGACTAGACATGTTTAGATTGTATTAATATGTTTACAAAAGTTGTTCAGCTTTACCACGGCTGCTATTTTGTCAAATATTGTGAGTGAAAAATTTGTATTTCCTTGAATTATGCTGAAAACAATGAAAAAAAATCTTTTTTTTTCGAAAAAGTCCAGAAAAATCTGAGAATTGGTAAAAATCGATTTTTTTTTAGAAAAATTTGACGTTCTACCGACATTTCAGGGGTACCGATCAACTCCGTAGACTTGCCTCTAACCGATACAATTTACTAGAGCGTTGTTAAATTTTTCGACTGCAACAGTGTTATCAGTCGATTTCCAGTTTTTTACCGGATTTAAAAATAATAAACTTACTCCTTTCGAACGGTATATATCTTGTACAGGGTGGGCCAAATATGACATACCAATGTAAAATACGTATAACTCTTTAAATACATTTCATTTAGGGGGACTCTATGTATGAAATATGACATCAGGCAAATGTCCACCATTTTGTTCGATACAAACAGTGGCTCTTTTAAGCGCGTTTTGTTTCTAGTTGCAGGCTCAGTATTTCGTCTCGAATATTCTGCTTTAGCTGTCTAATTGTCTCTGGCTTATTGACATACACTTTGTCTTTTAAATATCCCCATAAAAAATGCGGGCGCAGTTAAATCTGGCGATCGAGGTGGCCAAGTGAAATCAGAATTTTTTTAAATCAAACGTTCACCAAAAATTTCTCGCAACAAATCCATAGTTTGCAGTGCAGTGTGCGCAGTCGCAGGATGTACGAGTAGAGAAGAAAAAACCGGCGCTAATGTGGCAACCCTAGTAGAAGAGAACCAAAAAAGTCGACGCTATTCATAACTCGCGTCCCGCGTCATAACTTGATTATTTCATACTTTTTACATACTTTATGTAATTGTATTTAAATATGGTTGGAATTTCTATAGTTAGATACAATAACATCATCAGAAAACTGCTCGTGTGTTGAAATATTCAACGAAGAGAGTAAGAGAGAGAGAGAGAGAGCAGAGAAACGACGCGTTTCACTCGTTTTCTTTGTTGGCATTCCACTCCATGAGTACATTTTCTTCTCTATACCATAATTGCTTTATGTTTTTCTCAACAGTGTTCGTGGTGGTCATAGAGTAGAGGTGCCATCGTGTCATCTGACGTTTCATTTCACACTCTTCGTGGTGAGGTCGGTCAAAGACGATTTAGAATTAGACGACCAGAAGATGTGCGCAACTTGGCTACCCTGGTAAAAGAGAACCAAAAATGTTAGGAGTTCACTCAAACGCATTTCTCTCTCACGTCATATCTTGCTTATTTCATACTTTTTGCATAGTTAATGTAATTTTACTTCAACATGGTTGGAAATTGTATAGTTATATACAATAACACTATCAAAAAGCTGCTCGTGTATTGAAATATCCAATGAAGAGAGTAAGAGAGAGAAGAGAAGTACTAGGGTTTCACTCGTTTTGTTTGTTGGTATTTGAGTGAAGAGAAATTTTGACTGTCTACTTGGACATCGGTTTTGGGTCGACCATGTCTTTTTGGTTGAAAACTGTTAAATTTAAAGTTATTTTGGAGTTTTTTGTTATCTTTTATTGTTATTATACATTTGTATTGTATTTAACACAATAATTTTCACACAGAACGAAATGCCGTTGTTGTATTCTTGATGGTTGTTTTGAACCATTGCGTCTATCTGGTATTATTAAAGCAACATGCAACGTCCATATGCAACCAATCCTAATCTCATAAATTTACTGAGAAAAGTGGTTACTCTAGTTGTTTTTACTTTATGGTGGTGGTCATGATGGAAGTATTAGGTGATAGCAGAAGGATTTCTAAGTATGTATTATTAGTATTTCGTAGTTCTGTCAAATTCAGCTGACATTTATGTTTATTTCTTTCTTATTTGTTTGTAAATCAATTTTTTTTGTAGTAAACAAAATTTGTATGTGGTCAAATTCGATATATTTAAAATTTCTTGAAATTGTGTAAGGATTTACAAAATAAACAAGCAAAGTAAACTACAGAACTCGGACAGATCTATATATGGATGTATAACGACATGAAAAGAATGAAATCAGCTGTTCTCATAACAAAACCTCATATTTCAAACATTGTGGTGGTGTTGTGTTTCTATCATAGAGTAATGATGTATAGAGTAGCGATTTGTCTCAGTAAATTTACGAAGTGTGGTGTGGTTGCATTTGGACGTTGCATGTTGGAAAGTATTTAATAATACATAATAATTATTATAATAATAATACCAGATAGGGGCAATGATGGTTCAAACAAACCAACAAGAAAACAATGACTGTGCTACCCAAAGGACAGCGAAATAATGGAGAATAAACTTATTTAAAAAAAGTATTTAAAAATATAACAGAAAAGTCCAAAATACGTTTACATTTCACAGTTAAAATTTCACATCAAACGATATGAAAAATTTAAGGGTGGTATTCTATAAGTCGTGAATCAATCACTTCGCGTTACTTTTGTACAGCTGTTTGGTGACTATCTGCGTTGAGTTACGTTATTTAATGGGTAGTGTATAAAACGCAGCGCAACGTTTTTGATCACTTCAGCTGTCAAATTGAACACGCCACATTTCTTCGCGTTAGTTGGAGAAATTACAAATTTAAAGAAAAATGTCGATCGAGGAAGGCAGATGGAAGTATTTTGCATTGCATTTTCAATTTTGGCTGAAATGCAATCGACGGTCAGAGCTAAAATTTTTTATAAAAAAATAATTCAAAATTATATTGTTTGCTCACTGAAAATCTTATTTACAATAATAAAATTAGAAATGGAAAGTTCAATTAAATATTGCGTTGCAAAACTATTACAATTATATTTAAAAATTATTGACATATCAGTTGATTTTGACAATAATAAACAAAAGAACCAATACATTACAATCACTACATACCGTCAAATGGCACGTGTTTTTGAAAAGACAAATAATTTAATATAGATGGGGAAATTGGACATTGAAACCCAAAATAACATAGACTTTTTAAACATTTGCTATGAATATTGTTGGTATTGACAGTATTATAAGTAATAGAAATCTTAAAAGCTGTTGATCTACTGAAATAGAGCTAAAATTTTTAATCTCTTTCATTCTGCGCATTTCACTCAATATAACTTTTTCTAATCTATAATTGTGTATTTTAGTTGGGCAACTCTATAAACCGCAAATGTCAGTGTCAGCTTTCGTAAACAAACGCAAGCGCGAGGTGATATATAAACTAAAATTTTTTGGCTTTGGCGTTCGCGTTGGCTTTGGCGTTTACGTTTACTTTTGGGACTTATAGAATACCACGATTAGTGTGAAATGAAATGTCAGATGAGAACAATGGCAGCTCTATATGACATTACTCTGTGATTTCTATTAGTATTTAAATACCACTATATGTAAGTATCGAAAAATGTTATTTCATTCATCTTATCTAATTGTATAGACTACACTTTGTGCATGGTCATTCATGCTCGAAACTAGATGAAATTTATTATATTGACCATTTTTTTCTGCTGGAATTCTACATAATAGCTTTTTCTTTAAGGAATAAAGCACGTTTTTTCTTCTCAAGTTTATTCAAATAACATCTCTACATACGCATTAATTTTTATATCATCATATGACAATTTCATGATTCATCAGAACGTTAGAATGTGACATTTCATTAGTTTTCGATGCTGTTAGTTTAGGTTGGGATGAAGACAGAGAAGAGAAGAGATATGGTATATGATAACCAGGTGTTAATAGGCATTAAGAACAGCAGACAATATTGCACAAATAATATAAGTTGGGAAAATAGTTTAAACATTTTAATTGTTTCATAACATGCATGCATTCATATTTAAAAAAAAAAAGACTAACGAAACGTTCGTAAAGCACAACGTTCTAGGAATAAGGGCGCTTCCAACAACTATCTGGTTGTCATGGTTGCTGGGGGTGTTTTTTTTCTACTGACATTTTTTTTTTGCTTTTGCTACTACGTACGACTAAGGGTAATTTTCAGTATGTCGGGTTAGTAATTTCAAATTCAATAAAAACTGACAGCTTTAACTGTTGAGAATTAACTTTACCATAACCGGATATGGTGAACATGGAGGTCAGTTTCCCCTAATAAGTCCGCAGGAGTTAAAATTAAAGCTCAACCTAAAATTAGACCTGCACCTACAGTTAATTTGTAAACATTTTTCTTACTTCCTACACCAAAGTTCAGAATTACTTTTTGTTAAATCTGAAACTTGAAGAAACATTTTGACTGAACTTTCTCTTAAATAAAGTAATAATTATAAATTCCAAAATATTTTATTTTACATTCGCTAATTTATGATAATTGCTTAAAAAATCTTAATTAGTAATTGAATTTAAATGTTGTGTTATCATAATCATCATCATGAACGTCGTCGTCGTCGTCGTCGTTGTTGTTTGTGTCTTTTGAGTGTTTGGAAATGTAAATGTTCCACATCCCGGACAATGTTCTCATAAACATCAATATAATTACACATGAGAATTATAATATTGGATTCCATTTCATTACAGCAACCAAACAGCCTTGGCAAATAATCTTCCCGCCCGGCCATGTCCCTCTACATCTGTCTTTCTAATTAGACTTAAGATGTTTGTTTGCGGATGTTGTGGCAGGCAGGGCGCTCTACATTTTGCAACTTCTTTGTAAAGTGTAAAGATTTTCACTTGGGATTAAAATGTGTGGCATAGAGGGGTTTGACACATACATACCCAGTTTTCTTTTGAAAATAGCGTAAATAATTATCAAAATTCAATATTATGTAAAATAGACTTAAATGTGATTAGCAGATTTAGTTTCTTTGCGGCAACAAAAGTCAGAAGTGTGAACAGTCATTGATTTGTTTTTAAAGTTCATTGGTTGTTTAAAGTTCGTCCTTTTCCAGGTCACAAAGTGTCCCAAATTACAATATATTGTCGCCCAATATGTCGAAATTTTAAATGGGAGCAAAAAATCGAAGTGCATTCTAAAACTTTGCCTAATTTAATTATAATTAAGAATTTGAGTATAGACCGAACGGTCGGAGAAAATGGTGATTTTGAAACTTTATCCCGAAAACTATTTTCTACTTAGAATAACAATTTTTATAATTTATATAACAATAACTGAGATATTTAAAGGCGATATGAAATCGCTGACAAAAATAGAAATTCTTTTTAAAGTTTTTCAATAAATTTCCACAAGTTTTAAAATCATGATCCATTTGTTACCAATAAATAAGCCGGAAATATCAGTGTATTTATTTACAACACTACGTAACAACAGCAAATGTGACCCAGTAGCAGCTACTAAAGATTACACAAAGTAATATACAGTGCCGGCAAAAATAATAGCATTGCCGGGAAAAAATTGTTTCCGACGTGTCGGACGTCTGTAAGTTCTCTTAAATTATATCAGACAATTAGCCGAAATACCTGAAATTCCTTCAGTCATTTAAACGAGTTTTCTGTACATTCTCTGCTAGCCAGTTCTGAACATTCTCAGAAATTCCATACGAAAATCATGCGGCGTTTCTGCACATTCTCTGAAGGGAATTTTTTATTCTATTTGATTTGGTTATCATTCCGTAACCATGCGCCAGTAAGGGATTTCCTCGAAAATTTTATTACTGTATAGTTTCAGTGAATTGAATTGTTGTTTTTGTTTTGTCTGCATCATTTTGTTTGTTACCTTCAGTTACAAACGGGCAAGCAATTGCTTAAGACGTCGCGGTCGTCAAATAAAAATAATAATTAATTTGTACGTGCATATTTATGTAAATGCATATGTATGTAATTGATCCGAAAAGTCGGAACTTTCGCGCATGTTTGTTCAGACATCTCTCCGTAATTGCCACATTAAAATGAAAACGATCGGAATAGTCGGACCATTATCGGTTGTTTTTTCAGATTTCTCTCCGAAATTGGTACGACAAATCAGACAAAGATTCAGAAAATGATCAGATAAGCCGGACCATTATCGGATGTTTAATTAGACTTTATGCTGACTTCGTTCAGCTACGTCTAAAAATCCTACAGAATTTCCCACAGAATTCTCACAGAAATCTGTCCGATAACTCTGCACACTTTTCCGAATTTCCTCCGACAAAACTTTCCGAATTCTTGTCAAAACTGTCCATACGATTTTCTGTATGTTGTCTGACCGACATCGGCATCAGACTCAGCAACTTGTGCAGGTTGTCTGACAAATGTCTGACCGAATTCGGAACAAATTGTTTACTTGGTCAGTAAACAAAATCGAATATAGATATATATTAACTCTCTGAAAAATGTATTTTGACTCTCTCAATATCTACGGTTGATTTTACATTACATGCTGAAAAATGGTTTGTTTTTTGCTGTTTGGATGCAAACATAACGAGTGTTGTATACTTGTGTTCAAACACATCGTGTTTGATATTCAATTTTAAAGGATGGACCATGTAAAATTTGGAATTTCATTTCGTTTCGCTTTAAAATAAATAAACAATATAAAAAAAACAATACATTTTTTTTTTAAATTATGATTTTTATTGGTAAGACCCATCCACAACTTGATACACAGTACCTCATTCGATCTACCCAACATTTCAGTACATTTTCGATTGTTTGGGCCTCTATCTCGTGAACGACAGCGTCGATTTCGTGTTTTAAGGCCTCAATGGAAGATGTGTGGATTTCTGAATCCCAAATGCGACAATTTTGTTTGTTAACGTAGCCCTTTAGGTGAAAATGAATTTTATTAGAACAGATGATTTTTCGATAAAAATTCTCATTTTTGCAACTGAGAACAGGAAGAAGAAAGTTTGCAAGTAAACATGTTAATATTTGCATTTAAATATAAGAGCGTTTGGGTCTTACAAAAATATGAATGTTTGGAGTGTGTTAATATTTGCATTTAAATATAAGAGCGTTTGGGACGTACAAAAATATGAATGTTTGGAACAAACGAATTTACGGTCGCTTAAACCTGTTTTCGAACAATTAGTTCTATGGCGTACCTGATCACAGATCTCATCGTCTGGTGTACTTAATAGACCGACGCTGTACTGCTGTTATTGTAACCAAATTATTCACAAACAAAACGTAGTTAGGAGGATTTATATTATATTGTCTTTAAGGCTTCAAACGTTGAGACAAAAATACAGACTAATATAAGTAAAAGAAAAAATGTTTCCCATTACATTAAGCACGCTGAAAAAAAGCGGCATCTGTAACATATTCTCCCAAACATATTCTGCAGTAACCATTTATATGTTTCAAAACACTTCAAACATTCATATGTTTGCCAGTCCATAACTCAATTGTATTTAAATGCAAACAGTAGCATGTTTACAGGCAAACTTGTATGCTTTTACATGGTTTCACTTTTTCATGCACCACCGAGATAATTAACGCTACTATTGTTTTGACTGTTCGTTTCTGGCAGTTTAATTCCTATGTTAGTAAAATTATTTAAATTTCTACTCCTTTGTTTGCAAATTGTATTGTTGAGAAATTCAACTTTTTCAAAAATTACAAAATTTATGTTGTTTATTAAAATCAAATCATATATTTTTCAACTTTTAAATTATTGCCTGCATTGGTATTATTTTGACCGCGGCTGTATGTGTAGTACTGTGATTAAGATTGAATTAAGGTACATTGTTTACTGGCGTACATAGTATTCGGCCCAGTTAATTTGGGAAACCTTATCAGCAGATGTAAATAATTAAGATAACACCAGATAACAATTACGAGATTCTGACAAAGAAAACTTTATTTAAACAAAGGAATGAGATGTGCTATGTAAAAAGAGAGAGGGAGTTATTAAGTGCAGAGAATATTAACAATACACAGAGGGGTGATACAACTTTCGTTATATGAAGTTAGTGTTACCAATATTTCAAACAGGTTTCTTTAAAAACACCAACAAAAAAAGAGAAACTACAGGATATTTTCAAGCTGCCAAAGAGAATGTCTTTTACATTGAGATATATCAACTTTTGAAAACTGGTCTGAAATGAAAACACAAACGGTCTCTATTACCGGTCTATCGGTCGGCCTGCCGTTCGTTCTCTCCTCTTAACTAAAAAGCAGGATTTTTTAGTGGCCAGCCGCCGCCGATCAGCCACATGTTCTTGTTTATCTGTTTTTTTTTTTTTTACCAGAGACCGACAAACTTAGCCAACCATAAAACCAGCTGAAGATTGTAACTTGAAAACGTAACACAGATACAAAATAAATACATACAAACACAAGTACATAACGTACACCCTGCACTAAACAATTGAACTTTAAAGAAACCTAAAACTTGTTTTCTTTAACGTTCCTCATCACACCATCATCATGAACATCATCGTCATCAACATCATCGTCATCAACATCATCAACAACATCGTCAACATCATCATCGACAACATTATTGTTACCGTCATTAGCCACAATTTAAATTTTTTCCAAATAATCTTACATTAATTTTCTTCATTTTTAACCAGTATCTAATGTAGTTTTTTCTTAATGTGCGTTCGTTTCTGATGACGAAAGGTAAACTACCGGTATTTTGAAAAGTTCATGCTCATTCTTTATGATTCCCGGAAAAACTTAGTCTTTTCCGATTTTAATATTTTTCTGCTAATTTAGCGTCTAGTAGGCAGTAAATACATAGTACCTTAGCCTGCACCACTGAATCACTCATAATTGTTTTTAATTAAAGTTTGAAAGTTTAAACAGAAGTACAGTGGTGTGCGATGAAATAGAGTCACACACTCGTCAAAACTTTTATTCTCTGCAAATCAGTGGTCCAAGATGTTTCATGTCAAGAAATTCTGAACCTGATGACCGGTGCTCTGCTGAATATAATGCCGTCATTTTTAACAAATTTTGTACACTACTGTTCTCCAGGTCAGTGTCAGTATTTTAAAGGCTATGTAATGACGTGTGCTATAAAATAGAGTCTAATTACAAAAAAATATATTTTTTTTGAAATGGTTAATGGTAGTTTGGATTTGAATTTGAAAACAAAGTTTAGCTTCTAAATATGATTAATGTTTATTAGTAGCATTAATAAATTGTCATTATTGACGTTCCAAAATGGGCCGATTAAATACTGCAATCATGAGCGCCAAGAAAGAATAAAAGAGACGATAAAAGAATTCAGAAGCTACATACAAATTACTGACATAATTGGATGCTCAACGAAAATGTTGAAGACCGGAATAAAATATAACCCCAATCCAGGAAACAGACGGTAAAAACCTGAAATTTACAGAACATTTGGAACCAAAAATATTGCGCCACGTAGAGTTCGACTTTTGTTACCTCTTCCGCCCTTAAAAGGCAATACGATCGGGATGTTGACACCTCTACATTAAGAAAAATGCTAACTAAAAACAATTTAAAGGCAAAAAGTGTCCGAAAAGTTCCATTTCTATCCAAACGGAACGTTCAAAAAATGTTGCATTTTGCCAAGGAGCATGTGAAATAGTCCGTACGCAAATTGCGAAATATTTTGAGGACACCTGAAACTAAAGTGAGATTGGGTAATTATGATAAGAGTAATCTTCCTGTACGAAGACTTTCCATCACCGAATTCAGGCCCCAGAACACAATTCAAACAGTTAAACGTGGTAGCGGAAACATAATGGCACGGGGTTGTTACTCTTCCATTGGGACAGAACCTTTATTCCAAATTGAACAGACAATGGACGCTGCATATTATACCACTGTATTAAAAAAACATCATGATGCCTTGTGCTAAATGGGAAATGCCGCTTCGATGGGTGTTTCAACATAATATCGACCCCAAACACACATCGAAGCGAGCAAAAGCTACGTTTGAAAATAATAGTGTCATAGTTTTAAGATGGTCTATACAGTCGCCGGGCTTAAATCCTATTCAGAATTTGTGGCGGGACATTAAAGTGTCTATCAAAGGAATAAACCAATTTAATAAAGATGAGCTTATGACACTGGTACAATCGGCGTGGAAAACATGACTTGTGGAGACTTGATGATTCAATGTCAAAGCGTTGCTTAGCTGTGATAAAAAAAAATTACAGCAGACAGTTGTCCGAGGCCTTCGGCCACGGACTGTCCCTGCAGGCTGTGTCAGAGACACGGCCATTAAGTTTAACGTAGAATACGCCATCCGATAAGACAGAAAACATATATAACAATAAATTCATTTGCTTATATTATTTATCATTTATTGTTATACTATATGTTTTCTGTCTTATCGGATGGCGTATTCTACGTTAAACTTAATGGCCGTGTCTCTGACACAGCCTGCAGGGACAGTCCGTGGCCGAAGGCCTCGGACAACTGTCTGCTCTAATTTTTATATTTACCAACGGCATTTGATTCAAGTCCGTTTAAAAAAAAATATTATGTTAAATTTTTTTAAACTTAATTTAATTTATGTATTTTAATTAATATTTTTATTGAAATAAGTTCTGCGAATGTTGAGAGGGCCGCCCTAATATTAAAAAAGGTTTACCTTATCGAGTCTTCGCATTAGCATTCGAGCGTTGTGTGAAAGCTTTACGCTTTACAATTCAAAATTAATGTTACAACAGCTTTATTGAAGCTTTCGCAAAAAAGCTTTATTACGTTAGCTTACTGTTTGTTTCACTTTTTACTAGATACATGTTGCCAAGCAACATTAGCTTGCTGTTCGTTTCACTTTTTACTAGATACATGTTCCTAAGCAATGTTGAACAACCAAAAACTCTCAACCAAACACCACACATATGTTTGAGTGTATGTGTTTAAACAATTTTCATTTGAGAAATTAAAATACTAGAAATATATCAACCAATATGAAATGTATATCAAACGAAAGATAACTTCTTCATTTACCTACAAAAAAATTTTAAAAAAATTCATCTAGCCGTTTCCTCAAATTCAATGAAATAAAGATTACAACAATAAAAACCTGACATGACTCCTCATACCGTAAGGTAAGACGTATTCTACGTCAAAATAATAGTTATTTCATAAAGTACTGAGGTAATATAAAGGATTAATGAAACATACATTTTATTTGACACAGCTATTTATTCTAGTTCAGATGAATCGCGATGACTCTATTTTAATTCACAGGCAAAACGGGGCATTTTGAAATATTTTGATTTATACCTAATGATTTAATTTTAAATTACGATATTAAAGTTCTAAAATGTTATATCTAGTTCTTAATTGAACAATTAAAAATAAAAGTTATAAACAAAATTTAATTTTTCTACATTTGTTTTTGTTTTGAAAATGTTGATTAGTGTTGACTCTATTTCATCGCACACCACTGTATAAAAAGTTATCTAAAGTTTAGATTAGTTTATAACTTGAAGTCGGATGAGCAAGTACAGTTAGGACTTTAAAAAGGTCATCCTTAGACGAAGTTCAAATTATCAGATTTATCTGCCGAAAAATCTGATCTGATCCTCGTATTCAGTTGTTATGCGATTTTCCTTTCCCATAAGAAGTATGTGCATAAAAAAATCTAAATTTCGCTTATTTTTCATTAGCTTGGTTCTATGCCCAAATATCGTGAACAAACTCAATTACAGGGTTGTTGTGCCAAAGATATTTCGTATGAAAACAATTGTTTCCTAATTGTTTGGAACCGACATTTTGGCATTTCGATTATTTTGTCAAATAGAAATAACATCACATCCGTAAAAACAAAAACGTCCGTCCCATGAAGGGACTGGATAGAGTTTCTTACAATCAGTGAGTGAGCTGTGTGATTTCTAGTTTTGAACTCACTGATTGGGACCTACAGTTTTTGCATCGATTCCAAAAGCTATTTCGAGAAGCGTTTTCATAGCTAAGTACTGGATTGTGTCGCCGTAACTATGCGAGGTTTACAGTCGTCGAGAGAAATGTAAGGAATGCAGGAGTCGAACCCACGTTGAAATGTACTACAGCCTCGCACTCTAACTATAGTGCCACCGACATCCTTGATGTACGCTCCATAAAATAAGTGTCTAACCAGAATGTTTTTAAGATTAATCACTCGATGGTCATGATTTGATGCTACGAAGGCGGATCAAAAAGTCCATGACTTTTTGAATGAAACACAGTTTTTTTGGCAAAAAATAAAAGAATATTTTTCTACATAATCTCCTTTTAGCTCAATACACTTAGTCCAACGTTTCTTCAATTTTTGTATCCCTTCCAAAAAATAGGATTTTTTGAGGTCCATAAAATAGGCATTTGTTTGATCAATAATTTCGTCGTTGGAGCTAAATCTCTTACCACCGAGCCATTTCTTTAGGTTTGGAAATAGGAATTAGTCACTGGGGACTAAGTCCGGAGAATATGGCGGATGAGGTACCAATTCGTAGCCCAATACATGAAATCCAAACCATCCTTTGAAGTTGTCACACGATTACGTTTATGGCTGATTGAGAGCAAACGCGGCACCCATCTTGCAGACAACTTTCTTAAACCCAACTGATCATTTAAAATCGAAACCACACTGCCATATGAAATGCCTATGGCATCAACAATCTCACGCACTTTTACTCTACGATCGGCCAACACCATATTGTAGATTTGTTCGAAATTTTCGGGTGTATTGACCTCAATTGACCGTCCAAAACGTGCAGCGCCATTTGTACTTGTGCGACCACTACGAAAGCCAGTAAACCACTTTTTACCATTGAAATCGATGGTGTAGAGTCCCCATAGTATTTATCAAGCTTTTCCTTGGTTTGATTGACGGTTTTTTTTCCAAAAAATAATGTTTAATGAGCACTCGAAATTCATTTTTTTTTATTTTAAAAAAATGCACGACGTTGTATGTTTTGAACAGCTGTTAAACGTAAAGTAAATGACGGAACTTGCTCAAAATTTGACAGTAGTCTATTAACTGGTGATACTTGATGGGAGCATTGTTGCATTTCATATAACTACGTGGAAAGTTCGAAAAGTGACCGACTTATTGATCAGCCGTCGTATTTTCTACCGAACTAAAATATTGTTACGAATTATACGTTCCACTTAGTTGAAACATTTGAATGAAATGTTAATGTATTTTTGGTTTTGGGCTCTCCAAAAGAAGGTTGATGAAACACTAGACGATTCTAGATGTAATTATGATTTTCACCACACAGAAAAGGTTGATGAATTCGCTAACTATAGAGCATTATGGAAAGTACTTGATGTTTATGAAGGAAACTAGATGAGACGTTGGAAACTATATGAGACGTTATAAAGAGCTATGACCGCTATAACGATAAAGTTTCTTTAAACCATGAATAGTTGACATCGTCGAGTAATAATAACAGGGTGGAAAGTTGTATTAAATATTGTGAAATTGTGAATTAATTATATCGAGCAAATAAACAGTACAAGATCGTAATTTTATTGAAGCTTAAAACAAAGTTTAAATAGACAATTCATAACATTGGAGAGAGATGTGAAATTTCGAATTAAGTGACAACTGTGAAGTTCGAGGAGCTTAACGCTGGACGACTAAAGATTCAGTTCCGCAAACCGACAGCTGTCAACAAGGTAGTGCTGTAGAGGTAAATGATAGAAGAATTCATGCGCCAAAAGACCGGCATAGACGCATACCAGCTTCAGTGCAAAGAACAAATATAGTTATCTTCGCAACAAACATCTGATAATTCGGACATTTATGCAATGCTTGCTGTCATTATGGATAAAATGCACAAGATCCTGGACCAGCAACTTAATGAAACTTCTAGAAAACATTAAAAACTAAAAATCATAACAATACAAACATCTTTGCTTTAACCAAGTGTTAACATCGATAGTCATGGTTGTCAATAGTAAAAGGAGAGCTGTTCGTTAAAAGTTTGTAGGTATGTGAGCCTCTCAGCCATTCATCGGGGGACACAGTTTGGTCAAAGTTGTTATGAATCGAAAATATTTGGAATGCCTCAGTAACAACGAATAATAGCCGGTATGGAAATCTAGCAAAAATTTCGATATCATAAGAAATGCTGTTCTATAATTTAGCAAGAAATAGATTACTTTGTTATGAAGCTCTTTCCGGAAATTTTCTAAAATAAATTGTTTACAAGGTGGGTTTTGCGAATTTGTTTGAAGTAGTATGCACTATTCTCAAGTGGAAGCAATAGTTTGTTAATTTTTTTCATATCGACATTTTTTTAGTTTGATTATTGTGATACTTGCAAAGAGGATATAGTAACTGCGAGGTAATATCTCTTCACAAGGTAGTCTACACATGAAGATACAATATTCATTATACAGCTTTTAAAGGATATTTGGTTAATCATCTGTCTCCAACTCCTGCTGTGTGCGACTTCCTTAATATTCGAACTCATGATATGGATGTGTGATCGGTGTGATTTTATATGGAGAGCTAAGCGATATTAAGTGGGACTTGAAATTACCGCTTACATTTCTCTAAACGTGGGTACAATGTTTTTCACAAGGAAAAAATAAGCCCAACCATTTTACTACTAGTGTTGTGAGGTTGAAAAGAAAGTTGACTACGTGTTTTTGACTGTTTCCAACACAGAAACGACTTGTCCCTTTTCAACACATAAATCGCCACAACATTTTATTTCTTAGACGTTTTGTCATTTGCCGAGTAATATTAACAAGAGTTTGCAACAGCTGTTTTATGTACTAACAAAGACCGTGGAGACTTGGAAAACATATAGAAAATGGGAGAAATTATTAATTTTAACAATTTTCGTGTTAATTGGAGTCTACACAAATAATTTTACTCACACTTCATTACTTTTTTATTTTTTTTTTCACTGAATATCTTATTTTTTAATGGATTTAATTGGCACAATTTACTCCCAGTTGATGTGTTTTGTACTTTTGGGATAACACGCGGCTGCAAAAGTATGAAAATCGCATAACGCAAGCCAGTCACCTATCACCGTTTCTTCTTTGAAATCATTTTCTCTATAAGTTCTCCAAGTACAAGTGATCAGCTGTCTCATCGATATCCCTTGGTTTACGTGCTCCACCAAGGTTCTTACATAAAGTATGTGTTCCACCTGTGGTGCCCATTATCATAACAACTGTGTTGGTTTGGCCAACTTTACAGGTAATTCTACAGGTAATCTACTGTACTCTCGTTGAAATTGTTATAATTTTAGGCAAAAAAAACAGGCATTTTGTTTTTGTTTGGTATTCCTCATCTGTCAAAATTTCTACATGTGTGTATCTACAGTAAAAAGTACAAAAACAAAATATGTACATGTGGATTTGATATAAAAGAAACACCTAAGCAAGAAAAAAGTTCAAATCAGCTGTTCTAACGAGATAACCTTACTTATTCTACCATGTAGTTGCTGCTGTCATTTTTTAAAAGAGACCTGCTGGCAAACCAGTGTTGTAAAAAACAAAAATTTTTCCTCGTGAAAAGAACATAGTACTGTCTAGTGGAAAAATTTCGCTGGAATTTCACGACCATTTTTTTTATATGGATTTTCACCGTGGAAAGTCCTTTAAGCAGGTACAAAGCTGCCAATATGAAAAATTCAGCAAATCGACGATAATACCGTTATGTAGAATTCAAGGATAAGAAGAAGAAACTTACCATTTGCAAGAGTTTCTACATACCACGCGTTAGAGCAAGACTATTATATACGAGTATATTTCTGTCTAAACAGGCATAGGGTTGTCAGCTTGATATAGTCAGAAAATGACTTTTGATGTCGTTATTGTGAATTCAAAAATAAGAAGGAGACAATAAGATGCAGGAATGACAACAAACATGGGTTAGAACCAGGGTTTTTCGATGCCACAGATGATCGGCTATAAAGTTGGAAAATCATGACGAAGAAATTGGATGGAGGAATGAAGTTGGAAAATCATGAAGAAGAAAGTGGATTGGGGGATTGAGTGATATGCAATCTACAAAGGTGTATTTAAATTATGTTGGATTGATACTAATTGTTTTTTAGTTATGTTTAATTGATGATAATGTCTTTTAAATTATGTTTGATGCTAGCTAGTTCTGCCATCTGCAACTCGAACTCGATGAAATTCCACCTTGTTTTGAGACATCCGGTGAAAACTGCAACAGCTGTCTTATTGTATTTGGCTTATTGTATTTGTCTTAATGTATTTTTATATGGCTCTAAATTCGCGTTACAACCAAGCAAACGATAGTTAATCTCAAGCTTGCAACGAAAAGACCTCTAATATTTTCTTTAGTAAGATAACAGAATTAAGCTGTAGCTAAATCATATGACCCAATTGCTCGATCTGTCGAAGTTTGTTTATACAGGAAGTAGAGCAGCATAAATTTCCGCGATACTTGTATATTTATTCAAATTAAATGTTTTTTATTTAATCAGAGTTGCCCGATTAATCAATTTAATGCTTTATATATTAATATAAATCTAAAGACGCAGACTATTTTTAATTAAAAAAGTTGATAAAATATTAAAACACCTGAATGGCGTAGATTTTTATCACCCTCTCTGGAATTTCTCTAGAATTTTAACAAGTGAGTGTGGAGTAGTAACTAGTGATGCACAGAATCGAGGAACCGGTTCGCAAGAACCTGTCCTTTGCAGAAACCGAACGGACCGGGGCTTACAAGAACCGCAAGACGGTTCCAAATCAACCGAAAACGGTTATTTTAGGACCGAAAAACGGGTTCAAAAGAACCGAAAAACGGGTTCAAAAGAACCGAGAACGGTTCTTAAAAGACCGAAAAGCAATTCTACAGGAACTGGAAAAAGGGTTGATAATAACCATAAAAATGTTCCTGAATAAGAGGACTTCCAAACGAACCAAAAGTGTTAGTCTTTGGCATGGGAGTACGAAAATGTGTATTTTTATCAAATTGTATATTCTTATAAGATATTTTATTTAAGCCTCTTTGGGACAGCAATTTGCCGAGAACCGGAACCGGTCCAAATACCTGGTTCTTTTCGGAAACGGTCTAAATACCCGGTCCTTCTCGGAACCCGAAAATGTGTATTTTTATCAAATATTATATTCTTCAAATAAGAAATTTCACTTAAGACTCTTTGGGACAGCAATTTGAGAACCGCAACCTGTCCAAATACCGACAGGGAACCGTATATCACAAGTAGTCAAAACACACGCAGTGCTATCTATCAAGTATTGGTTGCCATACGAAACCAACCCTAAATGATAGAGAGGGGGACCCACTCATTCCGTCAAAAACAAGTAATTTTCGTGAGAGTTCTAACTTCTCAGTCTATCTGGTATTGATATTAATTTCACTTTCTTTGGGATATTTTGTGTCATTATAAACAATTTTGTTCGATTCAGTATCATAATTTGCAATTAAATATAATAACACAGTGATGGCATTGAACATCAAATGGAAATTATTCACCACCGCCAACAGCACCTGGGAACCATAATAATCAAATCATGATGTATGTATGTCGATGCTTAATATAAAAAGGCTCTAACTCGATTTTTTGTTACTTGACAGGAGAAGGAAAAAACTAATTAAAATCCGTAAAATTTTAGATACAACAAAAAGTTTTAATGCAATTTCCAAAAATGTGTTGCCTCTTTTTATTAACAATTGCATTAAAACTTTTTTTGTATCTAAAATTTTACGTATTTTTTTAAGTTTTTTCCTTCATAGTAAAAACACCAAGTAGTCACAGTATATACAACAACAATTGTGGGCAAGAACAACAGGCATTTTGTTTTTGTTTAGGCTCTCCTCATGTCAAAATCAACCCATACATATATATACCAACAAAATAAAGGTAAACAGAAAAGTACAAAAGCAAAACCATTGAAACTGAGAGAAGCGGCCAACTAAACAACGAGAAGAAATTGAAATCAGCTGTGTACCGAGTTTACCTTCTCATTCTACCATGTTAGGGCCTTTTTATATTAAGCCATCGATGTATAAGTATATTAGGTGATGCCATAAAAACAGCTGATGTCTTTAGGGTTTTCTTTCATTTTGTTCATGACCTCAATTGTCAATTTCAAGTGTATTTCCTTTATGCCCCTTTTTGTTAACTTTTCAGGTTGGTAGACATTTAGTTTAATTGGACATTTCGAGTCATGCTAACAAATAACTGCTATCTATCACCTGGTATAAACACACTTTGAATCGAACGGTAAAACGTGATCTCTCTTGTCATATGAATAGTATTCCAAGCAGTTCAGACAGATTAAAAAAACTATATTGAGCCATTAATAATAATTCTCCTTAAATGTGATATTTTTGTGTCACTATATTCCACCTCCTCTTCCAACTTCTCGAATTCTTTTTCTTTGCTTTCCAAGCTAAACAATTGAATTTTTAGATACCGGTTTTTTTACTTGGCTGCTCTTGTGTTGTTGTTTTATCCATAACCCGGTCGGTCATTGATCACAACTACGAATGGATGTGAGATGTGGTGGGCAAAAGCAAATATACAATAAATGCTATACAAAAACAAAACGAGCAGATTTGAGTTGCGAAGCTGAATCATCATCATCACCATCGTCATCGTTTTTGCCATAAACTTAAGCGACGTTCACATTATCATTTTTATCTGTAAAATATCAGTCTTTGTTCACACCAAAGGTTTTATCTAACAACTTTATTTAAAATAAGATATTGCAGAGTAAACGGCAACAATTATTATATGGGAAACATTAAGCGAAAGCTGCGAAGAAGTAAAGGGGTGGATGAAGGAGAAATAAGCCAAATCTCATACCAAATTTTAATTATTATAATTTTTGTTTCGTCCCATCTGCTGAATTGTGGTTTAACATTATATTTTTATATTCTTCACTTTTATTTTTAGATCTACAGTAGTGGACAAATCATTTACAACCAACCAGCTTATCAGTTTTATAATTTGGTCTAATAATACAAATGGGTTTTTTATAATTCAAATTCATATTCTATTTTTAGTTATATAATAATGTAGCTAATAAACGAACATTTACACAAATTAATTGAATTTCTTCACCATTTCGAATTCAATTTCAATACATACATAGTATGTTTGAGTTGATTAATAATCGGCGACAGAGGTGACCAATGCATTTCATTATAATTTTTGTTTTTGTGGACATGAATAATATAATCAGAGCTGTTAAAACTTTGACCGGAAGCTTGTTGTGTTTTGTACTTTTGTTTCGATGCCTTGAAACGCATAGATCAACCCTAAATACTTCCAAGCAACTATCGCATTTTCTCTTTTTACCTTTCTTCTCCATAAATTTCCAACTTCATAGTGGATCAGCAGTGTCATCGAGACCTACCGGTTTAGAAACGTCCAACGCGTCGGTATTGACGACTAAGCATATGACAACACAACACTTTCATGGTTATCTTTGTAGGTCCATATCGATGACTAAAAATTAAAAGGTTTTTTTTTTGTCATAATGCGTTTTTTGCATATTCTGGTAGGGGACTCTCATATATACACATTTCGTAGAATTTTTTTTTAAATTAACTAATAAAAAAACTTGTTTTACTAAAAAAAAATTGCGTTTAAAAATAAAAATAATGCTCCAAATCGCTCCGATTTTATTCACTTTTTTCCTTCTCCTGTAAAGTAAGATACCCTTTAGATTATGCGTTTCACCCGTGGCTTGCACTCACGACTTTCGAGTTCAGTTGGCGAGAGGTGGGAAGAAGCAAACAAACACGCACGAGACGAGAATTCGAGAGGGTTTTTGATGTTTCTCTTTATTCTCTTTCGTAGTTCTGTCATGTTGTTTCAGACTCTTTCTGATTTTGAAGGGAGAACATCGTTTGCGTATATTACTTTCTGATTATTTGTATAATACGAACAGAAATAAATCGAAAAATAGTAAATAAAATGTGTAGATACAATAATTCGTGGAAATGTTGATTAACAAATATCAGCAACGTGAAAATCAGACACCTTTGTTTGAAAAATTAATTATAACGGATGTAAGTAAGAAGCACAACAGCCGATTAGACGTTAAAGAACCCATGGGTAGAACGCAGAGTGTAAATAGTCGTGATTTACGAAGGATGTTCAAAAGAGAATTTAACGATTAACGCAGACTGAAGACGCAAAATCTAAAACATGACTAACAAAAACTTGAGATACGTCTTTTATATATTAAGCCATCCATTGTGAACAGCGCCGACGAGACGGCGGTAAATGATTCTTAGGCCAACTGTTTATTTTCAATTCTGTAAGAATTTCGGAGTTGATTTGGAAATAAACTTTTTAACCTCCCTCATTAATAAGAAATACGTTATTTTGTCGAGGGTGTTCAGCAAGAGCATCACATTCACAGATATAGTTTCTGGGAACGTGATAAAATTCTACAAATTAATGATTTATTCACTTTATATTTAATTTGAATGGAAATTTCTTCATAAAAACCGTCCACAACAAGCTTTCGTTAAGCTTCTCCGAATTTGTTTTGTGTCATTGACATCGATATTTCGGTATAACGCCGATCATGCGTTTGTTCAATTATTTTTGCAACTAATGAAAATTGTTAATTTCTACCATGAAATTTCGAATGTCCAAAAACTTAGCGAGTTTTGAGTTATTGGCACTTAGTAGTTACAGAGTTGCATTTATTTGTCTCGTAAAAATCAAGGTTGTGGAGCCTGATCAAAATTCGAACACTCAAATTCCAGCATTTTGAAAAGCTCTACTACTTCAAGCGGGTTTTTATTGCCTTTCATAAAATAGTCTTATATTTAGGGATGTGCGATTAATTGATTAATCAGACAAACTAATTAATCGTCCGCCTGATTAACCGAATAATTGATTAATCATTTATTTTGATTAATCATATTAACGATTAATCTTAATTTTAATTAATCAATATTCGTAATTAATTAATTAATCAATAATTTTAATAATTAAGTAATTCATGTTTGTAGTTTGAATTTTTTCAACAGCCTTCTTTACTCAAAATGTATCATAGAGTAATTCATATACCTAAATAAATAAATAAATTAATGGTTTCCCATTACATCCCAAGAAGGGATTGGGGGGAGCTTCTCACAACCAGTGCCTGTGCGCTTCCTAATTTTTCACTCACTTTTTGGGTCCTACAGTTTTACACCGATTCCGAATGGTATTTTGAGAAGCGTTTTCATGGCTAAGTATACGATAGTGTCGCCATCACTAAACGAGGTGGCCGTCGTCGAAGGTAATATAAGATCGATCCCACGTTCTCATGCACAAGAGCCGCGCACACTAGCCATAGCACCACAGAGGGCCACATGACTCCTTTACTGCGTTTAATAAAAATTACGTTAATATTGTAACTTAAAAAATAATAGTCACGGGCTGATTTTTTTTGTACGTAAACTACACCAAGAAAAGTACATAAAGGTACTAAAATATGTACCAAATAGTACACAAAGTGTATCAAAAAATAGCATAAGGTGCAGCAAGCAAACAGATCAGAAGGATTACTTTCGAATCTTGCCGAGTTGTGGGAAGATATCGGCTAAAGTACATTTTTGACAATCGATCTATTCCTCGGCTTCCTTCGTCACTTTACTTCCTTGTGGTTTTGCCTCTTTAGCTTTTGGTTGCCTCCAGTATTGTCTTTGAATTCTTCTTTTTGAGGCAGAAAAAATCAATACCATTTTCCATTTAGCCGAAGTACGCAGCTTTCCAGGAACTCTCATCGGTTTTTTTTATCGAGTGGCCGGTTGACCGCACTACACACTGTAGAGAAAATTCGATCTTCGGCCGTACAGCCCAGCCCGTATGTAGAATAAACTTCCGGCTAGTGTATTTCCCACCAATTGTGACATACAAAGATTCAAGGCAAATGTCAACAGACACTACTCCCTCTTCCATGCTCCACTACCTCAATTTTCCTTCGCCAACACAATGCACTGCATTTATAGGGGGCATTCCCTAAGTACTGGTTTGATAAAAAAAAAGTAATTTTATACAACTTTTTAAATATTTTGTTAAAAAACAATGTGTCGAAAACTTAAAAAATCCTCAATTTGGAGGTAGGAGTCGCCCAAATTTTCTGAATTTTTTAAGTGCTTTATATTAAGTTCTAACCGAAATAAAGGGAGCGTAAAGCTGTCAGTCTGAAAAATTTAACAAAACGGCCTTAGGCCTAATTTTTGACTGGTTATTTAAATTTGTAATCAGTTGATTTTGATTTATGTTTGATCTGACTTTAAATACGGAAAAAGTTTTTCAGTGCATTGTCAAATAATCTTACTACCACGTGGCAACAGTGGCAAATGCTACGAAAAATAACCGGTATTCATACATTTATCGGCTAATCGTTACGATGCATCAAACATTGGCAAAACAAAAGTGAAGTGATAAAATACAAAATATTTAATGAAATTGGAGAATATTTGACCAGAAATTAAGTTCTAACTGCACTAAGAGTTAAATGATACGTTTTTATTGTTATTTCAACTAAAAATAAATAACTTGTTTCCCATTACATCCCATGAAGGGACAGGGGAGAGCATCTGACAAACCAGTGAGCTGTGTGCTTTCTAGTTTTATACTCACTGATTGGGACCTACAGTTTTACACCGATTCCGAACGGTATTTTGAGAAGTTTTTTCATGGCTAAATACTCGATAGTGTCACCGTCACTATGCGAGGTGACCGCCCCCGAAACAATTTTTTTAAGGTGGTCAGAGCAGGGATCGAACCCAGGATCTCATGTACAAGAGGCGCGCACACTTCCCATTGCACCACCGACGGTCACTGATTTCAACTAGGATGGTGATTATAATTGTTTTCATTAACAATTAAAGAAACTTTGTTTTTGTTCTTCTTGTTGTTTTCTGTCGAAATCATATGGTCACTTGATCATAGTTTAAATGTCCAACTTTGGCTGTTTAAACAGCAATTAACTATTAACCTAAAAAGTGAATTCAGAGTTTAATGCCCGCCCCTATTACGGTTGTCAACTTTTGTGAGAGTTTGGGCGTAATCGATGAATTGAATCTCAACTCAACTCAACTCAACTGAACAACAGCTGATTTTTTTGGTTGTGTTCACTTACTTTTGTCGTATTGCCTTTGACAACTCTGTGCCAGTTTGGTCGACAAATGCGTTAAATTTACATCACTGATAAGAATGGAGAGATCGTAAGAAGATATTATTTTGGCTTCAAATTATAATTTTCATTTAACATTTGAACATTTTAATTTAACAATAATATTTAATATATTTAGAAGTATCAAAATCACAAAGAATGCTCAGTTTTAGAAACTTGTCCAGCTAATGGAAAGCAATCCAGCCGTTTCCCTTGGAAAACCACAATTTAGCACCACGCAGAACCAAGTGCGAGAACTATGGGAAGGATTTGCTGTGGAGTTAAATAGTTTAGGACCACCGTCCAGAACATGAATGAATGACAACGTGTATGTGCAACTACATACCTTGCGTTGGGCAGCTCAAGAAGGTTGGATGCATCACGAATATTTCTTCTTAAATGCAACACATCTATATTGGCGTTTTCGACTCCATCTTCGTAAAAGAAATCCATGCTACTTATATCCATTTCGATTTTGAAAGCACAACACAATTGTTAACTTCTTTTACTTTCACATAAATCAGCTGATTTTACTTGTCAAAATTGCTATTTCGAGCTGGTAACACCATAAAAATTGCAACCAAAAACAGTTGTGAACCACAATACAAAAGATAAGTTTGGCTGTGTTGAAGTTGGGTCGTCTCTAAGTCGACCAAACTAAGTCGAGCGGTGAACGTTAATAGGGGCATAAATTATGTTTGATCGTTGATCAAAGATAATTTTCCACTCAAAAATTAGGCTTTAGATATCATTATCTTGAATTCAAATATAAGAATAAAATAAACATTTTCCAGAATGGCTACAAACTATGCGCTAGAGCAAGACGATAATATATATTTCTGTCTAAAACAGACAAAGTTATAAATATCCGAAAACAACTCTGAATATTTTTATTATACATTCAAAGATTAGGAAAAAAATATATGAACATTTACAAGACTGACTACATATGTCCCATGCGTTAGAGGAAGACGATTTGTATAATGCTCCAAATTATCGCTAGTTGGGCATTTTGATTACTAGCTAGCAAGCGATAATCGCTAGTTTGCAACGAAAAGATGCCTATTGATTTAAATTTAAAAATCTGGAATATTATTTGCATTTTGAGCTTCTGAGTACGAAATGAAACCTATGCACTTTATTGAAACGCGATGCTCATTATTTATATGTGTTAAGATTTAATTGACAGATTTTGTATTATCGACACTAAAAAGTTCAAATCACTGATACTTGTGTTACACACTGTATAATGGAATTGACACTTTACTAGGTACGACAATCAAAAACACTACTTTCCGTCTGATTGTACCGCCTACAATAACTGTGTTTTTTTTTAAATTTAGAAATTATAATAATCGATTCTTTTAATGAATGCTAAAATGAAATGCAAATGTAATGTAGCGAAAAAATTCCTTGAAATGCGTTAACTTGACAATTACATTTCATCTGAATATTAAAACGGTTGTAAAAAAAAACGTGTACCATTCCCGTACAGTTCGCCTTTCCTACACATTGTAGGCCGGCGCTGTGTCTGCGTGGTGTGTTTGTAGCTTCCAGAGACATTACAATGTAGATTTTTTTATTTCTATACAAAAATCGCGAATATATATAGTGTATTTATATTTATGTATGTATACATATTTATATGGAAACAGTCAGCTTTTCTAAGGGCCAATGACATTGTTACTTAGTCGTTCATATCGCACCAAAAACAGAAGCGAAATATAAAAATGAAACCAACCAACCACCAACATCTGTGGAATAACTTAAAAATGCTACGGGTATCCGACCGATACACACAGTCAGTCAAACAACCGAGGAACCGATGAAGTAGTACACAACAAATACATAAAAGGAGAAACGCGCGAGGTATAGTGGCGGCAACAGCAGTAGCAGCAGCAACTGAAAAATATGGTAGCATTTCGATAGTTTTGTTGGCTGTGCCTGATTCTTGCGACTCAAAGGGGGAGATGGCGTCAACAATCCAAGTTAACCGTCGCACAGTGATCAACTTATCTATATGTTCATCTCGAACGATTTTCTACATTTTAATTTCCGACAACTCAATCAATGATTATAAAAGCAGTAATCATACCCTCACTCTTAAGTCATCCATTGGGTCGGAGTTTCAATAAAAACATCACATGTGGTGTCAGGGGACACCCGGTTGGCACGAAGTTTCTTTCGCTACATATTATGTACTAGTTATTTCCAACACGCTTAAGACGCCCGTTGAAAAATACGATAATTTAAGAAAAATACGATAATTTAACGATCTTTAAGGAAATATACTTTTTGTAAAATGATAAACTTTTTTTAAGAACATTGTTTTTTCTAGAATGTATTTGTTTAAGAAAAAGGTATGAATGAGCATGCATGAAAAGAGTATGAATTTTTTAAAAAAGAAGTACTTTTTTAAGAACGGGTACTTTTTTAAGAAGTGGTACTGTTTTTAGGAAAAGGTTATTTTCTTTTAGAAAATGTACTTATTTTCAGAAAGGCTAACTAGAGCAAATGCTGGGCGGTCGTCTGGGTTGTCAATACGATAAATCACGTAAAAATATTCCGATCCTAATTAAATAATAGGCTTTATTTCGTCAGACACCAGTCACCCACTAAAACAAGGCTGATTATGGCACACGCATTTTGGTACCTCCCATACAAAAGCTTTGTGGCCGGCTGGTTGTTCGGGAAGATAAAAAAAATGTTTCCCATTACATCCCATGAAGAGATTAGGGAGAGCTTCTCGCAACCAGTGAGCTGTGGGCTTTCTAGTTTTATACTCACTGATTGGGACCTACAGTTTTACACCGATTCTGAACGGCATTTTGAAAAGCTTTTTCATGGCTAAACACTCGATAGTGTCGCCATCACTAAGCGAGCTGACCGTCGTCGAAAGAAATTTAAGGTGGTCAGAGCAGGGATCGAACCCCAGTTCCCATGCACAAGAGCCGCGCACACTACCATTGCACTACCGACGGCCACGGATCATTATAGCATTATAAAATTATTTAGTCTACCCCTAAATAATTGTTTTGAATTACTTCAATCTTAAACCTCATTTTATACCTTAGGAGGGTTCAATCTTATCACCAATACAGGATATTTTAGTTATAATATTCATTAAGGACATTTTTAAAATTTTAACTTTGACAGTGTGAACGATAGTCTGGAGTCGACCATACATCGTTTCTTCCCTATTGAAACTACGCCAAATTTCTATAGTGAAGGAAATTTAAAGAAAATTACCCTGTGGGCCAAATTGAAACAGCCGGAAGGCCAGATTTACCCCACAGACCATAGCTTGTCGCCCCTGATCTAAGCTGTTGGTCTAACTAAATGCTGTATTCGAGTAGAAAGATGTATAGCTTCTTTTTGTAGGGTATTCGATAACTCGCTTAACTATTGTATATTAAAATAAAAGAAAATCATAATTTTATTTCTCTAAATAATTTTACACAGAACAAAATCCTAAGCTTTTCCAGAAAATTTTACGAAAATGGTGTCAGATGTAAATTCAAAACTTAAACTTCCATCCCATGACAACTAAGGGAATTATCGATTACTAAACTTGCAAAACATTGCAGTACTGGGTATTATGATTGCTGATTTTTTTAAAAATGCAGAAATATTTATAAGAAATATTTCCATGTAGAATCACTACGAGGGCGGATCAATAAGTCCGTGACTTTTCGAACTTCCCTTGTAGTTATATGAAATGCAACACTGCTCCCATCAAGTACCACCTGTTAATAGACTACTTTCAAATTTTGAGCAAGTTGCGTCATTTTATTTGCGTTTAACAGCTGTTCAAAACATACAACCTCGGGGATTTTTTTAAAAATGGAAAGAAGTGAATTTCGAGTGTTCATTAAACATTATTTTTTACAAAAAAAACCGTCAATCAAACCAAGGAAAAGCTTGATAAATACGATGGGGACTCTGCACCATCGATTTCAATGGTAAAAAAGTGGTTTACTGACTTTCGTTGTGGTCGCACAAATACAAATGACGCTGAACGTTCTGGACGGCCAATTGAGGTCAATACACCCGAAAATGTCGAAAAAAATTCACGATATGGTGTTGGCCGATCGAAGAGTAAAAGTGCGTGAGATTGTTGATGCCATAGGCATTTCATATGACAGAGTGATTTCGATTTTAAATGATTTGTTGGGTTTAAGAAAGCTGTCTGCAAGATGGGTGCCGCATTTGCTCTCAATTGACCATAAACGCACGGGTGCACACGTGTTTAGTCTCAATGGCAAAATTCCATGAACTGGGCTACGAATTGGTACCTCATCCGCCATATTCTCAGGATTTAGCCCCCAGTGACTATTTCCTATTTCCAAACCTAAAGAAATGACTCGGTAGAAAGAGATTTAGATCCAACGATGAAATTATTGATCAAACAAATGCTTATTTAATGGACCTCGAAAAATTCGAATTTTTGGAAGGAATACAAAAATTGGAGAAACGTTGGACTATGTGTATTGAGCTAAAAGGAAATGATGTTGAAAAATAATTTTTCTTTTCAAAAAAAAAGACTTAATTCAAAAAGTCACGGACTTATTGGTCCGCCCTCGTTCTACATTTATTAAGCCTTTAATTTGGAAAAATGTAAAATGGGCTGTTTCATTGTACGTTTTGATATAGCCCCCATACAAATGTACCTACCTTGGTATTATTGGCTCCAGATGCTAGAAATATCATCCAATTGCAACGATATTAGGTACATGAGCTTGGCCGAATATATTTCTTGAAAATTAACAACATTGGTTTAATTTTTGATATAGCTATTTCCTGCAAATAAATGTGCCAAACACCTTGATTGATGTTATACAAATTGATGTTTACAAATGTTACCAGATGTTTGAAAATGTTTCTATTTATATTTTTTTGGCTTATTTTTGAGTGTTTTATAACCAGTATAAAAATTTCACTACAAGTACAGAAGACATCTAATGCACGCGGCAAATGCGGTCATATTCGATAGCAGAGTGGCATTGTGCAAAATATTATCCAAATTAATTACGATCCTCAGGGGTGTTTAGTATTAGTCGCGACTACCAGCCAATTGTCCGCCCAAAATTTGTGTGAGAGGTAAATAATGGGCAAGGCGAAGTTGTTCATTTAAAATTTCACAGTTACTTTTGACAAAATATTGCCCAGTACTAAATTACGGGAGATATAATGTGGGCCAACAGGAAAGCCGGCTAACTTTTTTATGGGAGATACAAAAATGGGTGTGGCAGAGTACTCAATATTAAATTAAAAAGTAGCTTTTAACCAAAAATTTCCTAGTGCCAAATTTCATTAGGATCGGTTGGGTTTACGAGAGATATCGTGTTGATCAACCGGACATACATACATACGCTCAACTTTTCTATGAAAGGTATCAGAATGGGAGTGGAAAAACCACTGATTTTCCGTAGAAGAGTGGTATTTGAGAAAATATTGCCAAATAACAAATTTCATAAAGATTGGTTCTGTTTTGCGGGAGTTACCTTGTCGAACCTGCAGTCGGCCACACAAATTTTGTAAGGGAGTTACCAAGTGAGTGACTGGCGTTTGATAACATGAAACCTATTACCTAATTTCATTCAGATCGGAAGTTTTTCACGCTGTTTATCGTAATGACACCCCGTATGAGCACTGAGCTTGTTTTTGGGAGGTACCAGAATAGGCGTGGCAACCTCGTCAATTTTCTCCAGTTAAGTAGACATTTACAGGTTATTAACCAATGTCTGAGTTGAAGCTAATCACACATAACAAAAAAAAATTTTAAAAGAATCATGATATTTTTTACTAAATGTGTCGATTTGTATGGGTGGTACCAGAAGGGGCGAGGTCAAAACGCTGACACTCTCAAACAATCTTTAGACCAATAACTTTCACCCACAAAATGTCATTGTTGTCGGTAAAGATGTGCTGCATTTATACAGCCAGTCGATCAAACATACAGATGGATATGGCTGAATCATCTTAAAATGTCATAATGTCGTCTTAAATATGGCTCCTTCTATGCGATTCACTTTTTCCCGTATTAAAGAATATATTCCCTCATTTCTATGGGAGAGGGTATAAAAAGGCTAATCACACATAACAAAAAAAAGTTTTAAAAGAAACATGATATTTTTTACTAAATGTGTCGATTTGTATGGGTGGTACCAGAAGGGGCGAGGTCAAAACGCTGACACTCTCAAACTATGTTTAGACCAATAAGTTTCACCCACAAAATGTCATTGTTGTCGGTAAAGATGTGCTGCAGTTATACAGCCAGTCGATCAAACATACAGATGGATATGGCTGAATCATCTTAAAATGTCATAATGTCGTCTTAAATATGGCTCCTTCTATGCTATTCACTTTTTCCCGTATTAAAGAATATATTCCCTCATTTCTATGGGAGAGGGTATAAAAAGGCCTTCAGATAGATGTTGCCATGTCCACACCCTCTGCACAGTTACTTGAAGAGCTATCGAATGACTAGCAAAAAGGGGCAATATCTACCCGTCGTCGATGGTGCAATGGTTAGTGTGCGCATGAGAACGTGAGTTCGATCCCTGCTCTGACCACCTTACATTTCCTTCGACAACGACCACCTTGCTTAGTGATGGCAACACTATCGAGTACTTAGGACCAACTATTGACTGGTTATTTAAATTGGTAATCACTTGATTTTGATTTATGTTTGATCTGACTTTAAATACCAAAAATGTTTTTCAGTGCTTTATCAAATAATATTACTACCATGTGGCAACAGTGGCAAATGCTACGAAAAATTATCGGTATTCATACATTTATCGGCTAATCGTTACAATGCATCAAACTGACGCCATTTGCAAAACAAAAGTGAAGTGATAAAATACAAAATGTTTAATGAAATTGGAGAATATTTGAGCAGAAATAAAGTTCTAACTGCACTACGAGTTAAATGATACGTTTTTATTGTTATTTCAACAATGGTGATTATAATTTTTCACATTAACAATTAAAGAAGCTTTGTGTTTGTTCTTCTTGTTGTTTTCTGTCGAAATCATATGGTCACTTGATCATAGTTTAAATGCACAATTTTGGCTGTTTAATCAGCAATTAACTAATTAACCTAAAAAGAGAATTCAGAGTTTAAATTACGTATGTTTGATCGTTGATCAAAGATGATTTTCCACTCAAAAATTAGGCCTTAGCCATGAAAAAGCTTCTCAAAATACAGTTCGGAACCGGTGTAAAACTGTAGGTCCCAATCAGTGAGTGAAAAATTAGAAAGCGTACAGCTCACTGGTTGTCAGAAGATCTCCCAAATCCCTTCATGGGATGTAATGGGAAACTTTTTTTTTTTTTTACCACCCGCCGAACTGGGGGATCTGAGTAAGCGCTTCCGAAATGAGGACAGCGTATCTGAAGATCTATCACTGTTCTTATAACAATCCTCATTCTGATTTATTAGGGTTAAAAGAAAAACTGGGAAATTTACAAAAGGGGGTTTATTTGATTTTTTTTATAAAAAACAAATGTCAAAATACTAAAAGAATTAAAACACTGTGCGCAGTCAACAATGTAAACTGCTAAGTGAGTCATCCAAAAACACGACAACGTAACGAATTGCTGCAAAAGTAGCGAGCGACAGCAACAGTAATGCCTTTTGCCGCCTTTACGTAGTTAAACTCAGCATAAACTAATCGAATGACGCTTGACTGAAAAAAAAAGCAACTCACTGTCTGGAATTAAGAAAGAGAGAGAGACAAATTTATTCTAAACACATTTATGTGTATACATATATACATATTATCTTTTTATTATTATGATTGAATCGTTAAACAACAATACAATTAAACAAGTGCAAACAAAAAGTAACATACAACAAATTATTACAGCTGGCCTGGCTCTGTGGCCTCTGAACCATTCTCGCAAGAGAAGGAGACACATATGAATGAGGGAGAGGAGCTATCTAAACCTGTCATAATTGTCAACTCCTATGAAATATACAAAGAAATCGTAACATTCTATATGTACTCGTATTTTGTTTTAATTTAAAATGGTCGCAAGGCAACTAAGTAGAAATGTAGTTCAATGTCATGAGATCCAAGCTAAGCCACACCGATAATTCCACTTATGTATGTATGTATAACCTAGAGACGGGCACGTGGGTGAATTTTGACTCACACTCACTCACGCTCTAATCACTCACGTTTCACTCACCACAGACTTGTCATTGATTAGCGGGAACATCAGACATTGTTGATTTTTATTGTCGGCTTACCGCCCTTCTTGTCATGTTTACAATATTTTTAGGTAATTTTTTTTTCAAACCTCATCAGTCAGATAAAAAGTTATCGACAAAGCTCATGCTCTTGAATGGCAAGTCTGTGGTTCGCTAAACTACTTTTTTCAACTAACAATCACGTCATATTCACTTGAGTAAAGGAAATTTCACCCACAGTCATGCGTGATTCTATCAAACTTTACTCACAAATCCTTTTACAAAAATATCACACTCACAGAAAAATTCGGTTGAGACATAGAGTAATCCCATACTAGAGAGAATATTTGGCTCATCTGACGTTTCCTTTCACATTCTTCTTGATGCGGTGGGTGGTGATAAAGAGATGTTTGACGAAAAGTGACATACACCAGGTGGAATTACAATAACTTCTTGCTTTAATTTTTAATGTCGTTTTGGTGTAAAACTGTGAAATTTAAATGTGGTTTAAACTTTTTTATTGACTGTTATTGTTAGCAGACATTTGGGTTGTATTTAACACAATAATTTTAGCACACAAAACGAAATGCCGTTGTTGTTATTTTGTTGGTTGTTTTGAACCATTGCCTCTATCTGGTATTAGTAAAGCAATTCTTTTCAACATCGAACGTTCTATCACACTAGGCCAAATGTCAAAAATTTGGTGAGAGAACTATTAGCTCTACTATAAGTATTAGTTTATGGGTTGAGATAGCCGAATTAGTCGTAACCGAATCATCACATCCGAATAAGAGGTTCTCTCAACCGAATTAGAGGTTGTCACAACCTCATTACGTTGACACCACCACATTAGAGGCTGACACCACCTCATTAGAGGTTGACACAACCTCATTAGAGGTTGACACAACCTCATTAGAGGTTCACACAACCTCATTAGAGGTTGACACAACCTCATTAGAGGTTGACACAACCTCATTAGAGGTTGACACAACCTCATTAGAGGTTGACACAACCTCATTAGAGGTTGTCACAGCCGAATTAAGCCGCGTATTGAGTTCTTCCGAAACTTTGCCATTTATGTCCACACCGAAATTTTTGCTCTAGAGAGTTACGATACCACATATCTCTGATTTACCATGGAAATATTTCATTTATAATTCCCCAACGCACTCTATTTTATTTTTAAAACACGTGGCGTTACTTCATGTTGTTATAATTATCGAAATGTCAAAATTCCGGACGCAAACAGTTATCAAACAATTCTTTTCGTACGAAATAACTTTGGCGTAACATTGATTTTACCTACGAAATTTCCGCAGAGATCTGAGTACCAAGCAAATGAAAAGTGAGCGAAATTTTCGTTATTTTTTGTACACATACTTATGGCAACGAAAATTTCATAAAAACTGAATACCATGCTTTAGAGGATGGTACAGCCGAATTTTAATAGTATCACAAATGAATTTTGAAAGTTTTTTTATTATTAAGTGATGATTTACTTTCTTGTATTCTTATAAAAAATTACAAAGCTTTAAAATAAAGTCTTTATATGAATTCCCCGTCGTCATGGGTCACTGCACCAATTCTAACGTTTTGTTTCTATTAATTTAGGTCCTAAACTGTATTATATACAAACGATAAACAACTTCAAAACTACTGATATCTGCTTGGACTTTTTCTGCAAAATAAGACTGTTTAATACATAATCCATTTTTTGGTTTGGTTTTCGTGGTTGCTAAAGATACTATTTAATATTAATTAATGTCTTGAGACATCGTTTTGCATACCACATCACTCCGGAAGGTCCAAAGTACCGTGTCTATTATATCCAGCCTGTTAATCGGAGATACCTCATTAGATCCCCTAGATCTATCTCGTGTATCTCAGTGAGGTTATGCAGGAAGGGACGGCCCATAGTCTTCAGGCGTCTATTCATCAGAGCCGGACAACTGCGGAGGAGATGATCCACCATCTCCTCCTCTTCTGCGTCATCGCAGGCACGGCAGTGGTCATTATATGGCAGCTTCAACCGTCTTGCGTGATTACCGATTGGCCAGTGCCCGGTCAGCACGCTAGTTAGCCTAGATATGTCTCCCTGATTATGGCTGATCAGGGAGTTAGTCCGGTAAATGTTATATTCTGGCCATGTGTTTCTGGATATGCGACACGTTTCCGTTCTATCCCATCTGGTCTTCGCTCGTTCAAGGTATTGCAGGAAAATACCTCTTTTAATCAACCCTATAGGCGTTGCGACTGACACCATATGGAGTTCGGTGGAAGAGGATCCTGCTGTAGCTAGTTCGTCTGCCTTTTCGTTCCCTAGGAGAACCTTATGGCCTGGTAAATAAATAAAAAATAAATGGTTTCCCATAACATCCCATGAAGGGACTGGGGGAGAACTTCTCACAATCACTGAGCTGTGCGCTTTCCAGTTTTCACTCACTGATTGGGACCTACCGTTTTACACCGATTCCGAACGGTAATTTGAGAAGCTTTTTCATGGCTAGATACTCGATAGTGTCGCCGTCACTATGCGAGGTGACCGCCGCCGAAAGAAAATTTGAAGGTGGTCAGAGCCGGGTTCGAACCCAGGATCTCATGTACAAGAGCCGCGCACACTAACCATTGCACAGACGACGGTATCCAAGTAAAAACCACATTATTCAGCCGGTCTAGCTCGACAAGTTTTTCCCTACATTCAATAACGAGTTTAGATGCATGTTTTTACAATGTTTTTACGTTCCTTTCTTAATACCTCCGCGACAGCAACAATTTTACTTTCTATATATTTTATTTGAAATTGAATTTTTATGACCGATTTTTGTCAGTTTTCATACTACAAGCTTAAAAGTCATGAACATTTTTCTAATTGAAAAATTGTTGGTTTTTGTTGGAAATAATAGACAATTCAGTTAAACACACTCACTAGCATGACTAGTTTCGAACTCCGTGACAAGTTCATCATCAGATGTCTAACTACTCTGCCTGAATTGATACCATCGGTTGATCGATCATCAATCGTATATATACAAACTCAATTCTGCAATTCACATGTGCGAATTAGTATCGATAGGATAACTCTAAGTATCAACATACACTGAAAGGCCTATAATTCCAACAACAAGAACAGACAGAATCTTTATCTTTTTTTTAACATAATATTTGTTTTTAGCATTTGAAATGTGAGGTTTGAAATACATTGAATTATGTTGTAGTAACCGAATTGAAAATGAATTCGGTTGTAACTACAGAATTCACGGGAAATTCGGTTACAGCAACCGAATTGACGCCACATTCGGTCGTTGCAACCCACTCAATGCCAAATTCGGTTGTACCTACAGAATTCACGTGATTTGACGGCAAATTCACTCGTTGCAATCGACTTAATGCCAAATTCGGTTGTTGCACATGAATTGATGTCACCTTCGGTTACTCCAATTGAATTTGCTACCATATCGGTTGTTGCATCCGAATTAATTCCAAATACCGTTGATTCAACCGAAATTTTAGAAAATTCATTTGACAGAACGAATATGAAACGAGGTTGCTTCATTTCGTTGTCACAACCGATTCAATTACACAGAAAAAAATAAAAATCAATTTTAATTAAATAATTTTTTTATTTGATTAATTTTTTAATTGATTTTGGTGTAATCACGAAATTGATAATATTAATTAAAGCTATTTGTAAATTTCTCAAAAAAAAACTTCAATTAAAAAATTTGTAAATTTGATTTCAAAAATATTGATTAAATACATATGTAATCAAGTTAATTAAACAAATTATTGATTTTTTTTTCGCGATTTTTGATTAAATTTTGAATTGAATCAATTAAAATCGGTATTGTTTTTCAGCATGAAACCCCTACCCCCATTTTTTAGAATTTGGTTTCATAATCGAAACTAATGACCGGTTTTCTTAAACTATTATTGTATATTAAACATTTAATGTTTAAACGATTTGTATTAAATACAAAAAATATAGGTACATCTGGTTGTTCTGGAGAAACATTCAATTTATCTGCTCCTTCCGCAGCAACAGTCACTCCATTGTCGCATTCCATCTCTTCTGCTTTTATCCAATTTAGGGCACGTTCAAAATATCTAAGAAGGTGAGTGTTAAAGTTTCTTTTTACGCGAAATTTTTGAAAACAATTTTCGTGTAAACAGCTGTATGTGGCATAAGGAGGCAAATTGTGTCTTTTCAAGTGCATAAAAAATGTTTGGTGACAGCCACATATTTCATTGCAAACAAAACACTCAACGCAAACACTCATTTCCAATAAAATTTTTTCAAAAACACTTGCCAATTAAACACAATTACAAAAAACGCAGTTTTAAACACGAAACATGACAATTTAACACTATTATTCTTTAAGTTCACAAAATATAATCTTTCAATCAACAACAAACGAATTACAAGTAACAACAGTGTTGTATATCAAAGACTAGAGCCGTACGAAATGTGACGACGACGGCTGCTGACTCAGCCGCCACATATATTGCCTCCCAACGGCGCTTTAAAATTCAACTTTCTGTAAAATACAAAAACTAAAATTGTTTATATTATATTAAGAATATATCATGCATATTTATATTAATTTAGAAAGATTCACAGCAAAAATTCGATAATACACTCAGAAATTAAACATTTTTAGCGCCGTAGATTTACGCCTTGCCAACTCCAAGTTCTGTTGTAAACTCAAAAAATAAATTAATAATAATGCAATTTTTTGAAAAAATTCAATTATATTTTTAATTGAAATTTGCAGGCCAATATTGTTTTCTGTGTACGAAACGAGGTTGCTTCATTTCGTTGTCACAACCGATTCAATTATGAAACTAGGTTGCTTCAACCGAATTTCAGTTGTGGGGACTAAATTCGGTTGTGGTAACCTCAACTCGGTGGTAACAGCTGAATTTTACGGTTGCTACACACAATTAGTTATCTGAGTGCATCTGCAATTTTTAAGCTTGCTTAAGGCAACATTGCAAGTAAATTACACTAAGATAAAAAATTTACATCGTCTGCAATTGTCATTAATACTAAAAATAACGTTTATAAAAACAAAATATATTTTTCATAAAAATCTAAATCTCTAAACTCACGCACAAATTGTGTTCACTCACTAAAATGTTTTTTAACACTCATGTCATATTCACGTGAGTTAATTATATTTCACCCAAATAAATTGGGCACACGTGATTTACGCCAATGTCGTGTCCCGCGTTCATCTCTAGTATATTCATAGCTACAAATATGGATTCACACAACTGTGGACGCGGGGACCCGACTAGCTTTACTAAATAAACTTGTTGTACTATCACAATGACATACTGATATAGTCAGTCAATGCAACGTGCACGTTGCAGTGATTGAAAACCTCAACAACAAACGCAACAGCAATAACAGTCAGAATCATTCGATCAATCTGCTCGCTGTCAACAGTCATATAGTCAATAGCAACACTCATGGTGGACGACTGACTCTCTTGCTGCTTTTATTCATTGAATCGTCATTATTACTCGTATTTGTATTGTGGCAAAAAAGTCAATAAAAAAAAAAACAAATAAAAGAACGTGTGATGGTGGCGCGGTGCATTAAAAAAAATACATCTACATATATACAAGCATAGGTGAATGAGATGCTTTTATTATAATACAGTGTACTCGATAAATATTCATACAAATAAATCCGCAGTGGCTCTAACATTGGGTATTGCAAATTACACAGTGCAACAAAATGACGCTTTTCTTTTGATTTTTTCGCAAATGGGTTTTTGGGAATTTGAGGGAATTTTGATTCGTGAATTTTTATAGTTCTCATACTCGTAGTTCTAACCAGACTGGTGAAAAAAATAAAGAACATGTTTAAAAAAAACCATATTTTTCCCCCACCACTACAATATATTTTCGATTCTTTTGTGTGGAGAGCAACAATCAGCATTTTGTTGCTCCTCTTCATACAAAATAAGCGACAATTTAGTTTAGTGGAGGCAAAAAACATGACTTTTGAAAATAAAGTGTTTTTCTATTGGGACGGGTAGATGTTAAAATTATCTATGATAAGTTGCGTGCACCCACAGAAAAAGTCGGTTGCGACAATTGAATTTAGAGATTGAAACAACTAAAGTTAGATGTTGTCACAACCACACCAGAGGACAACACATTCATATTAGCGTTTGTCACAACTGAATTAGAGGTTGTCACAACCAAATTGGAGTCTGTGAGGTTGTCATAATTGCATTAGGCTGCCGCAACTAAATTACAGTTGTCACAACCGAATTTAGAGGTTACTTTACTTAGGTGGCCACAAACAACCTAGAAGGATCAAGGGCTTCACAAAATGGGGTTAGCATGTTTCTTCAACCGGCTCGATTTCAGCTTCTCTCCTCCAGTTGTTAACACCATGTTTTCGCAGGGATGGTCGTCATATTTTTCGGGTCTTGGTCGTCATATTTTTCAATGTCCTTCGAATACATTTTGCACTGGTTGAATCTGATCCATTCTACCTGTCAAGTCCTAGACATATTCCTAGATATTTTAATACGCCGATGTCGTGATACAGATTATACAGCTCTTCCGTTGTCGATACTCGCCGTTTTCTATTATAGCACCAAATATTTTTCGGAACATTTTTCACTCGAAGACCTCCAGTGATGTTTCATCAGCATGTGATATAACATAGGATCCTGAGCCATAAAGCATGACAGGTTTGTATATAAGAGTCTGATATAGTTGGATATTCGTTTCTCGATAGAGGGTATTATTTCTGAAGTGCTTGCTTAGACCAAAATAACGCCGGTTTGCAAGCCCAATTCTCCGTTTGATGTCTAGACTGACGTCATTGCTTCTGTTTTGGCAGATCCGAGGAAAGTTAATCCATACACTACCTCGAAATTATAACGGTTATCAACATTCACCCTTTCATCTACTCGGGGGGATGTTCTGCTTGTCGAAACCATTAATTTTGTCTTGTCCTCATTTACTGTCAAACCAACTTTAGCTGATTCCTTCTCAATTCTCGAAAATACTGCATTAAATTCTCGCAGATTTCGCCCAATGATTTTTAAATCGTCAGTATACGCGAGCAGTATTATCAGTATATTCGTGCAGCTTTTCTCATGAAGAATTAATTAATGAATTAATATGTTGAAGAGGTCGCATGATAGGCTGTCGTCCTGCCTGAGGTCTCGCATCATACTACATGTTTCGGTGAGATCTTTACCAATCTTTACTAAGGATTTCGTGTCAATCGGTGTCATTCTACAAAGACGTGTCAGCTTAGCAGAAATACCAAGCTACAAAATAGCTTGGTATAGTTTTCGACGTATCGGGATATCGAAGGCAGCCTTATAATCTACAAAGAGGTGGCTGGTGTCAATTTTTCCGTCGGCTTTCTCCAGGACTTGTCTTAATGGGAATATCTCGTCGATAGTTGACTTTCCAGGCATAAGAAAGCCACTCTAATAAAGTCCAAATGGCTTTAGCCTTTCGCACATTACGCTCGAGAGGACTTTGTATGCGATGGATAAAAGTTTTATTCCACGATAGTTTGTACATATGTATATTCGTTTCGCCTTTTTTAAAAACAGGACACAGTATTCTAAGACTCCACACGCTGAAAAATCTGTCTTTCTTTGTCGTTTGGATGCAAATATTAAGTGTGTTTGGAGCTTGTTGCAAATATAATATACTTGAGTCCAAACATATTGTGTTTGCTATTCAATAATACATGGTTAAGACACAATGATTAATATGTTAGAATATATGTATGTGTTTGCGACCCACATATATTAATGTTTGTGATACAAATACAGCTGTGTTTGTTGCACTGTCTATGCTCTCTCTAGAGAAAGAGAATAAAAGAGGGACAACGAGAGAGTCTATCTTGTAAGTGTGTATCTGTATTTTTGCAGTGTTCTCTCAGTCACTGAGTCATAAATATTCCTGAATGTGCGTGCAAATTGCAGATGAAGTCAGTGTTTTTTATTTTGCTGATGTATTGCGTTTTAGTTTCATGTATTCAGTCGTCAAAACGAAGGCTTGAACGCTTGAATGGTTTGTGATGTTACTTTGGTTTTTGTGTATGTGTTTTGTATATATGTATGTGTGCTACCAAAGTGAGAAACGAATTTGGGGAAAGAAACTGGAAAGGGCATGTTTGCCAGTAAACATGATCCTGTTTACATTTGAACACAAGTGAGTTTGGGACTTGCAAACTTATTAATGTTTGAAGTGTGTTCCAAACATATACATGGTTCATGCAGAATATGTTAGAGAGGCCGTTATTTTTCAGCGTGCAGTCGTCGGGCATGTACATTGTACTTTTCGGTAGAATTTACAGGTCTCATTCTTCCTTCTGTAAGACTCAATTTGCTCACTCTCGCGCTTACTCCACAATTGTTTGTTCTTCTTTTTAAACAAACGGGATTCTTCTCTCATATTTTCCTTATTTCGCGTTGCAACTGACTGAAGCATTGTCATACGTGCCGCGTTCTGTTCATCACATGCGAAACTCTTCATCGTACCATGGTTTGTGTTTAAGCGGTGTTTCATAACCGAGTACGGTCTCTGCAGCGGTTTTCATAGAGTGGAAATGTACTTCACCTGCGCTTCATGATCATGAGGCGGAGGTGCTTCCTGGGCCAGTATCTTAGTGGGCTTCTCTGCATAAGCCGTGGCTATCTCTGGTACTTGCAGATTTCCGATGTCCAACTTGCCGTATATCTGGTTCCGTACGACTTTCATCCTGACCAATGTTGTGCGAACCTTTGCCGCAACCAGGTAGTGATCCGAATCGATATTAGCTCTAGCAAAGCTGCTTTGCACTGGCAAAGCTGCTTCCATCAATAACCAGGTGATCAATCTAGTTCTTCATCTGTTTATCAGGGGATATCCAAGTAGCCTTATGGATGTCTTTATGTTGGAATCTTGTACCACTGACAGCCATGTTTTTTGTTGCGGTAAAATCTAACAATCTCATTCCGTTTATCGGAAGTGTTGACGTGTAGACTGAGTTTACCGATGGTTAGTCCAAAGACATTGTCCTCGCCAACTTTAACATTAAAATCACCTAGAACAATCTCAATGTCATGGCTAGGGCAGTGATCGTATGTTCCCCCTAGGCGATCATACACTCAAAAAATTAAGTTTGCTATTAATAGCAAACAATGTATGCTACTTATCAGCAGACAATTTGTTTGTTATTAACTGCAATAGCAACAAAACTTTTTGCAGGGTTGATAAAGTATAGCTGACAATACTATTTGCTGAAACAACAAACCAATGTTTGCTGTAATAGCAAATTTGTTTGCTGTCCCCTTTTCAGCAGACTTCTCTGCTGTGTTTACCAACATATTTTTTTTTAGTGTAGAACATGTTCTTGGTGTCGTCGTCCCTTCCCTCCAAATTAGCTGTCACAGTTCTCCCTTCTTGTACAACCATGACCTGTCCAACGGATATTCTGGATAACAATAATGTCAGCCTTACAATTGTGGAGGACATCTGCCAGTTGATTAGTGGCGCCCTTATAAAGTTCGCGGGGGAGGGTTTTATGTTTCCCAATCCCATTTTGTATTTTCATTGCCAATATATGTATTTTCATTGGCATTTTACCTATTGCCAGCATGATCATGTTTCAGCCGCCCATCATGCATCATACGCTGACCAGAATGCAGTGTGTCGAAACTGGATCTTTGTCCCCTTACCTTCGATCCGCCGTTGGCCAGTAGTGATGGATCATCTGACTTGAAAGGACAAAAGAGTATGTCCGTTAGTTCGAAGAGCTTCAGAGTCAGTGACAGGGTCACAATTTAACTGATCCAATTTTCCATTGATGGCTACGGCTGCTCCAGTGTCGTCTTCGAAGAAGAACGTTCTAATACTCCTTTTTGCACAAATTCACTTGGGCTCACGCTTCGGACGCACTCTGTCATAAGCCGATCTGTAAGCAAAAGAAATAATTATAGGGTTACCAGGTGCGGAAAGTTTAAATGGTCCACCCTGTGTATTCGCCCGTTGCAATCTTTCAAACGTTAATAGTTTTAAGGTGCCCACACACCAGAGCGTATTTTCGGCGAAGTGTCAACGCTAAACAATTGTGTATACTGTTTCTTACCAGAATTTGAAATGCTGGTTACCAAAAACTAAATTAAAGCAGAAATTTTGCTTGTGTGTGGATAATAAAAGGATTTAGCCACGCGATCTCTATTCAAGAAATTTTCATAAGACCATGTAAAGGTCGATCCCGCTGAATTTTCTATTAAACAATTGTCATTGAACAATTGTCTAATGTGCTGAAGCCGGTGTTGGGCCTACTCAGAGGAGAAAACTCATAAGAAAGGGAGAAGGCTGACCAGTTACGAAGCTATGTAAAATAAACACACAAGCTATTGCTACGAAGGCAGTGTTGAACCAAGCCAGAGGGGAGAACCACTATGACGACAAGTCGAAAGCTAATTACTGAATTAAACCAACAAACTTGTGTGATAACCCTTACCGACATTGGATATGAGGAGATATATTCCTTCATATACAACACATATTTTCTTCCTCTTGCGTAATAGAAATTAAACCCATTCTCCGTTCTCTTGTGAATTATCAAATTCCATCTTTAAATTTTTTGATGTGTATTTAATTTTTTACAGATTTCTTATGTTTTGTATTGTGATTACATTTTGTGAGTTATGTTGGAGAAAATAAACACGTGGATGTGAATGTCTATGCATATTCTAATGCGCCTGCTCTCTTCCTCTATGATCGGAATCAGCTGTGTTCTACTGCGTCTGCCATAGAGTAAATCATACTAGAGAGAATATTTGGCTTATCTGACGTTTCCTTTCACACTCTTCTCGAGGCGGTCGGTGTGATAGAGAGATGTTTGATGAAAAGTGACATACACCAGGTGGAATTACAATAACTTCTTGGTTTAAGTTTTCATGTCGTTTTGGTGAAAACCTATGAAATTTAAATGTGTTTTAAACTTTTTTATTGACTATTATTGTTAGCATACACTTGTGTTGTATTTAACACAATAATTTTAATACACAAAACGAAATGCCGTTGTTGGTATTTTGTCCGTTGTTTTGAACCATTGCCTCTATCTGGTATTAGTAAAGCAATTCTTTTCAACATCGAACGTAAATATCACACCAGGCCAAATGTCATAAATTTGGTGAGAGAACTATTATGTCTACTATAAATATTAGTCTATGGCGTCTACCTTCCCCATTGTACCGTGTGCGCATTTAGGTTGAAATCCGATAAACTTAACGAAAGTATACTTTTGTTATCCTTTGTTTAATTTGTCAAAATTTCAATTTGTTTATTTGAACACTTTTTTAAATGGATAAAAACAAAAAAAAACAGTTCTTGTCATAATTTTAGGAGCTTTTATTTTCAAAATTCTAGCAGTTAAAACTTCTTTTAATGTTGCGTCAGGAGTTCCCTATGAACGATAATCAAATGTTACAAATAAAAAAGTGTGAATTTATTATAAAAATAAGTTACGGTCTTTGGCCATCGACCAATTTGACAGTTCTCCTTCTTCGTCATTAATTCAATAATACATTTTTATGCAATATTTTCCTTCTAAAGACTTGAGTCGAAAATGACATCTAAGTTATTAACTAAATTTAAAAGATATTGGTAAAATTTATTATTTATATAAAAATAATTTAACAATCAAGAGAATTAACGATGGAGATAGACGACATATGCAACAATTGATGACGGATACAAAAATATTGAAATTTTATTATTAATACTTAAATTTGAATATTTATTTGATTGAAGTTTCATTTAATTTACCTTTAACTTTATGTTTCGTTTATATTTCAGTGGTGGTGGAACACAGCCTGCTGGGACATCCGGAGCCGGTGGAGGCGGCGGCGGGGGAGGCGGTGGCGGGGGTAGTGGCACAGCACCTGCTCGTAACGCAGTCAGTTCCGGCAATATGTATTCCGCCCGCCAATCTGTAAGCACCTCAACCGGGGTTCTTATGGTCGGACCAAATTTTCGTGTTGGTAAAAAAATTGGCTGTGGTAATTTTGGAGAATTGCGGTTAGGTAAGTTGATCTGATATATATGTACATACATATGTGTGTAACATTTCATTTACATGTGTTTAGAAAATTTTAATTTTCGAGTTACTCTCAATAAATCTGATTCATTCCTGTCAAGAGTGGACTTTATCCAAGTTATAAATTCTAGCAACAATTACTGGTAGGAATTTAGGCAGATTTAAGTCTCGAATTAATTTCAAATCAAAATTTTCGCGTAATCTTAGAGTAAAAATGATGGCTGTTTTTTTTCAGAGTCGTACATTTTATCATGTCTCTGTCCAAACTGCATTTTTGGTTCCCTCAATTTAAAACCAAACTTTTATTTAAAAGAATATAGTTGTCTGTCAGCAGCATCGTAGGCAGACTTTGACATTTATAAATAAACCGTGTTTTTGTCGTCCATCTCTATTGTTATAACCATTGCGGCGTTGAAAAGATTGCATATTTCAAAACCTTTCGCGCTTGTTCATTAAAATCAAAGCCGCTCCATTTTGATTCGGTTAATTGCGTCTAGTCGGCATATAAGTCGTACATCTCATGGTTCATACGATGTCGATAATCGATGTTATTCTGAACGTTGTTGGGAAGTTTTTTCATACCTAATGACTCGTTAGTGTCACAAGCAATAAGCGACGTGACTGCCTCATAAGGAAATTACCCACTGAACCCTCGAAGGTCTCATCGGTAACGGCTCCATATATTTTTCTCACGTAAACTCCCACTGCTGTTTTTTTGTTTTTGCTTGCTAGATGGCCAGGTTTATTGCAAGAAAGGTAATGTAAGCGTCTGATATAGCTGGAGTTGTGTTGTTCGAGTGGGGGATTTACCTTTGAAATACTGGGAATACTTTACTCACGGCAAAGTGGTAGTCTGTGTTATCAAGCCAGTTTGTGTTTCTTTTTTCCCCCATGAGCTAAAAATAATACTAGTATTACAATGTTTTCCACATTTGCTGGTTTAACACGATCAGCTTCTAATATCCTAACCCAAAGGTATGGTCCATACTATAACTCCCTTGATCAACTAACTACCCATCTGAATGAAATTTGGTATTAACCTATATTTTGTCAAACTGAAAATGTATAATTTTGACACGCCCATTTCGGTACCTCCAATTAAAATTTGTGTTAACGGCTACGTGTTCGACACAATACCTCCTGTATAACACAATGATTTGAGTTTTGATACTAGACATTTCGTCAAACTTTACTTACTTACTTATCCGGTCTCGGACAACCCCGGGGGATCAGGGACCTTACAAAACGAAGATAACATATTTCGCTAATCAGTTCGATCTTTTGCTTTATTTCTCTATTTGGCTATACCAAGTGTACGCAGGAATTCGTCAACCTGATCCTTCCAGCGGAGTCTTGGTCTTCCTATTTTTCGTCTTCCTTCGAGTTCGGTTTCGAAAACCCTTCGTGCTGGTTCGTCTTCATCCATTCTACTGACATGGCCTAGCCAGCGCAATCGCGTTATTATGATCCGCTTAACTATGTCAATGTCCGGATAAAGCTCATGATTCATGCGTCGCCGATACTCGCCGTTGTGCACTATAGGGCCATAAATTTTTCGGAGTATTTTTCTCTCGAAGACTCCTACAGATGTTTCGTCTGCTTGCGATAGGACCTAGGCTTCTGCGCCATAACGCAAGACAAGTTGAATGAGAGTCTGGTACAGCTGGACTTTTGTTTTTCTAGAGAGGGCTTTATCTATAAAGTGCTTGCTTAGCCCAAAATAACATCTATTCGCAAGCACAATTCTCCGCTTGATCTCAAGGCTGACGTTGTTGTTTTTGTTTACGGCAGATCCGAGGTATATAAATTCGTCCACTACCTCGAAGTTATAACGGTTATCAACGTTCACGCTTTGGTCTAATTAATTTTGTCTTGCCTCAGTTACCGTCAGACCCACTTTTGCTGACTCTCGAAAAAACCGCAGTAACTTTCCTAATTGTGCACCCAATGATATCTATATCACAGCATACGCGAGCAGCATGTGACTTTTGCTGCTGATGGTTTTATTCATGTTGGCTGCAGCTTTTCTCATAATGGTCTCCATTAAGATGTTAAAGAGATCGCACGATAGGGTGTCGCCTTGCACCACTCTGAAATTGAAAATTGGCGTTTTTGCCCCTTTTATTCTGGTACCTCCCGCACAAATGTTGTGCGGGCTATATTCACTCATACGCCATTCATCAATTTGAAATGGGCGACTTTGCCACGCCCACTTTAATATCTCCCATTCAAATATTAGGCAAATATTTTATTGGTAGCCACAAATTGCAAACAAAAAAACAGTTGACCCCCAAATATTCAGTCCGCTGTTGAATATTGTAACTCCCCTGTTGAATTTGTCACCCACATCCTGGAACCTGACGGTTGATCGTCAGCAATTTTATTTTTTTTGTTCAAAGGATTTCCTCATCTGTTACAACGTAACAAAATTCGGATCAAACATTTTAATTGAAAATCGCACCAATCGTTGACTCAGGGCGAGGGTATGAATAGTCGGTTCACATGACTAAAATTTATGTACTGCTTGCATATTGGTTGTTAATCTGATACGAGTAACAGCCCCCTTTTTTAATATTCGAAAATAAAAGAATGACATAAGTTTTCAGTCAACGATCCGCAAATATCCACCTCAAATACGTGACGTCATACCTTGTCTGTATTTTAAATATATATTTTTTAAGATTATACAATAAAAAAAAAATTTAAATGTTTTCCGAATACCACCATCAACTCTAGGAAGTAAAATGAAAACGCATATGTGACATCTTCAACGGTGATATTGGAATATTTTTAGCAAATTGTGTTGGGAAAATGTCTTTCCCCCAAAGAAAACACCCGAATACACTTGTAATGACGCCAAATATTGTTTTTTTTTCATTTAAAAAGAGAGGGCGGCGGCGTCATTGATAAGATGTATTTTTAAAATGTATTTTGTTCACAGTGGTTTGGTAAGCATGTTTTTCTATTTATTTTTAAATAAATTTCCGCAAAGAATATTTTCAATAGTATTAAAATTTCGTCTTCGTAATCATTTTTTTCACAAAATAGTTCCGTTTTAAATCACTGTGTGTGTGTGTGTGTGTCAGATCATTCTTTTCACCATAAAGTTAAGGCTATCGAAAACGGACGCATCGCATGCCATGCACTCTTATTCAACTCTAAAATTTCACAAAGATTATTATATCCTAATAAATTACTCAACAGGTCGTCGTATGTGCAATTTTCCGCCATCAAACTATTCTGCGCGAAATATTAACCCAGCAGGTATGGAATGTGATAAGAAGCATGATCCATGTTTGACATTGACACTCTATAAGTACTGTTCTCTGTGTGTGTACGTGTTGTGAAGTTTGTAAAGTCAGTTACAGTCAGTTGTTGTCAGTTACAGGCAAAAAAACTCAAATAGGAACGAAGAGTATGGCGCTTGCCAGTTGTCAAATTCAGTGTTATATAAAAGAATTAAGCATTGGCGTGTTTAAAGATCCATGGTATTTTATGCCCTCACCCACAGGTATGGGGGGTGGGGTGAGGGTGTGGCATATACCATTTGAGACAATAAAAAGTGTAATGCATAGAAGGACTCATATTACACTATACTCATAACGAATGTCTAAGTAGAATGTTTTTGGGCTTAGCCATTCGTAAGTTTCCTACCTACTACCCAACTCTTATATCAACATGTCTGTTTTAGCCAAATGCAACCCTGATAGTCATGATCAAAAAGGATGTACAAGTAGAGCAGAAAAAACCGTCGCAATTTGGCAACCCTAGTAGAAGAGAACCAAAAAAGTCGACACGATTCACTCAAACGCATTTCTTTCCCGCGTCATAACTTGATTATTTCATACTTTTTACATACTTTATGTAATTTTATTTAAATATGGTTGGAATTTCTATAGATAGATACAATAACATCATCAGAAAACTGCTCGTGTATTGAAATATTCAACGAAGAGAGTATGAGAAAGAGCAGCGAAACGACTCGACTTCACTCGCTTTCTTTGTTGGCATTCCACTCCATGAGTAAATTTTCTTCTCTATACCATAGTTGCTTTATGTGATGATTATTGTTAGTTAAACGACAGCTGTTCGTCAAAATTTAGCATGTATTCGATCGCTTCGTAGCAACTCGTTGAACACAGATTAGTTGAAGTGTTATGCATAGAAAATCATTAATCAGATGATAGCCGGAGATTAGCGTTCGATATTAATACGGGGGTAGGATATTTTTGGACGAAATTAGTTTGACGACATTTTCAAACTATTGAGACATGTCTGTCGGGTGCGTTGGTCAACACCATAATTGCCGTAGATTTACACCCATCATAATGAAATTCTGGCAGTGATTATTATTTGCAAAAATTCGGTTTATCAAAGAAAATTTGTTTTATGGTCATGCTCCCTTTCCATTCAAATCTAAAATATTATTAAAAAAATCTTCTAAAACTTGTTCCCGATGTATGTTAACTTCATTCTTCTGCAAATGCCTATTTAACTACACCAATTCCAATTGAGATTTAAAATTTTATTTGAAATTTAAAATACATCAATTGAAATTTATAAATTCCATTTGATATACAGCAATTTAAATTTAAAAAACGGCAATTCAAATTTTGAAGACATCAATTCATGTTTAGAAGATGTCAATTGAAATTTAAAACACATCGTTTGATCAATTAATCAATTGAATTTTAAAAGACAGTAATTGAAATTTAAAATACATCAACTGATTTTTATAAGACATTAATTGAAATTTAAAACACATCAATTTAAAACATCAATTGAAATTTAAAGCCGTCAATTGAAATTGGAAACACATTAATTGCAATTTAAAAGACATCAATTGAAATTTTAAACAAATTAATTGCAATTTAAATATCGAATACATAAAATCGGTAAATAATTTCTAAACTTCAATTGACGAATTTTAACTTTCAATTGATGTCTTTAAATTTGAATCGATGTGTTTTAAATTTCAATGGACTTGTTTTTAACTTCAATTGACTTGTTTTTAATTTCAATTGATGCCTTCTAAATTTTAATTGAAGTCTTTTAAATTGCAATTGATGTATTTTTAAAACTCAATCGAATATTTCAAAGTTGAAATAGAAATTTTAAATTCCAATGGTGGATGTACTCTAAAATGCAAATAGAATTTTGATTTTTAATTTCAGTTGATATTTTTAAAATTAAATTGGTATTTTTGTAATGTTTAATTGGATATGAATAAAATAAAGTAAATGGTTTCCCATTACATCCCATAAAGGAATCGGGGAGAGCTTCTCACAACCAGTGAGCTGTGCACTTTCTAGTTTTATACTCACTGATTGGGACCTACAGTTTTACTCCGGTTCCGAACCGTATTTTTTAGAAACATTTTCGTGGCTAAATACTCGATAGTGTCGCCGTCACTATGCGAGGTGACCGCCGTCGAAAGAAACTTTAAGGTGGTCAGAGCAGGGATCGAACCCAGGATCTCAAGTACAAGAGGCGCGCACACTACCCATTGCACCACCGACGGATAATTCGATATGGCGTAGAGAAAATTGGCGAAGTTGTCACACCCTTTCGTGTACCTCCCATAACAAATTTTAGCGCCAGGCTTAAAGGTTGACACAAGAATTTCCGTAAAACACTATCGATATGAATGAAATTTGGTATTAACCAATATTACGTCAAACGCTAAGTCATCTACTGAACCATTTAGATGTCTCCCATACAAAAGATGTGTGAACGACCGGTTGGTCTACACGATAGTAGTTCCCCTATAACATAATGAAATTTTAGTAGTAGGCAATATTTGGTCGACTTCTAGTCGGTCTATATAAAATTCGGTATTAGACAATATTTTGTTTTCGACTCTTAAATGTAAAATATGGGAATTTGCCACGCCCGTTTTGCTCCTTTCCATGCTAATATTGGGCAGATAATTGGATGGTACACACAATCCTTAAACTTGGTATTAGACAATACGAGTATTTTGCCCCCAATGTCATCAGTTCGTTGTTGAATATGGCCGAACTTGCAACCCCCACTCGGGAACCAGAATTCTAATTCAAACTATTTTAATTCGAAATCGGATCCAATCCCTAAAAAATGTGAATCTGGGGGTCATGATTGTGTATGGGGGTCATGATTAACTACCATCTCGAGAATTATCCCAAATTCAACGGTCTACTTCGTGTTCGACAGTATGGCTACCGCAGAAACTAATATAAAGGTGATCGGATGGCGTTCCTCTTGGGACAGTGGATCGGGCCGTAAGAAAATTACTCTGGATAGTCTGACACGACGCACTCATAGGAAAGATTAAAGATTTTGGGTCGGATAGTAACTTCACTCGATTTATTGCCAGCTTGACCAAGGTTCGTTCTATACATCTTGTTGTAGATGGTATCTCATTCTATCAGTATACAATTAATACAGTGGTACCAAAAGACTTTTTAATCTCTCATTCTCTATTTCTATTTGTCAAAAATGCCTATGACAGCAATTTATGCCATTCGTTTTCTATTGATCGACGGGCTAGTCTTTCTGAAGTACAAGGAAAGATACAGTTTATAAACGATTCACTTAACCGTGATACATACGAGGGCGGATCAATAAGTCCGTGACTTTTCGAACTTCCCTCGTAGTTATATGAAATGCAACACTGCTCCCATCAAGTACCACCTGTCAAATTTTGAGCAAGTTCCGTCATTTACTTTGCGTTTAACAGCTGTTCAAAACATACAACCTCGTGCATTTTTTTAAAAATGGAAAAAAGTGAATTTCGAGTGCTCATTAAACTCGAAAGGTCATTAAACATTATTTGTTGTAAAAAAAAAACGTCAATCAAACCAAGGAAAATCTTGATAAATACTATGAGGCACCACCGATATCAATGGTAAAAAGTGGTTTACTGACTTTCGTTGTGGTCGCACAAGTACCAAATGACGCTGAACGTTCTGGACGGCCGATTGAGGTCAATACACCCGAAAATGTCGAAAAAATCCACGATATTGTGTTGGCCGATCGAAGAGTAAAAGTGAGTGAGATTGTTGATTCCATAGGCATTAAAAATGGCAGTGTGTTTTCCATTTTAAATGATCAGTTGGGTTTAAGAAATGTGTCTGCAAGATGGGTGCCGCGTTTGCTCTCAATTGACCATAAACGTAATCGTGTGACAACTTCAAAGGATTATTTGGAGTTGTTTAATTGGGTTACGAATTGGTACCTCATCCGTCATATTCTCCGGATTTAGCACCCAATGACTATTTCCTATTGCCAAACCTAAAGAATTGGCTCGCTGTAAAGAAATTTAGCTCCAACGATGAAATTATTGATCAAACAAATGCCTATTTTATGGACCTCGAAAAATCCTTTTTTTTTTTGGAAGGGATACAAAAATTGGAGAAACGTTGAACTAAGTGTATAGAGCTAAAAGGAGATGATGTTGAAAAATAATTTTTGTTTTTGCAAAAAAAACTGTGTTTCATTCAAAAAGTCACGGACTTATTTATTGATCCGCCCTCGTATGGTGCGCATATTGAAGAAAATATAGTGTGATGTTCGCTGGAATAAACACGTATTTAATGAGTTTGAACTTTTTAAAGCGGTGTAGAAGATTCTTCCATCCATCTCAATATCTAGACCACGTCCATTAGGTCGAAGATGGAATATAACTCTTATACTTGGTGTGGTTCCCATTATTCAACCTTGGAGCTTCTATATCGTGTATAATAAAGATCAATGATGCTAATAGATGGTGGCAGTGTAGCCAATGTGTATCGTTATTCTATCATCGATATTTCCATGGAAGGAGATACAGATCTCACACCGGATGTTAGAGTATTTTACCGTGCAACAAGGTTGTCCAGGGATTCAAATCCATTTGTTGCCACTTGGTCAGTAGGTCGAACTACAAGGTGGCGCAAAAGTAAACTTCCGATGTTTTTTGGCTGTAATTTAAAAAAAAAATGAAAAACTTTGATTCTTCTTGTGGATTATTTTTATTTGGTCTTTTAATTTTTTTTTACATCAAGTCGAGAATATGATGTCATGTAAATGGCCGCCGCCACATTTGATTGTCATTTGAGCCCATTTTATGGCATTTTCCATCACTTTGGCTAAAATTTCCGGCGATACGTCCTCACATTCTTGACGGATATTGTGTTTAAGAGCTGCAAGAGTCTGAGGCTTGTTGACATAAACCCGCGACTTCAAAAAGCCCCACAAAAAGAAGATGGAAATGGGCCTCATCACTCATGATTATTTTTGATGAAAAACCATCTTCCTCTTGGTGGTGATTAAGGATGGCTTGAGCGTATGTTAGACGCGATTGGCGGTCAGCAGCTAACAGCTGATGCACCGTCTGGACTTTGTACGGAAACATCTTCAAATCGTGTACCAAAATTCGCTGTAAAGACCGTCGACTGATACCCATTTGCGTGGCACGTCGTCTGGTCGATGTCGACGGCGCATCCATGACATCCTCGGCTACAGCAGCAATATTCTCTGCAGAACGGCTACTCCGGGGTATGCCACGCCTGGCAGCATCTCGATTATTGGTCAAATAAATAGTCAGCAATATTCCGCGTTCTGGAGCAGTGTAGCGTAACATTGTTTATTAACGTGTATTTCGCATGTGTTTACTACACAAATGTCAAAACAGAACTGACATTAGGGGCCAATCGCAAAATTTATAGCATTTTCTGATAGGAGGATTACTTTTGCGCCACCTTGTACATACTATGTGTGAAATAGATTTCCGGCGAGTGCATTCTCTATTACTTATGATGTCAACAGATTTTAAATCAAACATGAACAACCACCTTTCCATCTTTCCTCCTATTCCTATGCTAACTTTCTAAGTATAGTTACTATCGATCGAAGAAGAACATGGCGGAAAAATTCTTTCTCTAAATTTTATGTGTTTTGTTTTTAAATCAAATCCGAAAGCTCTTAAAAAATCATCCGTTATTAGTTGAATGTAACGAAATTATTTATCAAAAAACGGGCAGTCCGTTGGCTGCACATGCTAGACGCTGTTGAAGATGATGCTGTACAAACATCAAAACAATCCGAATGCGAGTTTGAATCCTACGTGCAAAGAAAAAAAAACGTTTATTGCTCGGTTGCCACAACAATACTTTAATTGATTTGTATTAGTTTATTAATCGCAACCGTTCGTGTAGTTCTCGCAAATAAACTCATATATCGCAAATGTGTATCATGTTGTTGCAAACGAATTCTCTTTTGCATTAAACGCGTTCAAAATTACCTTTGCCGCAAGTTAAAAACCGTTTGCGATAACTGAAATTAGCCATTTTTTTAATGAGAGCACAGTTTACGAAGAACGTAAATTTCGCTCATTCTCTCATTCTGTCGACTTTATACACAGTTTTATCCACATGTTTGGCATACACACTCCCGCATACACATTAAAGTGATCACACACACATGCTTTTACCTTGTCGATATATCTTGGATATACAATTGACGCGTTGTAGTTTTCTGCGGTTTTAGTTGTTATTTGAATGCAAAGCGAGACAGACGTGTAGGTATACAATGAAAAAATATACAAAAATCCCAATTTTTTTTAAAACAAACTTTATGGGTAAAACCAAAATCATAAAAGTCGGAAATTTAAACAAAAAAGAGCTTATGGAAGCCATAAATATAAGTTTTAATTACAACTCGGTTGCTGTAACCGAAAGAACAGTTGGTGGAACCGTTTTTCGTTTCTCGCAAACGTTTTTTCTGCTTTAATTTCTCATAACTCGTTTACTGCAAACGTTTTTCAGTTCTCGCAAACGTTTTTTAGTTATGATCAACTACAACTCGGTTGCTGTAACCGAGGGAACAGTTGGCGGAACCGTTTTTCGTTTCTAGCAAACGTTTTTTTCAGCTTATATTTTCATAACTCGTTTGCTGCAACCATTTTTCGGTTCTCCCAAACGAAATTACATGTATGGCTTTACAGAAGTTCGTTTCTATCAACTACAGTCCCCAAACGAACTTCAGTTATCTGAGATTTCGTTTGGGAGGAACGAGTTTTTTCTATGCGTGTACCCGAGACTTTAATTTTTTTTTTACTAACCGAAAAACTGATTCGAATTACAAAATTGTATTTGGCTTAAGGAAGAGTTGCCAGCTTCCGAACAGATGTCCTATGTTCGTCGTCAACCTTTTGTGTAAAGTCACAAAAGCCAAATGGGACTCGCTGCTACACGGATGGCCCAAAGCTAGGAGAAAGAACGGGTCTAGGATTCTTCATTGAAAATCCAGCAACCGAATCCCATGTACACCTCCCGGATCATAATACAAACTTTCAGGCAGAAGTTCGGGAGATTGCGGATTGAATCAAATGGCTCGGCGATAATACAAATCTAGCCGGGGCATATATCTTCACGGTTAGCCAAATGGCAATCAAGGCAATATCATCGGAAACTGTCAAATCTAGAACGGTCCTTGACTGGTGATAAACGTTTATTCTATGCACGGCAGACCCAACATCATGTGAGTGCCGGAACACAACGGAGTATTCGTTCGGCAACGAGAGAGCGAACCTCTTGGCAACGAAAGCCAGGAAACTCCAAATGGTGAGCCTAGATGGAGCGAAACCCTTTGGGGTGACGAAGGCTGAGTTGAGTAAATGGGCAGAGTCGGCGCATATAGTCCAGTGGAACCAGGAATCAGTAGGCAGGATGACAAAGATCCTATGGGGAGACCCAGATGGATTGAGGACAAAAGGTTTGCTGAAGCTGGGAAAATCTGAAATGAGCAAGATGATGGGAGTCTTACCGGGGCATTCGGGATTACGGGCCCACCTATGCCGTATTGGACTAGTGGCGAATAGTGAGTGCAGGGCATGCATGAAGGACGATGAGACGATGGAGCATTTCGTATGCCACTGCCCGGCCTTCACACAAGCTAGATCCAGATATCTTTCGGACAGTACGATACCGGACATGACCAAACTTGCGGGTATGGACTGGAACAACTTAAGGAATTTCGTGAATATCACCGAATTCCTATAAGGTATATAGTAAATTAATAGGGTGAACTTATAGCGCACAACAGGTCGAATAAGCGGCTTAAGTGTATGTCTACTGACATGGGAACACTCAACACCGCACCCCTCTTTTCAAACTAACTAATATTTTTGAATTTTATGTGATCTTTTATTTTGAATTTCAATTAGACAACGTGTAGCGCTGACACAGAATAACTAACCCCGTTAATCCTAAATCTCCTACACCAGCTATGTACTGATGACGTCTTTTGTAATGTAACATTTTATTTTTATGATGTTCGTTCCTTGTCGATGGTAAACTTTTGATCTAAATGTTTAAATAGTTCGTCTCTCTTTTTTAAATAAACAATGCCTTCAATAGAATTGTTATTTATTTCAAATGAAACTAACACGTATTTTCTATTTTATCTTCTTCTAGGCAAAAATCTGTACAACAATGAACATGTAGCAATAAAAATGGAGCCAATGAAGTCAAAGGCTCCACAACTACACTTAGAGTATAGGTTTTATAAACTATTAGGATCACATGGTAAGTTATTTTGAATTCCTTTCAAATTATTTGAAATATTGCTTTGTGTTTAGCACTTTGTTGTTGTACGAATCGATATGATAATTTAATGAAAACAAAAAGAAACCAAAATAGTCCCTTTTTGAAACTATCATTAGCTTTAAATACCCGAAGACTTGAAATTGAGTTTTATTTATTTTGAAGAGTAATAAGAATTGTGCAATCAATATTCATGTATGATGTATTAATTTAAAAAAAGAAACTCGTACATTTAAAAAGTGAGGAAATAATGGATTATATTTAAAAAGATAAAAGATTTTAAAATGAAGTTTCTTAATACGATTTTATTAAAATTAAGGACTTCGATAGTTTTAAATTTCCCAATTTAATTGGGAAATTCATGATTAAAAATTATCGTCATAATACTACTTACTATCTATCTTATGTTTTTATTTTCGTCAGTTCTTCTTAGTCTTCATTATAAATTGAAAGTATACTTTTGGCGTTTCATTGCAATAGGTTAATCAATGTCCAAGGACAATCATTTTATTAATCCTTCCAACCTTGGCATTCCCTATGTTTTTTTTTTCGAGTTACATTGTGTAAGTCACTTTTATTGCTTTTATTTTATATAGTATTTGTATAGTATATATACATACATACATATGTTACTAACTTGATTCATTTTAAGTTGTTGACGTAAACCATGAGCCACAGATAGGACATAGAAAAAATGCCCCTAAATTTCCTCATCCCTGATTCGTTATGCACCGTTACCACCTTTGTTAGGAATAAGTTGTAATGATTTGCAATCAGTAAGGAAAATAAAATATAAATTGTAATAATAATAGTAGGCATAAAGCTTTTATATAAAAGAAAGATTTTCTCTAGCATATTACGCGGAGGTCGGTGCTTAAAATTTTATTTATTTATATTCTTCCTAGAAAAAAAAATACTCAATGAAAATGTTTTCATATGTATCACTAACGGCCGATTTCACCATGTATAGCTATCCTACAGTTCGAGCTAACGAACAATGGTGAAATTGGGCGTTGGAGTAATTTATTTTTACAGGAATTAAAATCATTTAATTGTAGCATTTTCTGTTAAACAATTAAATTAAAACAAAATAAAATACCAAATCACAACATTCATATGTTTATGTTATATAATCGAAACAAATTTCATATACTACTTGTGTACAATTTATATATTTAAGTCTTATATAATTTTTTTTTTTTAAATTCATTCACATCTATGTATTTATCTGACACATTTCCAATCACCAATCAACCATCGACATCGTCAACGTCTACATCAACGTAATATTGCTCTTCAATCACTTGTACGATGATCATCACCCAAATACCACCATCGAAACAACCAATTGACCGACCATGCCTCAATATATCCATTCAACTAACGATATGCCATGCCCTTCTCCATGCATTCATTCAACTGATGGCGACGATAATGATGATGATCTTCTGATCGTGGATATATACCTATGTGTGTATTCACTCTCACCCTCTTACACACAAATTCTAATGCCATTTACCTACCTATGATGATGTTTATGATTTCTTGAAATCTATTTTGTATACTATCCACTACTATATATATATGATGTTTTCCATGATGATAATAATGATGTTGATAATGATCATATATATATCACTCGCCTATCTATATATACATATATATTACATTATATAGATAACTGTCCAGAGGGTATACCCCGTGTTTATCATTTGGGCACTTGTAGTGGCCGTTACAATGCCATGGTATTAGAATTATTGGGACTGTCTTTAGAAGATCTCTTCAATATATGCAACCGTCAATTTTCACTCAAGACTGTACTGATGATAGCTAAGCAACTTGTAAGTTCCTTTATGCCAAAACAAACAATCATTATCTCAAAACAACAAAACAAAAATTGCAGTTAAATGAAACATTTTCATATTTCCCTTAGTTGTTAAATTATTTCTTAGTTTTATTAACGACAAATTACTAAGGTTTTCTTCTTCTTGTTTTGTTTTGTTTTTTTTTGCATCATTTTATGTTGTAATTTTCTTAAATTTCATAAATTCAAATTTGAAAATCTAACAAAATCAAACAAAACCTTTTTTTTTTCTTTCTTTCAATTACGAATAAGTGTCTCAACTACAAAAACAAAAAAAAAAACTAAAAATTAATATTTTAACATGAATTTAAAAAATAATTCAAAATAATATTTAGCTAATCTGTTTTCAAATTACATATTATATTTGAAATTCCACCCTGCTTAGTTCAAAACAATTAATTGTAGACGGTTTTTTTTGTAGATTTCAGATGTAATTCCAATTTCTCAGAACTTTATTAATTTTATGATTCCCATGTACAAAATGTTTATAAAAAGTGTCCTTTAATTTGTAGGTATTTGTCTTTTTGGTATTTGTCTTTTTTATTTTGGTCGACCTATAGTGAATAATTTTAAAAGACTCATATTCAGGTCGATTCCTAAATACGCGCTTCACTTCGACGAAGGCAACGTTTCACTTTTGACGCTCTGTTTTCGATGCATTCTAAAATACTCGTGATGACTTATCGATAACAATTGTAAAATTTTTGGCATCACTAATTAAATAAGCTGATTGGGAAAATTATTCGTCATTAACAAAAAATTGTAAACAAAAACTCATATTTTAATTTAAAATGTATCCATTGCGTTTTATGTTACTGATAACTCGGGAAATATACGAAGTGTCCTTAAAAACTTATGAAACAACAGATGGAAATATGTTCAATGAATGACATCAGGTATGTGTATAAAAAAATAATGATAGAGCTCCTTTTTAATACCGAAAAAAGTTTTAGAACAAATTTTAGGATGAACAAAGAGTCCTTCAAATATATTTTGTCGGAATTTGAGGACAAAATCAAATCGGAAACACGGCTGGAATGCTTACGACCTATTAAATTATTAAATGAATTTTTCATGTTTCGAACGCGATCAAGATTAACGGTAAACGCGCGGATATTGGCGTCGAACGAAAATGACATATAAATTAGTGACACGATTATTTTAGAATACATATGATGTGAAAGAAAACACATGTTTCTGTTTGCACATCTCTAAAATCATATGTTTTCTAGCAATCACATCATCAACGTATTATAGAATAGCAAAAAGTGAATGAGGCGCGTATTGTTGATGGTGAAGGTGACTATAGGAATCGACCTGATTATCTTGGCATTTCGTTGGGCATCCAACATTTCGGTCATACACTTCAGTTAATACAAGTTTTTCAATTTTTCTTCAACTCAAACGGAGTATTTTCGAACCACTAAAGTCCTTGTCAGACTATTAGATTTGTGAAGCAAAAAAACCCATGCAACTCCTCTCTGCTTGCTGGAAGAAATCGAATGGTCATTTCGCACTTGATTTAAGCTGTATAACACGTATACCGGGATATTCGTTTTTTTAATTTGTTTTGCCATGGCTCTAATCGAATACACATTATAATTTTTTCTTTAAGGAGTTAAAAAATTATAAATTCGAAAAAAAAATCGATTTTTTCTACAACTCGTTTTATTGTGTTGTACACTCATTTGTACTATAGAGCGCTCTTTTAAATAAACTACGACGCTATTGACAATTTAACAGATTTTATTAAAGTTTGTTAATAGCCTGTTTCTCTATCTCGAACGAAAAGCTAAGCGAAAGAAAATCAGTCACACACATTCGACTCAAAATGGGTTTCTCTAAGTCGAAATTTTCGTTCGCCTGACTCCATGTTTGTTCGTAAGTGACAGCACATTCGAAATAGAGAAACCAAAATTTCTACTGAATAGTTTTATGTTTTCATTCGACTTGAAACGACAAGATTGTGTAACCCAAATCAACCTTCTTTCGTCTAGAACACGGACGAAAGCTCTATTTCGAGATAGAGAAACAGGCTGTTAATTACTGTTCTTATTCACACCAAAAGCGATTCGCTTAAGTTAGTACTGATGAAATTGCTGTATTATAAACTCTTAAACCAATACACGTAATACGATTTAATACATTTGAAATGTAACGAGAAAATAATTAATTTGACTGATGTGTAAATTTTCTGCAAAAGTTCCTTATGTCTTCCGCTTTGCATGTTAAACCATACAAATTTATGGATGTAGAGTTTCTTAATTACGTTAGTTTTTTTTCTTCTTTGGTTTCTAGATTTTGAACTTTTATAAACATTTTACAAAGTTTGGAATTATCAGTTTTCTTTATTATTTATTTAGTATCTCTTGTAACTACTAACCAGATATTGTTAGAATTAATGGTTTGCCCTATTCTTGTTTTGTATTCGTAGTCTAATATTAACCAGATCCTTAATTTTGCAAAAAAAAAAGGTGTTCCAACTCTTAGATACTTTAGTTTTAAGATTATTATAATGTATTCAGTAACGACTAGGAATTCCCGATTAATCGATTAATTTAAATATTGATTAAACAATATAATAATGATTAATCATAAAATAAATAAATGGTTTCCCATTACATCCCATGAAGGGACCGGGGAGAACTTCTCACAATCACTGAGCTGTGCGCTTTCCAGTTTTCACTCACTGATTGGGACCTACAGTTATACACCGATTCCGAACGGTATTTTCAGAAGATTTTTCATGGCTATATACTCGATAGTGTCGCCGTCACTATGCGAGGTGACCGCCGCCGAAAGAAATTTTTTTTTGAAGGTGGTCAGAGCAGGGTTCGAACCCAGGATCTCATGTACAAGAGCCGCGCACACTAACCTTTGTACCACCGACGGCCACAATAATATTAATCAGTATAATATTAATCAGTTAATCGAATAATCCAAAATTCTAATTAATCACAACTATTAAGCAATTAATTTGAATATTGATTAATCATATTTGATTAATTTGGTTTATTATTCAAATAATATTTGAAACAACATATCGGTGTTGTGCCTGCAAAAAGATTTACATATCGTCACCTAAAATGCAAAAGACCGTAACTACACTTTTTACAGGAGAAGGAATAAACGTTTTAAATTAAAGACTACTTGAAACTTAATATCCAAATTTTAGATTCAGGCTTAGAAAACAAAGACGGATTTGTTTTTGAAAAACAAATTAATGGAAAAAAGTAGTTTTTAAGAAATGTTTGTAACGTTTATTCCGTCTCCTGTAAAAAAAAAAACTAAAAAGTGTAGTTACGGCCTTTTGCATTTTAAGTGACGATATGTGTAATTTTTCGAGTTTGTTTATTGCATAATTAAAATGAATTTTTAGTCATATATACATAAATTTTAGTCATATCTACATAAATTTTAGCCATATATACATACATACCCTAACTACAAAGGTGTCAAAACTTAAAAATTTAAATAATGTATGAAAATACTCAATATTAATCATATTCATTCGGAATTTTTCTGATAAAAATTAAGAAAAAATGTCAGCACATATTTACAGCAGATCGAAATGTTTGTCATTTGTTATTGTTTTTAAACAAAAAATTAAAATATGAAAATTTTGAGTTATGGCTCTTTTGTAGTTCGCGTACGATATGTTCCCGATAGACATACATATGTATTGGATTAGAAGTCAACAGTTGTCAAGAGTAGTTGTTTTTCGGCTTTCTTGAATAGTTGAATGTCCACATAGCGATTTTTGGATGTCCAACGTCCAAAAAATTATACATTTTAAGTAAAGTTATGTCCATGGTATAATGAGGAAGGTAGTCACAGTAGGAGTTGCAGTTGTTGTAGCCAATAACAACAGACATTTGTTGTTTTTTTTTATACAAGTAAGCAGAATATTATAAAACGAAAAATGTATATGTATTTGACATAAAAGTAAATGCACAAACAAATAGGAAGTTAGTTGACATCAGCTGCTCTAGTGCGTGCGTGCGTCTGTCTACCTTGGTTATGTCTCCACCGACTTTACAATTTAAATTTTGTTTAAACTTGTCCACGCTGACGAATTTTCAATTCGTTTGACTGACGCATTGTTATTTTTACATAACACTCAGCTGAACTCGAATTTCATCTGAATACTAGACTTAAACTGTGTAATTGGTACACAGGGTGTCTAGTAATTTTATTTCAAGTTCATTTCAATGAAAAAATGCAGCGAAATTATGATTTTGTATGGAAAGCGAAATACCATCACTAAATTGTGAATTAAACCAAAACTTGTTAATCGATTTTATTGAAATATGACTTCAATTTTGGAAAAAGTTTCTGAATATTTTCGAAACTATTGACTTTATCAAAAAACATTGTAGGTGTAACTTGAAGGTAATTTAGCTGCGGATTCTCAAATGTTTTACTTAACCAAATCGGACAAACTGTTCTTGAGTTATGCTAAAATGTGTGGTGAAACCTCCTTCATTTTTAAAATAGCGGTTTATCTCGAGAACCAGAGTCAATTCAAAAAAAGTGAATTATAGGCTTAGATCTTCATCAACATATGCTCCAAAATTTCCTTACAAACCCCGCACCGCAGAATCAGTAAATCGAGATTATATCGATTAATTGTAAATATGATTAATCAAAATGCAAGACTAATTAATTATTTAATTAAACGGTATCCACGATTAATCAATTAATCGCACATGCCTAGTAACGGTATATAAAGATATTTATCTAGTATATATTTCACTTGAAATCGGTGCAATAATATCATTTAAATAATTAACCACTTTGATTAAAAAAATACAATTCGATATCATATTAAAGAGATATTATCTGTTTTCAAATTACTTTTTTTTATAAATAAAAGCACTTCTAAAAGATGGTAACGATTTCAAATCAAATCTTTAGTTTATATGCTGTGAGTTGAGTCTCATAATATTCGTTTTTTCACACTTTTTATCGTGTCCAATATTTTTACCATCGTGTAATTAATTCAAATAATAAGTTGAGCCATCAGGTGAAATGTAGCGCTGATATTTGTTGATTAACAGAATTACTTCCAGTTTTCGCGTGCTTTTTTTACTGTATGGTATTACAAAAACTGTAAAGACGTATTTTTTAAGAGTTTTGAGAGGTATTGTAAAGGAATCTTGATTTTGTAACAGAAACATAATTTCCATGTTCATAATTTTCGTATAAGTGAAAGCAGTAGGTGTTGCTGTAGGCAACAACGACAGGCATTTTGTATGCACGACCCGAACTGTCAAGTGTAACATTATGAAAACAGATAAATCAGCTGTTCCTATAACACAACCTGTAGTAATTCCATCATGATACAAAGCTCTGTAATATTTTGTTTCTCTAAGAGTCAAGACCTGTGGCCGTCGGTGGTGCAATGGTAGTGTGCGCGGCTCTTGTACATGAGGACGTGGGTTCGATCCCTGCTCTGACCACCTTAAATTTTCGATAGCGGTCACCTCGCTTAGTGACGGCGACACTATCGAGTATTTAGCCATGACACAGCTTCTCAAAATACCATTCATAACCGCTGTAAAACTGTAGGTCGTATTTAAGATACTACTTGATATATTTAGTTTTTAATTAAATAAAAATGTAAGCATTTGACTTCCAAATATGCAAAGAGAATTTCTGTTGAGTTCGAATTTAAACACATAAAATAAAAAGCAAACGTGTAGGTGGTAAAAACTTAAGGGTTGTGCCCACTAATTGTATTTCCATTGAAGAATCAAAGAAAATGAGAAAAAACTAACATTAGAGCTTCCTTAATACGTAATTCTTATGATTTTTTTTTAAACTGTAATCATTGCATTGCTTCTGCTACCAAAGACCGCCCGCGAGACTACCCTTTTTACCTTTATTTGCAACTTGATTCATCTGCTCTCTCAATCAACAAAACCTTGACAAAAACAACAACAATCTCATTAGAATCCCAAACAATGTCTGCCGTCCTTTAACGATGAAGTCTTCCTTTAAAGCTAAATGATCGATCCATATTCGAAAGTTCAAATACCTAATTCCGAAAAACTCTCCTGCCTTTCTTCGTCACCTTTATTTTCATTTTAGATTGAATAACGAATTAAGTCATTTTGTTAAATAAACATTGTTGTTGTTATTGTTTTTGTTATTATTGTAGCAGAAGGTGTACCCGAAGTATATTACTTCGGTCCATGCGGCAAGTACAATGCTCTTGTTATGGAATTGCTCGGTCCATCACTTGAAGATTTATTTGATATTTGCGGCAGACGTTTCACTTTGAAGACAGTACTACTGATAGCTATACAATTAGTAAGTACCACAAAAAACAAACCAATAATTTTTAACCAAATCAATCAATCCAAAACATATCGAAACACCCAATAAATAAAACACATTATCAATAATAATCAGCTAAGAAATTGTTAAGAGGACATGAGTTTTTAAGTTGTATTTGTTTTTTTTTTTTCATTTGCCTATCTTTTACTTTAAACTGTAATCTGTATTTGTTTCAAATGTCATATTAATCTTCATTATTTTTCCATTTTTTTTTTATTAACCAAACCACCACCAAAACTCTAATCAAATAAACAAAAAAGTAATTGGTTAAGGTTTCGTTTTATTTCTTTCGCCCGATTATAATTATTAGTGCTAGTTGCGATTCGTTTCAATTCATACTTAGATCGTTCCTAAGTTTTAGATATAATTATATTAAAAAAAAATCATAAACTGCATACATATAATATATAATTTGGTTTATACCACATACCCACATTGGAAGCATGGTTAATATATATTTATATCTGTATAAAGTATAAACCCACTCACCCACCTATATTGTTTAGTTCCGTTTTTATTTTGAATTATTTTTTGGATTTTTTTTCATTTAGTAAATCACTGCTTTTTGGAAAAGTTTATAGTAAAAAATTAAGTCAAATTCATCTAAATATCAAAACTTAATCATTTTCAACAAAAAAAAATGCGCTAGTTGAGACACTATTATTTGTTTAAAATCGTTTTTTAATCGCCTATAAGATTTTTTTTTTAATTTTCATATAAAGTGCATGTTTAAGTATCAATAACATATCAGTTGGAAAGAGATTGTTGATTGATAAAAAAACCAATCATTTTAGCACATTTATTTATTTGCTGAAGTCTTAGAATTATTATAAATTCATATTCCGACTCGAAGGAACACATAATAAATTGTAGGCAAATAAATTTGTAATTACTAAGAAGAAGTGCGAGGAGAGTTAATACCTACAAGTAAAAATACATTTTGTTTTGCTTCATATATTAAAATTTGTCGGAGTTATCGGTAGTAAGTAAAATGAATGCCGACAAATGTCTTTAATTTCCTGTTTAGGCGTTTCAGCTTCGAGAGTGCTAAACTACCTCTGAAAATATGAAAATGCGAAAACGCTATACCCCAGAATTCAACTATGTAATATATGTAAGTGTCCTGAATCTAAATCTAAATCCATTGTGCTACAGTTAACATTTTGGATTAAGGAAAAAGTTTTGGTTTAAAATACAAGGTGTTTCAAAAGAAGTCATCCGATGTTGTTTGGCTCTCACTTTTTTTTTTAAATGAAAAACTTCGATTCTGTTTATTGATTATGTTTATTTGAACCTTTAGAATTTTATTGGTTAAGTTGAGAAGATGATATCGGTTAAATGGGCGCCGTCACAATTGATTACCATACGGGCTCGTTTTATGGCATTTTTCATCACTTAGGGCGACAGATTCTCGCACTCGTGTCGAATATTGACCTTAAGGGCTTCCAGGGTCTCGGGCTTGTTCACTTAAACAGGGGACTTCGAAAAACCCCACAAAAAAGTCTGGAACCGTTAAATCGGGCGATCTTGCGGGCCAGTGCAAATCGCCAAAACGAGAGATGAGGCGAGTGGCTCGCGCAGTGTGTGCCGTTGCTCCGTCCTGTTGGAACCACATGTCCTCCAGTCCTAATTCGTCGAATTGCGGCAGAAAAAACTCATTTAACATGGCCCTATAGCGCGCACCGTCCACTGTTGTCGTTTGACCAGCGGCGTTCTCGAAAAAAAAAATGGCCCGATGACTCCAGCGTGAACAGCGCACCATGCAGTCATTTTGAGCGGGTGTAATGGCTCCTCGTGAATCACTCGTGGATTTCCGGTGCCCCAGAAGTAATAGTGTTGCTTGTTCACGTACCCGCTGAGGTGGAAATCATCGCTCATTATGATTTTCAAATCATTATGAACAAAAATGCCATAAAACGAGCCCGTATGGTAATCAATTGTAACGGCGCCCATTTAACCGATATCATCTCAACTTAACCAATAAAATTCTAAAGGTTCAAATAAATATAATCAAAAAACATAATCGAAGTTTTTCATTTAGAAAAAAAAATGAGAGCCAAACAACATCGGATGACTTCTTTTGAAACACCTTGTAGAATCAAAATCAAATTGACTTAATATAAAATCAATTTTCGCTGCAAATAAGATTTTGTTTTAATTAACACATTTTTCTCTCAATACATAATGTTTTATATCATTTTTACAACATTCGGGTCTTTACACCGTTCTTTTTTGATATACCTAATAGGTCCTCACTTTACACCGTTCTTTTTTGATATACCTAATAGGTCCTCACTTGGGGAAAATTCCCAAAAGAGAACAGTTTGTTTCGCAAAATGCTGAAGTTTTTCTAATGTTATTACCATTGTACACTGCATTTCGAAGTGGGATATCATTTAAAGCTTAAAAATCGAGGTCTTAGTAACTGAATTGGTAGTAGAAGAGTGGTTTTCTGGAGAACATAATATCAATTAGCCTCTTAAGGAGTTAACGAATTCAAATAAGTGTGTAAACAAATAAAAATAGACGAATGAAATAAAATATACGGGATAAATTTAAATTACGAAATGAAATTTGCCAATAAAAATTTCCGGAATACATTAAAATGCACTTAAATATATATGAAAGACCTTTAAGGGAAATAAAGTAACTAAAATAGGAGATGGAGAAAAAATGAAGCCATCATCACCACATAAATAATTATGTAAATCAATCTCTTTCCTACTGTTTCATACATTTTGATTGTTGACAAATTTTTAAAACCATCGAAACTAATTGATAACATCTTTGGCTCTCCCACCCACAATAAACAGCTCCACCGGATCGAATATGTTCATAGTCGGCACCTTATTTATAGAGATGTTAAGCCAGAAAATTTTCTCATTGGCAGGACATCGACGAGACGAGAAAAAATTATTCACATAATTGGTAAGTATTGTAATGAAATTTGTTGAATTTTGAATTTTAGATAATTTAATTTTTTATTACTTCTATGTTTTCTTTAGATTTCGGTTTGGCCAAAGAATATATTGATTTAGATACAAATAGACACATACCATATCGGGAACATAAATCCCTGACGGGTACTGCTAGATATATGTCTATAAATACACACATGGGCAGAGAGCAATCAAGGCGTGATGATTTAGAGGCATTAGGTCATATGTTCATGTACTTCTTAAGAGGTTCACTGCCATGGCAAGGTCTGAAGGCCGATACACTTAAGGAAAGATATCAAAAAATTGGAGATACCAAACGAGCAACGCCTATTGAGGTAAATAGTTGGTGTATTTTTAACAAACTATGGTACTATTCTTTGGAAAATTAACTATATTGCATAAACAATTTAAAATGCATTCTTTAAAAAATATATGTTAATTTATGGATGATTTTTATTTATTCGTTCTTTTTATTTGTACTTTTTTATTTCATTATTCAAGCTTAACACCACATTCTATATCTCTATTAATAGAGATATAATTTTTTCAAAAAAGCAGTTTTGCAAAATGCATCCTTATGATTCCTGGCAAACCGTAAAGCTATTTCAGATCTAGCCACAGATCTTCATCAGCGGTTGTTGGGAATGCTGCTTTTGATAAATTCATCAAACTAAATGCAAACGAAAAGATATTATCCTATTTCGTAATTGCCTCTAATATATTTCTAAGGAAAAGTACACTGTTAATCGATTATTTCACGAAACGTCATGAAAAATTGCACATATTTTATATGTTTTGACATTTCTTGCCTGATGGTAAATAAATTGCGGTAGATGTATTCAAAAGAATTGAAGCTTATAAATTAAATCTACAATATTCAGCCTAATTACGAATGTCGTTCTCGTATTTCGACTACGACAGTTTTGTAAAAGATTAAAGACAAAGTAGGCGTGTTATCTTTAATCTTTTACAAAACTGTCGTAGTCGAAATACGAGAACGACACTCGTAATAAGGCTGATTGTCAAAGGTTGTAACGCAATATTTCAAGGTGTTTAGGATTTATTAAAGTAAAATCTGAAATAGGGCCCTTGACCTGCAACAAAAAATTGTTACGTATAGGAGCAAAACCGATCGCGGTTTTGTGATACCACGTCCAAGTGCTTTCACAATTTTTTGGTTTGGTTGATGCCCGAAACAAATTCCTTTCATTTGTGTCACAGTGTAATGAAGTTAATAAATATACTAATTTATATATTAATTTATTTAGTTAATTACTTTTCTATAGAAAGACTTTTTAATTGCTATGAAATTTCCTTTAAATCGTTTCGTCTACAACACTCTTCCTTAGGTACTATGCGATGGCCATCCTGAAGAGTTTGCCACATATTTACGTTATGTAAGGCGGTTAGATTTTTTTGAAACGCCCGATTATGATTTTCTGCGAAGACTGTTCCAAGACTTATTCGATCGTAAAGGCTATGTGGATGATGGAGAATTCGACTGGACAGGGAAGACAATGGTCAGTAAACGGCAATCAGCAACTTGATTACCTTACACCTTTTATTACTCTTCTATTCTTGATTTTGATTTTGATTTGAATGATGTGTGTGTATGTATGTGTGTGTGGGTGTGCGAAAGATGAAAACAAATTTCAAAAAATCGCATAATTCTAATTTTTTACAAATTGATTGGAGTTATATGAGCTTGAAACAAACGGAAGACATGAATACTTTGGAAATGATGCAAAATTTTGAATGAATGATGAATGAATTTGTTTTGCACTACATACAAACCGCCCAATTTCCCAAATAGTGATTGATGTTTTTTCAATTCGAAACCCTAACAAGTATGTTATCTTGAAAGAAGAAGAAGGTGTGTGGTTGCTTTAAGATAGGTGCATCTTTTTTGATTTTTACCTACTAATGCATATTATTTTATTAAGGTCCTAGCAACAAAATGTTGAATGCTGTGTTTCTTTTGTTTCAAGATCGCCGTACATATTTACATTTCTAAACAAATTAAAACAAATTTAGATCCATCAGACAACAACCAAACAGGCAGAGATCAAAGAGTACTTGTTTTATTATTGGAATTTCATAAACCTTTACCCACATTTAATCCTTGAAATGTTCCTGACACTTATTTTTTTTATTAATTTGTATCAACACAAATATATATGTATATAGATATAGATATATATTTAGTCGAATCTTGTTTATCAATCACAAATTATACGCCGAATGAACTTCCAAATGATTTTGAGTTTTTTTATTTTGATAAGGGATGTGCCAGGGTGATATTTTGGATTTTGGTTTATTCCTACCTCCTCATTTAAGAATAATTGATTTTTGTTTGAGAATTTTGCTGATTAAATTTTGTATTTGAATTTGTCATTTATGTCAATTATATATTTATTGAATATGCCTTACAAAAACCACTTAAAACAACATCATCAAGACCAAGGAAGAACTTGACAAAATGAAAGTTATTAAAAATGCACCACCTTCTCATTTAGCCAAAAACAAATCCGATAAGGTATCTTTCATTATTTTATTTTATTTTAATGTTTATAACGCAAATTTTTAAATTTTTTTTTGTTAATACGAAGTCGTCCGCCCTGCCCCCCAAGTATGCTAGAATATGCTGCTGATGTATTTGGCTATTAAAAAGTTGTGTGGAAGTAGTCGAGCTAATTATTATTATTTTCTTAATGGAACGATTGATAACTACACTGTTTGGGAGTCACAATAAGTCGCAAATGAAAATGTATGCAGTTTAAAACTCTAAATTTTATGATTGTAAATATAACATCTTCCCTTTAAATGAATACTTGATTCCCATAGATTTTGAGTTTCTGAATATATTTATGTACATAAGTTTTCCAAATTTATATATTTATAAATTAAATTACAAAGCTTATAACTGCAATAAAATAACATTCTGATTTATTGGCATTTTCGAATTTGTATACATATGTATGTATGTATATTACATTATTACATAAGTGTAAACTTACAATATTGCCAAACCAATTTAAAAAGTGAACTGGAATTTAATTGTTTGCGAATTTATATTAAGACAATTCAGTAATCATTGTTGGTATTTAAATAGCAACAATGACAGTGTTGATCTAGATTGTGATTCCAAAATAGGCTAGTCGTCACATGCTCCTAAATAGTATTTTATACCAACTATATACGGAATCTCTTTTAAGGAAAATAACTCATTTGTATTTCATTTCTTTTCCGTCTTCTACAACCAAATTGTGTCCATCTCCTTAATTCAATCTGCAAACTGTACGTGCTTGTCAATGTATGATTAATTCCTAAATGTGTCACCGCCATCCATCGACATCCCGAACGATAATTGTTGGTATCTTTGCATCTACAGTCAACGCCGGTTGGTTCTTTACAAACAGGTCACGAAGTTATCATTTCACCAAATAAAGATCGTCATAATGTAACAGGCAAGGTAATGTATAACATTTGTTTATTATCTTATCTTTCTATAATGTAACATTACTAGTACATAAACCTATACTTAGATATTCCTTTAAAAACATTTTTCAACAATTTTTGATATTAATATTTTACAAATACCTTTATTTAATACTTTGGGTTAATTTGACTTTTGTTGGGTTTATCTTAATATTGTTCTTTTGTGTTTTTTTTTTAAATGCAATTTTCATTTTCAAAAGGATGGTTCTTATTTTGATTATGAAGATGAAGAAGAAGAAGAATATTTAATTTTGGAGGTTAGCTTTCTTTGTACATTTGAAAATCTACACAGATCTACCTACTACTCTTCGGTGTTTGTGTGGTAGCCATTGAATAAATTATTTTTAGACGAACTAAGCCAGTAATTCGCTAATGCGTCTTATAGATAGAAAAGATCTATTACTGTTTACTATTTGGATTCCCAAAACTCCTTTCCAGTTCCAACTATTCCTCATAATAAGCCCGCTTTGCTTTTCGATTTGAGTAGTGCTTTCCTGGTAGGAATTCCCTACACCTACAATATTTTTTAATTGACTTAATTGTGTAACTAATAATTAGTTTGTGCTAATAAAATGTTACTAATAGTTTATAAATATATTTGTTTACTACATTGCTTTATGCATTTTTCTAAGACCCGTACAAACTAACTATTTTAAGGATCAAGATATATAATAATTAACTTGTTTGATATCTATTGACTTTAGAGGGAAACGAATGTAATTTGAAACTTCTGGGTGTAAAAAAAAAGAATAGTATTTAACTACTAAAGCTTTAAATAGGAATATTCACACATTGATATATTTATGTATTTTTTTATTAATGAAATATTCTATAATCAAACTTTTTATGTGTACATTTTATATAAATAACTACATATAGTATAACGTTTCGTTGAAATATCAAACTACTAAAGTATATATTTTTGTATGTATCCATTATTTGTACCAATACACTAGTTGGATTTCTTAAAAAATAAAATGCTCATTACAATCCTTAAAGGCACAGTCACATTGTCTTTTTCTTATTAACTAATGAAAGACTAGGGACCATATTCATACGAATACGAGCCTAGAAGTTTATTCCAGTTCCGTAGGTAAGAATTACTTTTTCCTGGAACAGTTATACTTGATACTGTCAATACCTCACTATACAAGTAGAGGTATATTATTTATATCCAACCTGTTGGCATTATAGACTATAGACTCTCCTAACGGGAGAAGATATATAATTTGTCAGTCCGACATTTGTAGTTTTAAAGACATTTACCATTTCAATTATTTCTGTTCAAAATACTTTGAAGGTTAAGCCGGTCTTGCAAAAAACCTATACCATTTTCGAATTCTGCAGGTCAAGCTGGTTTATTTTGAATATTTTAGTTTAGCGATGTCAAACAGATCTATGAGCTTTGGCTAAAACTTTGAAACACCGACTCGAACTCCACAATTTTAAAATTGTGAAATCCGGGCGTTTAACACTAACCAGTGTATATTAGGGTGTCCCATCAATAAAAAGTTTTTTTGCTCAAGCTTTATTTGAAAGCTTATAGGGTAAAGTGTTTTTGAGAATTTTTTCAGATTTTTAGGAAGTGGTTTAGAGGTCGCGCAAGTCGGATTTCCCCCAAAAATCGGGTATTCCGGGCGGTTTTTGAATTTTACTTAGAACTCGGTCAATGACCACGATTTTCTTAGTTTGTAAGTCAACATTTTTGAAGCTAAACGTCCAAACTTTTATTGTATATGCACAAACCACCAGTTGTGGCAATGATTTTCCCCAATAAGGTACCACGTATTAAATTTTTTTCGTAAATTTTGTAAATAACGTTTATATCTTTTAAAATTCCTATGAAAATTTAAAAAAACTAATGATGCTCTTTAAAAGACGTATAAATTCCAAGCAATTTTGTAATTTTGTAGAAAAATTGTTGTATTTGCGGTTACTGTTCCAGAGTTATACCATTTTAAAGCCTTTTATCCATTGCATGAAAGTATTATTATACTCTGTTTGCTATTTTTGCATCGGATTTGCTTTAAATTTCTATGAAAATTTAAAATACTAATGATGTACTTTAAAAGATGGGTAAATTCCAAGCAATTTTGTTAAACAAATTTTTGAATTTGCAGTTACTGTTCCAGAGTTATGCCACTTTAAAACGCTTTACCCATTGTATGAACCTAATAATTAGGGAATTCACATGGTCTCCTAAAGTCATAAGTCGTAGTTATATTTAACAAATTAGTACATATGACTTATGCATGTGAGGAGCATGTTGTATGTGCTAAATCATAAGTCATAATAACGTCAAATAAACGTCAAGCAACAAAAGAAAATTATTAAAAAAAATTAAAAAATTCCAACAAGAAGCGAAAATGATAACATTTTTACGGTTTTGTGTGAAAAGTTTGTGCACAAAAACTTACCGAAGTAGTTTCTTCTCCTTCCACTTGTCCAATTTCCTTTTTTTTATTATTTTAGCAATTAAAATTAATTCTTGAGTTAATGTTGTAGAAAAATGCAAAATTTCTTCAAAACACAACAATATAGGTATCTGATTAAATAGTAAACAAAAAACAGCTGATACTGAACATACAACATAGTACACTGGAAAAAACAGACAAGCTCAGGTTGTATAGTCGTAAAATATATTAACATGAAGAATACCCACAACATATTTACAACTGTTGTATTATTTTAGCATATACGATAAATACAACACAATAGTACACCATGTGAACTCCCTAAATATTATAAACTGTTTCTTTTTTCATCGGATTTGCTTTAAACAGTGTATTATTGAAAAAATCTACATGCGCTAAGTAACGACAAAGAATTACACGTAGCAAAAAATGTCCCCGTCAAACATATATATGATTGCTTGCAAACATATATATGATTGCTTGCAAACATATATATGATTGCTTGCAAACATATATATGTTTCCTGCTATATATTGCTGGAGCCGTTTCTTTCTGCGTGTAACTCTTTGTCGTTACTTAGCGCATGTAAATTTTTTCATGAATACAGCGTTTAAAGCAAATCCGATGAAAAAGACAAACAGTTTATAATATTTTTAGGTTCATACAATACAATTTTCTATAAAATTGCTTGGATTTTATCCGCCTTTTAGAATGCATCATTAGCTTTTTAAATTTGGATAGAAATTTTAAAAGTTATAAAGCGTACTAACAAAATTTATCCAAAATTTACGAAAAAATTTAATACATGGTACCTAAGACCCCTTTCACACTCGGCAAGGTACTTGCGCAAGTCTCTTGCCCAAGTCTCGGTTTGTTGATTACAGAGGTAAGGTCGGGTTAGGGGAATAAATTTGAGGTACAGACTTGCTTGTACTCGGAAAGTTGAAAAACTGACTTGAAAGGGGTCTTATTGAGCAAAATTATTGCCTAAACTGGTGGTTTATGCATATACAATAAAAGTTTGAACGTTTTGCTTTAAAAATGTTGACTTACAAACTAAGAAAATCGTGGTTTTTGACGGAGTTTTAAGTAAAATTCAAAAAACATCCGGAATACCCGATTTCTGGGGGAAATTCGACTTGTGCGACCTCTAAACCTCTTCCGAAAAATCTCAAAAAAATCTCAAAAATACTTTACCCTATAAGCTTTCCAATCAAGCGCGAGCAACCATGAAAATCGAAAAAGTAAAATTTTTTGGGACACCCTATTGTATATGGCTGTAGCATCTTCCGTTTTGTATTGCGAAGTAATTATTTCGATTTTACTGTTTCTCAAATTGTTGTGAATTTTATTAATACCCAAATTTCCTGAACTCCGACACCACAGCCCTGCTTTTAATAACCGTTAATATAAATAGCTCTTTTGAACATATGTAGGTACAGGTATATATGACATTATCCCAGATTTCAGGAACAGATATTAAGATACTATAAGAGGATAACGTTTTATCACAATGGTAATTAGGCATACACCATTTATTATGTAATTATTCATTGTTATATGATATTATTAATTAGTTAAGTCCAAGTTCTTATGTACATAGTAATTTCTTTAAGTTTTTTATTGAGTTTTTCTTGGTATTTGCAAATAAAATCAGCTGGGACTGAAAAATTGAACAGGGAGACCTAACATATTTGATAATAACAACCGCTAGCGTTTTTTTTATATGCTTCCTTACAAATAGTTTATTGTTTTGGCTTTTAGTTAATAATATTTTCTTTTGTTAGTGCAACCTATAATCTTGTATAATTGTTTTCTTTTGTAATTTTAATGGTAAAAGGATTTTAATTTAAAATACAACCTTATCATTCTTTATCTTTTTGATCAATATAAACAGTATATTTGTACACAATAAGACTTATACAAATATTTTTTTATTTATTTTTTTTCATAATACCAAAAAATATTTAAATATATTAACTATTTGCAAAAACAAAAATGTGTAACACCTTCTAACCAACCAAAATAACTAAATACACCACCAATCATCATCGTTCGTGTATAAAATCTTGGGATTGAATTTACCACGATTTCATATGTTCGGTATTTTCCAACCATGATCATTCCGCCTGACCGTCCGTCCCCCCCTACCACTACTACCTCTCAAAAACAAACAAAAAATGAATGTGCGTGCCAATGTTGATTGATTGACTGAATGAAATGAAATGCAAAATTTAAAATCTAAACGTATTAAAAAATTAAAAAAATTACATAAATCCCTGAAATTGCGGCCGACATTATTTTGAAACACACAGACAAATGCCAAAGGAGGTGTTGCTGCGTGGCCAGATGTACCCAAACCAGGTGCTACACTGGGCAATCTTACACCAGCCGATAGGCATGGTTCTGTACAGGTAAGTCTATTGAGTGTCAAATGTATCTCCTTTACATGTTTTTCCGTTTTTCTATCAGAAATTTCAGTTTTTATTAGTCTTGCATATATAACTAATTACAAAATTTCTGTATATATGTTTGAAGGATACATGAGACACTTTGGTTCGAACAATTAGATGTTATAAGAAAAAATCAACAATTTTCTCTTGAGGATATCGTTTTTCGTTGATTTGTTAAGTTTAAGAGATAAAACTTTTTTTGTTTTATGTTATAATCCAGAATTTTTGATAACATCCTTTCCTTATACTGAATTTTTTCTTCCCTTCCATTTCCGTTTTGTTTTCTTGCTAAAAAAAAAAAAATGCAATTGTTTTTTTTTCTATTCTATTCTTCCTGCTCTATTGCCCTTGAAACGTGTTTTAAAACCAATAACCTTCCCTCCTTAATAAATGTAATAATTGCAGACTCTTATATTTTTGATGTTTTCTGTTGTAATGTTTTCACTTGATTTACTCTACATTAATTCAAGGTATCTAATTCTCTCTATCTACCTTTTCCAATGGAATATTGTTTCTAGTATCTTATATTTTTTTTATTTATTCCAAAATTTCTTTTTTATTTTATGTCTATATACCATCACACCATAAAGATCGTCTCAATGGGATTCTGATAATAAATAATCCTTAATGAAATATTACGATTCGATTTGAAAAGGCTTTTGATTTTGCAGAAATGTGTATGTCTTTAACAGCGACACTTGTACTCAGTAGAAAAATATACTAATTAATTCAGCAGAATCATCTGGTCGAATTATGTAAAATTTTTCACTTCACTAGTATATTGTATATTCAGCTTAAATAGCACGTTTAGTGTATTAAAATTTCCCAGAAATTACCATATGATTTTGAAAGTTTTGTGCAAATCTTACGAATAATATAATAAAACTTTTCGTAAAAGAATAAAATGACTATGTGAACCATTTTCAAATTTTTGTGGTGGAAGATTTACAAACCCATTTTTCAGAAAAATATATATATATATATTTTTTTGGGATTTCATTATGTTGCCGTATGCATAGATTAATTTATAAAAGATTTGTTATTCGTCTCATCTGACGTTTCACTTTGCGCTTCTTCCATGGAGAAACGAACTTCTGTCAGCTGTTTTACTGTTTAATAACAACAAATTGTGCCAACATCGAACAAACTCCATTTTTCAGAAAATATATATAATTTTTTTGGGTTTTCATTATGTTGCCGTATGCGTAGATTAATTTATAAAAGATTTGTTATTTGTCTCATCTGACGTTTCACTTTGCGCTTCTCCCATGAGGAAACGAACTTCAATCGGCTGGTTTACTGTTTAATAACAACAAATTGTGCCAACGTTGAACAAAATCCGCCATTTTTAATTTTGTACATTCACGATGTTCATATATTTAGATATTTTGAACATTCACAGTAACACTTTCAGCTGTGTTTACCAAACCTCAGCGACAGAATTCTCCTCTTGACGTTAAAACTTGCAACTTCCACACAAGTACCCTTCAGTCAATAAACCAATGAGCGAGTTGACAAATCTATATATAAATTAAAGCCCCGTATACAGTTCTTGCGAAATTTTCGTAAGAAATTTTGCCAGTTATCTCTAACGGAAAATTTTGTTACAGAGAGTTACCACCTATCTCTGATTTACTTTGCAATAATAATATATTAATAATTCATCTTTGCACTCCATTTTATTTTTAACGCATGTGGTATTACTTTTGTTTACTCAAATAATCGAAATGTCAAAATTGCGTTCCTAAACAATTATCAAACAAATGTTTTCGTACGAAATAAGTTTTTCGTAACAACCCTGTACTTGATTTTGCCTATGAAATTTTACCAAGCAAATGAAAAGTGCGCGAAATTTTTTGGTTCACCAAATTTTCGTAATTTTTTATACACGTACTTCTATGGCAACGAAAATTTCATAAAAACTGAATACCGAACTTAATCTATGACCGTATGTATACGTGAAAAAAATGCAATTAAAACTGAAAAGCAAAGACATTAAAAATATTTATGCATATTTATATAACAAGTAAACCTTGGCATTAGTACGATAACCATTTAATTAACAGTACAGTAAAACTTTCCTCCAAAACTAGTGTTTAAGGATAATATAGTGGTTTAACTGCGAACTAGTTTAAGTTTCCGTATATCGTCATCTAAAATGCAAAAGTCCGTACCAACACACAGTTTCGAAATCGACATTTTGATTGATTATGAAAACAAGGTTTTAGTAGCGCGTATAGCCATTTACCATTATGGCATAAATTTCCTTATTTTAAGTGGGTTTTGATACAGATTTTTTCTGGCGAACAAAACATTACGAGCGCAATTTTATTCACAAAGGGGTGATTTATTCACCACAACCATTTCCTTCCGGCGCTAATCACTGCACAAACTGCATTCAACCAAAACAGTTTCTGGTTAATTAATATTTTGGAAATCATAATATTAAGCGTATTTTGGTTACACCGCTTGCTTATATATTCGCTTGTTTTGTATGAAGAACTTAGCGAAGACTTAGCGAGAACTTAGCAACGAGATTCATTTTCGCTAAGTTTAAAACCGTTTTTAACCATTTTTCATATTTTTGAACAAAATGACTTCTCGCTAAAAAGCCGTTTTCTTTGCAACTTAGCAAGCGATAATCGCTTGATTGTAACCAAAACACGACTATTGTTACTGTAAAAATGTTTTAAAAACAGTTTGTGGTGTGTATAACAGTTTGATTGTTCAAACAGATTACTAAAGCGAACCATACACTTGTCATTCATGAGCATGAGCCTGGTCGATAACTTTTAGTCTGACTGATGAAATATTACCAAACAATTTTGTGAACATGATAGTGATGCGAACAGCTTCGATTACATTCTTATGTGGTATCAAGACGGGCGGCAAAACAACAATAAACATCAACGATAGTTGCTGTTGATGCAAATGAATGACAAGTCTGTGATTCGTTCGCTTAAAGCTTAATGTCGATAAGTGATCACTTTAAAGCTGCAATTTACAATATCATCACGAACGGTTGATGAATTAGCTAGCGCTAATATGCGATCTCACCACTAACTATTAATCCGCAACGGAATTTTCTAGAACAATCGAGAAAAAGTGAGTTCCACAAACGGCTGGGGAGAAGTTCTAACTGATATAAATAACACTGCGACATTCCAAACTACCTGGGTGTTGTCGAGTAAAACAAGAATCCATTTGTGAAATTTCCCAAACACCCCAAAACTTAGGCAATTATCAACCGATTTTCAGTTTCTCAAAGGATTTGGAAAGAAGAAACATAGAGCTGACTATTGAATGATATGCATGCGGTATTTAAGAAAGCTGTGTGTATTTTATTTGTCCTCGAAACAGTTTTTTTAATTTTTTAGCAAATTTTTTTAACTTTGGCGATGTTTTATTTTTATTTCATTTATTTTATAACCCGTACTAATTTAGTATTAATTTAAAAAAAAAACTCATTTGTTAAGGAGTAAAACGCAACTTAGTCTGTTGGTAATTGACTGAGTTGTTGAAGTTTTCATTAAAGCAAAACTTGTGCAAAAATAAAAGTTTTTGGTCATTCAAGTCAAAAATCGTTCAGCATCATTAGTTTGTCTATGAAGTGAATAGCAATATTCTGAAATCGTCTTTAATTTATTCTTTTCCGTCAAAGCTTTTTTCGATTGTAAAATTAGCTTGTTCATAAATTCGTGTCTCTCATAATTTTACGAATTTGAGGTCCAATGAAAATACCTAAAGTTCTACAAAACAGATAAAAACGATGAAAAAGTACTAGATATGGAAAGAAAGAAATTAATACCTCCTTTCATTTTGGCTTCACTTAGTTTTGGAAACAGCGCTTTAAAATAACAAAAAGCGTCGCCGTTTACGTCCAGTTTCATGTATCCTAGCTTTAGATGCAGTGGTGGAGGAATAACATACACAGGTGTTTCCAATGGGACGATTAAAATATTTTTAGTGCCTATTACATGCGACGCAGGAGATGGCCATACTTTATGGACGACTAACCCATTCACAAAGATAGCACGATTCGGTGCACGAATGCTACCACAATGATAGCACGGATGTATTTTATCCATTTCATTGAAGAAACCTGATTTTAATTTTTCTTGCAAACTTTATTTAAATACAAAACGTCTGCTTCATTAGTCAAAAATACAACCCCATGCTGAAAAAAACGGTCCCAGCAACCTATTGCAGGAAACATGTATATGTTTGCAATAGTTGTTTTCATGAATTGAAGTCTGCTGCTTTTTATTTCTATGTTGTTTGTCACGTTTTTGTTTTCAGCAGTTTTCAACAATCAAATCTACATTTGAGTCACAAAAACATATTTTACAGCCTATTAATCATTGTGTCTCAAACATGTAATATTGAATAGCAAACACAATGTGATTGGGCACAAGTATAATATATTTGTGACAAGCTACAAACACGTTATATTTGGATCCAAACAACAAAAAGAGACTGATTTTTCAGCGTGCACTGAAAAACTTGTGATAATTTTTTTGGAAAAATTTGTCGTTTAACAAATGACTACTAGATTCAAACTTATATTTTTATCCAAATTAGTAGAAACTGTCAAAGTGAGATTTTGAATATTTTTCGAAGGCCAAAAAAATTACAAGACATGCTGAAAAATAACGGCCCCAGCAACATACTGCAGGAACCATGTACATGTTTGCAAGTATTGTCTTCGTGAATTGAAGATGTGTTGCTTTTTGCTTTTTTATTATGACGGACATCAGTGTTTTCAGCAGTTTAAAACAAACTAAGCCACTTTTGGCACACAAATAAGTACATATGTATATTATAACCTATTAATCATTGTGTTCCAAACATGTTATACTGAATAGCAAACACAATATGTTTGGACAAAAATATACTATATTTTGGACAAGCTACAAACACGTTATATTTGCATCCAAACAAAACATCCATCCAAAAAACGAAAAAATTTCAGCGTGTACTTGATTGAAACAACAGCGCAAGTTTCCCTCGCACCGTTGCATGAGGCACCAAGTAAAGTTGCTCAGCGTATTTGTGCTCAAAACCATATCAGCTGACCAAGATGGATACATAAGGTGGTAGCAGTAGCAATTGCATGTACTTTTTCTACTGTTCTTTTCTAATGTACTGTTTCTACTGTTCTAGTGCTATCACCTTATTTATCCATCCTGGTCAGATGACAACGAAATGTCAAAAGTTTACACGTTTCTCCATCCCACGTTTGCGCAGCAAATCTGACTTGAAGACTTTCCACTTTTGTGCAAGTCGCTTTGCATGGGAAATTTCTTTGTTTTGACGTTTGCCGCGTAAGTTTGCGAGGTTTACGCGTTTACGAGGCTCTTTCGAGTTTGCATGAGGACCACTAATATTTTATTCTAAATAGAAAATAATAAATTGTCATTCCCCCAACTTCATACGTTTCTTTTGTGTTAGTCGCATATGCGATTGGTACTGATGGTAACAGATTTTCGTTATGTAATAAAACAACTTTCAAGCCTTGATATACTCGTAACATTACAGATGTCATCTTGAAGAATACATACTTTTACTGGAACCATCAATGAAAAGTCGCCATTCCATCGATGAATAATTGTGATTCAATGCCGAAAGTAATTTGGGTACATCTTCACAATACACGAGACAACCTTAAAACTTTGTTTCAAATAACAAAGTCCGGTTACTTACAAGAAAATATTTTCACTGTTTTCAACCGCGACCCGAGGATTTCAGAGTGTCGTTTTCTCAAATTTAAATCGCATACGAGATCGGCGAAATATGCTCTTGAAACAAAATGCCGTTCCTCATATTGTTCCAAATATTTTTCAGTTGCATTATTGCTCGGTGTCGGAACATCAGCATTCACAGATATTGGTTTTGTAACAGTTATAACATTTGTGTACTTACAGCCAAAGTCACGATCTCGAAAGAAAACCTTAGCGAACGAAAGCCAGTCACTCACTTTCTTTCTTATCCCAGGCTTTAAATGTTATTGTGTGATTGTGTGTTTGCAAAATCGGAAGCCACTAACTAATTTCGCTGTCATCTATGCGAACGAAAATGTCAAAACCAGTCACTTGTCTTTTGGTTGTCGCATAGCTGGAAATCAAATAAAAGCTTGAAACAAAAACAATTTACATAGAATTCAATGGAAGAAACACAATGGACAGAAAATAATCTCGTTATAATAAATTTGTTATTAAAATATATTTAAATTTCAGCACAAAAACGACAACTTTGTGGCACCTGCAGATACTAGTTCTTCGTACTCTCCTCTCTCGCTCCGAAATTAAATGGCGAACGTCTAGTTTATGTTATTGCTTTGAACAACAACCACACAAACATACGTAAAACCATGCGAACGACAAGTCGAAAGATACTGACTAGCATTCTGAAACGAAAGTGAGTGCCTGGCTTCGTTCGCTTGGATTTTGAGGGAGAGGGTGTAAGTGGGGTCCGATTTTGTACTGAATTGTATATATTTTCGTTCGCTTGTTAGTGACTCCCAAATCAGCTGTTTGTCGCATAGAAAGAAAGCGAACATTAACGTTCGACATCGTGACTTTGGCTGTTAATGTATTTGCGCGATTTAAAACTGTGGCCTGACACATTGGTTTGGAAAAAGTAGCATTCATCCCGTTTATGATACGACTAATGAATAATTCAGTCAATTACAAAAGGGTTTTTAAAACCTAAGTTGCGTTTTATTCCTTAGTAAATGTGTGTTTTTGTTTTATAAATTCACAAGTAGCGCGGTTTGCTTACAAAATAATATGTAAAAATATCGCCAAAGTTGAAAAAATGAAGAAAACAAATTCAAAAACTTTGTTTCTTGGACAAATACACACAGATTTCTTAAGTTTTCTTAAATAACGTATATCGTTCGAAAGGTTTAAGTTCCTTCTTTCCAAAACCTATGAAAAACTGAAAATCGGTTTTTGGTATGAAATTTTTGTATCAAAGTTCTAGTTAATTGTACCGGTGCGAAAAAAATCGATTTTTACCATTGTCAGATTTTTTGTTTTTCACCTTTTTTCAGCATAACTTCAAGGGACTCTAAATTTTTCAATCACAGTATTTGGCAAAATTGTAGCCATGGTAAAGCTGATCAACTTTTGTGAACATATTAATACAATCTGAATGTGTCTAGTCACCCATATAGCTCATAAATAGCATTTTGTATCTTAAAAATGGCCATTTGTATGTATGTATGTCATCATTACTCGAGAACGGCGTACCCGATTTTGTTCGAATAAATTTAAAAAAAATTTGGATTTCAAAGCCTTTAATCTATTCCCATACTATTTCTCAATGTAATCAACAGTTTCGCAGTTATAAAGAAAAGAAAGGTGAAAAAAGTTTTTTTTTGTTTAAAAAATTCAAATATTTTATTAAAAAAACAAGAAACATAAGAAACGGCAGGGCGATTTTTTTTGACCGCCATTTTTTTGTGGTCGACATTTCTCAGTTTGTATTTGACAGGTGTGCAGAGCAGACGACAACAATTTATTATAGATCATCTAACGCACCAAGAACGTGTTGAAGTTATTAAAACATTTTATCTAAATAACACTGTATAATTTTTTAAGTCATAGAAATAAAGGGTTTTTCAACAGAGACGCTACAAAAGTAAATCGATAGGGACAGCAAACGACGCATCATGGAAAGAAATACGAGCCAACAACGAGTCGAAATTATTAAAATTTACTACCGAAATTTGGAGTCAGTGGTCTCAACTTTAAGAGCGCTATGTCCAATTTATGGTCATCATAATCGTCCTACCAGATCAACAATTGAGCGTTTAGTGGAAAAATTGAATCCACAGGCACAGTACAAAATGTTCCCGTGCCAGTGAGACAAAGAAGTGCCCGTAGTGTCGAGAATATTGCTGCCGCTGTGGCTTCAGTTCAAGAAAGCCCAAATGTGTCTCTCACACGTCGTTCTCAAGCGTTGGGCATCTCTGTGGCGTCGTTCTGGCGAATTTTGCGAAAAGATCTTGGCCTACATCCTTACAAGATCAAATTGACGCAAGAACTGAAGCCGCTTGACCACCATAAGCGTCGTATGTTCGTGAATTCGGCTGAGCAACAACATGAATATGATTCGGATTTTCATCGGAAAATCATCTTCAGCGATGAGGCTCATTTCTGGCTGAATGGCTTCGTCAATAAGCAAAATATGCGTTATTGGTCAGACAGCAATCCACACGTAATCCATGAGTCATCATTGCATCCCGAAAAAATTACGGTTTGGTGCGGTTTATGGGCCGGCGGAGTCATTGGGCCGACTTCTTCCGTGATGATCAAGACCGGCACATTACTGTGAATGCGAATCGCTACCGTTCAATGATAACCGAATATTTTTGGCCCCAATTGGATAATCTGGACTTGGAGGACATGTTGTTCCAACAGGACGGCGCCACAAGCCACACAGCGAATGCCACAATCAATTTATTGGAAACCAAGTTTGGTGAACGAGTTATCTCACAAAATGGCCCAGTCGATTGGCCGCCTAGGTCGTGCGATTTGACGCCGTTAGATTATTTCCTGTGGGGCTACGTCAAGTCTATGGTCTATGCCAACAAGCCGCGACGATTAATACGAATATCGAACGTGAAATTGCAGCAGTATCGGCCGATTTATGCTTGAAAACCGTCGAAAATTGGGTTCAGCGTCTAGACTTCTGCAAGCGTGCCCGTGGTGGTCATGCAAAAGAAATCGAGTTCCATACATAATGGTATCGAACGTACTTTCACAGGAATAAAGAATTTCATTGGTATCTAAAACCGGTTTTTTTATTTAAAAAAAACTTTTGTAGCGCTCTTATTGAAAAACCCGTTAGAACCATATACGGACACCACTACGTGATAAAAGACAAAAAAGACCCGTGTCTCCCAGTTTTGCCCAAAGTCATGGACTTTTTTTATGGGACCAAAGATTTGGGGCCTCGGTGAGCTACAAGAGCTACAAGTTTCCCTCAGAGAGTAAATCAAAATTCGGAACGGTTTGCAAGATATGAGCCTGACAAAATTATCACTTTTTTGCAAAAATGACACCGAGGCCCCAAATCTTTGGGGCCCATAAAAAAAAGTGCATGACTTTGGGCAAAACTGGGAGACACGGGACTTTTTTTTTTTGGTCTTTTAACACGTAGTGGTGTCCGTATATGGTTATATTTTTTCGTGTTGCACTGTGTAATCGTTCAAAAACGCGAAGAATTTTGCGGGATTTTTTGGTTTAAATAATGTGCCGAGCAAGTTAGCCATTCAGTGTATTGTAAAGAATTTTGAAGCTTTGTATGCACTGGCAGATAAAGTGAATAAGTCTGGCCGAACTCGTAACGTACGTGCGGCACAAAATATTGCTGCAGTGAGAGACAATGTTGATGAAAGCCCAGACATGTCAGTTAGACACCGTGCACAAGAATTTCAATTAACAAAGTCAACTTTGTTCAAAATACTCAAAAATTATGTGCATTTATAACCGTATAAAATTCAACTGGCTCAACAACTAATGGAAAATTACCATATGCGCAGACGGGATTGGAGTGAAAAGAACATAAAAAACACCCTGTATAATGTTTTTGATACTCCCGTAAAAAAGAAACGGGAAAAGTGTGGTTACGATCTTTTGCATTTTAAGGTCCAATTAGTCTTGACGGTAGACGGTTGACGTTCTACTTAATATTGCGCAGTTAGTTATGACAGTTAGACGGTAGAAAGACAAAACAAAACAAAGAAAACTGATCGAAGAGCATTTATACAAAATATAATTTGCATGCATGAGTTTTTTGCATGAAGTGATTGTGTCAAATAAAAAAATTAAAAATAAAATTGTGGTTGCCGTGTAATTGTGTATTGCCGCGCACAAAATGTCCAAGTAAAAGCAATATCAATAACAGCTTATCGGTCTTGACGGCTGACGGTTGACAGTTGATTCTGCAACCTGCAGAAGTCTACCGTCGTAAGCCGTCAATTCTAGACGTCTCTCTCTAACACATGCAAAATGCAACCCCAATTCAAACAGCTGATCGCTTACCGTCAACCGTCAAGACTAATTGGAGCTTTAGGTGATCAGAACTAGTTAAGAAGCTTTCATAGCTCTACATTTAAATTACATTTAGCAATATAAAGAACATTAAATTTTTATATTTTATGATACATAGTTCAAATTTCCAAATAGTTTTAAATGTACTTGTTATCAACATTAGTATGAAAGGAAAGTTAAATTTCCTCATGCTCATACTGCATTTTTGCCTTTCTGCTCCTTCCTCATTCGGACTAAACTCAACATCTAATAATTCAGGATCCTATTATATTTGCCCGTTTACTTATTGTTTTAATAATGAAAAATTTCCCTGGCCTTGTAAACTCGTAGTATGAACTTCTCATTCGTTAACTAAAACTAACAACATCGGCCATACAAAATTAAAATTCGAAATGTTATTAGGTTTGAAGGAAACACTGTCAAGTCAACTTTTTTTTTTTTAGTGTACAACTATAGCAATTGCTAAATTAGAATATCTAAGTGATTATTTTATTCTCGTTTTTAAAAACATTAAAATTTTCTATTATGGTGTGTTAGGGTATAAGAGTCGGGTTAAACTGACTAGTTTTTTATTCGGATTTATATAATTTTGTTATATTACACTTACAGATTTATTTGTTAGCAGTAGACTTAAATACTTAACTTAGCGCCTCTATATTTAGATATTTTGTCACTTATTCCACTTAAAGCAACGCTGTTGTTAAGCGTAGATTTGGTATCTGGTCACGGCCCAACTTTTTTGGGGAGATATTTTCACTACTTCCTACTATTTTCGTACATTCTCCTGCACTCTCGAGACAAATAATGAGAAACATCAGGGTTGGGTTACATCTCAAGGTTGATTCTGTATTTTTTGTATCAATATTTATTGTGGTTTGTTTTTATTTGTTTTGCATAATACCATATACTACTTGTCATCCCCATTAACTATAGTTAATCGTACTAACCTCATTGTGTTAATTTTTCGTTGTACGTTTAACGTTATATTTGTGGGTTTATGTTTTTAAGTTCTATGTATATCTTAATAAAACTCTTAACATTTGAGGAGAGAGCATTTTAAATTTGGACTATATATACATACATATATACATTTTGCAAAAACTTAAGGTTCAAACAGAAAGTAAAAATATAGTTGATATCATTATATCTCTTTAATTTAATTTTTATTTATTTCCTAATACAAAAAATAGTATACGCTTTTATTTTTCTTCCAACTTTTCAAATAAAAAATTAAGTTTTCTGGTACTTCCTCCATTGACAGCACTTCAATTTAGAATAAATTTTTGTGTTTACCAGCAGTTAGAACTGCCAGTTGTTATGGAATTTTAAATCTATAACAGAAAGTGCTCCTTAATGTTATTTTTAGTCTTACAAATATTTATATTACATGATGATATGTTTCAGCACAATTGGAATTTAAAGAAATAAATCCGTAATATCCTGCGTACAAAATTTTAATTCAAAAATTATTTTCAACTAAATTTTTTTTATTCAGAAAAGTGTTTTATGAACAGTTCATACAGTAATGTAATATAGAGGTGGCACGTTTTTCATCTTACGTTTCGTTTCACACTCTTCGTGGTGCGGTCGGTGTGATAGCGGGTTATTTGACGTAAATTGACTTACACCAGGTGGAATTACACAAATTGCTGACTTAAATTGTTCATGTCGTTGTGATAAAAAACTGTGCAATTTAAACGCATTTTGGACTTTTTTGTTATCTTTTTATTTGGTAGTCTATGTTTGTGGTATATTTACACAAAAAGAATTGCCGATGCTGTTTTCTTGTTGGTTGGTTTGAGCCATTGCCTCTATCTGGTACTATTAAAGCAATACTTTCCAACATGCAACATCCATATGCAACACACCAAACTTCGTTAATTTGTTGAGTCAAATCGCTTCTCTATACGTCATTTCTCTATGGAACAGTTAGCTATAGTAGTATTAAATAAGTGACGATTTATCCGACCTTTCGTATTGAACTCAAAAATAAAATTATTCGAGCGATTGGTCGTGTTTATTAATTAATTATAAACGACGATGCTATCCAAAGGATAGCGAAATATCGAAAAAAAAATATAATTAAATAATAAACACGACCAAACGCTCGGATAATTTAATTTTTGAATATAGTAGTATTAACACATATTAGATTTAAAAATAAAATTGTTTTTGTTTGCAATTCAGTTTGAATTCAAGCGAATTTCCACCCATATTTTTCAATATCAAGTGTTGATTAAATTACACATATACATACCTCGTTTATACTACACTTATCACAATATCAATCATATCGTGATATCCCCATGTTCCTGTTTATACGATATTCAATACATCATGATATAAACAGCCATGTGATGCTAGGTGGCAACTCACAAATAGAATCACAAACAAAAATCAGCTCCATATCGTGATATGGAGCGAAATCATAGTAAACTTTCGTGACAAACTTTATATCGCGCTAAAGCGTTTATACGTGTATTTTTTTGACGTATCGTGATATGATATAGCGATATAGGCCACCGTATAAACGTAGTAATAGACTAATTCTTATACTAGACTTAACATTTTTCTCAGTAAATTTATGTCATTTGGCCTGGTGTAATATGAGCGTAGGATGTTGAAAAGAATTACTTCAATAACACCAGATAGAGGCAATGGTTCAAAACAACCAACAAAATAACAACAACGGTATATCGTTTCGTGTGTTAAAATTATTGTGTTAAATACAACACAAATGTATGCTAACAGTAACAGCCAATAAAAAAGTGTAAAACACATTTAAATTTCACAGTTTTTCAACAAAACGACATGAAAAATTAAAGTCAGAAGTTCTTGTAATTGCACCTGGTGTAAGTCAGTTTTCGTCAAACATCTCTCTTATCACACCGACCCACCACGAAGAGTATGAAAGGAAACGTCAGATGAGGCAAATATTCTCTCATTAAAGAATTACTCTATGAAATTACACTTCAATACAATATCAATCTACAGAACAATGAAACCTTGAATTCAGGTCGAACATTAATGTTTAATTACAGCCCGGAATTATAGTTTCATTTAAGACGGCAATAAGAAGTTGTAAAGAGACGTGTAACATTGAATTAATTTTTTTTAACAGTTTTAGCCATAGAAAACATTTTCTGTTAAAAAACCCATAGCGTTGTTTAAATTTTTTCAGATTTATTTTTCATATTCTCTTTTGAAGTTGCCATTTGCGTTTACACAAGGGCAATTCTGTTTCAGCAATTCTTGTTTTCATTATTGCTCCTTCTGACATTCTTAAAATAAATTTGAATAATTAATTGGACAAATTTAAATTAATTAAAAGACTGAAGCTTATTTTAATCTTTTATTTATGAAAAACAATTACATTAGTCACTAACAACAACAAACATTATACATATTATGTTGCACACAACGAACGAGTTAATGCAAAGAAACGTCAAAATAATCTACAACCAACTTCACGTTCAAAAGTGCGAATGAAAAGAACAAAACGAATTGCCGTACGGCAAAGTTTCTCCCCATTCCATTCTTCTTACCTCTCTCTCCCACGAACCCCAGAATTGCGGCAATTAAAATTGCCCGTGTAAACACATGAATAATAATGTGTCTCCTGTTTACAAGGTGGCGCAAAGTTAATTATTCAATTTTGTTTTTGAATAACTTTTTTTACTAAATAGAAAGAAATATTTTTGAGTGAGGGAAACCCCGATTCCTTCTAGGGATGTAATGGGAAACTATTTTTTTATTTTAAGTGGAAAAGATGATATCCATCCGTCAAGTGAAGTGAAGTATACAGAATTGTACCCGTTTCATCGCATTTTTCATGAGTTTTCGCAAGATTTTCGATGACAACTATTCGCATTTCCGTCGAATATTCTCCTTAAGGTTTGCGATTCTCTGAGTCTTGTTGGCATAAACTCGCGACTTTAAGTAGCCCCACATAAAGAAGTCTGGATGGTTAAATCGGGCGATCTTGCTGGCCATGCCAAATCGGGAGACTACGCGATCAGTAAACGTTTTTTTTTTCACAATATCCAAGGTGTCTCGTACACCGTCTTGTTGAGACTACATGTTCACCAAACCCCGCTCATCCAATTCCGGCAGTCAGAAGTCGTTTATCATGGCTCTGTAGCGTTCGCCAGTAACAGTGACCGTATTGCCGATGGCGTCCTGAAAAAAATACTGCCCAATCACTCCTCCCGCGTGAATGTCGCATCACATAGTGGCTTTGTGTGGAAGTAATGGCTCTTCGTGCTTCACACGCGGATTTTCAGTGCCCCAGACTTTGCTTATTGACGTAACCGCTTAAGTCAAAATGCACTCGTCGCTCATGATCATTTTCGACATGAAATTATCCTCTCCGTTGTAGATATTGAGGATGGCTTGACAATAATTCACACTCGACTGACGGTCAGCAGCCATTAACTGATGCACTTTATACAGGAACATGTGTAAGTCTTTCACTATCGGCTGTAAGGTCTGCCTGGTGATGCCCAATTGCGTGGCCCGTCGTTTGGTTAATGTTTCATCGTTCTCAGCGACATCGGCAGCCACAGCCGCGATATTCTCAGCAGAACGACCCGTCCGGTGGTGGCCACACCTGTTCGAGGCGGACAGCTAAGCGCCGAATTTTTTGCCCAGGTGACACGACACGATAATAAATACGAGTAGATGTCGAAATCCACGCTGCGCCAACACCACCGACCGATTACACTATGAGACAAAATTAAATTTTTTCAAAATGATGGGGTTCTGTCAACGGATTCTGGTAAAAAGGTCTAAAAAAATATACGTGTATCGGCGTTTTGCCAGATCTGATTAGAATTTTTTTTAGGGGTGTCAAAGCTTTCGCCCCTCGGAACTTTCCTGCAACATATCGGCATGCAATATTGCCTTACTTCTGAGGTACAAAATATGTTCAGAAGTTTTATAGAAAAGATTCAGATAAACATTTTTCTGGAACAAATTAACCCTCTAACTGTCACGTATGTATAACCACTCGCAAAACTCGCAAATAACTGCTCCAAAACGACGGGGGGCGTGGTCAAAATGTTCTACAAAAATTATCACCATAAAATTTCACTAATGTGTCCGAACACTCCAAAACACAAATCTTAGCCCAAGTGCTAGATAATAAGCAAAAACTAACTGCCTTCTAAGGGTTAATAATGAATTTTGTCATTTTGCTGTTTCCATTAAAAATAGTCCACATAATATAATGCATTTTTTCATATTTCAGCTTTTATCTAGCACTTGGGCTAAGATTTGTGGAGTGTTCCAAGTCCATACAATTAATATTCTGTTTATTTATTATATTTATCACTCGAGCTATATTTCGGCAATATAAAGAAACAATATTTAAAATATTTTATATTTCTATCATTTGCAAATAATTTGTTATTGCCGATTTATCGCCGTTATATCTCCTATGTGATAATGACATAATTATATGTCATAACTCAAATATTTTTGGTCAAGTGGTTCAAGTGAATCCGTCGCATTGCGTAACTATCTCCTTGCAAACGTTTGTTGTTGCTTCTCCTGCTCCCGGTCGTTCTTCTGCTGCCATTCTAAAGGCTATGTTGTACATTTTCACTTATTTTGATTATTAATTAAATTTTATTTGCTTAAAATGATTTGCATTTAACAACCCAAATCAAAAGTCATAAAGCAAAACAGCTGACTTCGAAAATTCGTAATTCTCTCTCCCTTATTACTCGTATTCTGTTTAGAACAGGAGGATTTTATTCCCGGGAAAAATTAATTCCCAGGGAACTCATTTCCCTGGGAATATTTAGAATTGGGCTGATAGACGATTTAAATTTAAATGAAGGTTAATAATGCTGCAATGCATGGTTATTGAAGGTAGAAGAAGCATTAATACAAAACATCCAATAAGGCAACAACAACGGCATATCGTGTTTCTGTGATACAGGTGTGTTCGGACTCTCACTCTTTTTTAATTCACTTGAGATTTTAATTTCATTGTTTGTTTTGTCTGCAAAGCAACATATGTATTGTCTGCTTGAAATAAGCGTCAGATAAGAGAATAAAGCACTCTATTCTAATTTGCTCTATGTTTCGTCGTAGGTTTGTGCCATAGAGCAAATTAGAATAGAGTATTTTATTCTCTCATCTGACATTTTATTTCACTCTCTTCGTCGTAGGTTTGTTGTGCAAATGAGAGAAATTCGACAAACTTAACTTACAGCAGGTGTAGTTACAAGATCTGTTGACTTAACTTTTTCATTTCATTTTGGTATAGAACTGTGAAATTTAAATGTATTTTGAACTTTTTTGTCGACTTTTATCGTTGTTGTTGATTTCTGGGAGGTTTTGAACTAATGCCTCTATCTGTTATTATTGAAGTCATGTCTTGAAACATCCAACGTCTACGTGCATCCAAACCTATGAAGTTAAAATTATAGAGAGAATAAAGTTCTCTACTCTAATTTGCTCTATGGTTTGTCGATATTCATTTGTTTATAAAACATATGGTTGTGTAGATAAAAATTGTCATGTTTTTCAATAATATTTTTTCCTTAATTAGTTTAAAAATTTTACAATTGTGTTTAATGTTAATATCCTTTCTTTGTTTAGATAACTCAGGAATGTAAAACGTAATGAATAATTTGTTCTTTTAGTTTTTGCAAGATCTGGTAACTACCTGGTTTTGGACATACAAAAAATCAGTTGACAAAACATGACAACAAGAAAAATAGTAAAATGAAAGAGTAGAGTGATGGAAATTTTCTTAAAAATATAAATAAAATCAGAGCTGTAAATGAGTCATTCATTTTTGATTTCAATTCATTTCGAATTGTCCAAATTTTGAATGAATTGTTTTCACCAAACAAAAAAAATTGAATGATGTTGGAATCAATTCAAATGAATTTGGCAAATATGAATTGCAATTCATTTCCAATTCAAATGAATTGCAATTTGCAATTTATTTCCAGGTCAGATGAATTCGGCGAAATGAATTGCAGTTCATTTGAATTAATTCAAATCAATTAGCAAAAATGAAAAAATATACCAAATTTTATTAGAACAATATTTTTCTATTTCTTACGAGCTACGACTGATCAGGGGGTTTTTATTTGTGTACCAATTTTCTTTCAATTTCACAGTGCAACATGAAAAACTATAACCATATAGGGAGACCACTACGTGATAAAAGACCAAAAAGAAAGACCCGTGTCTCCCGGCTTTGCCCAAAGTCATGCACTTTTTTTATGGGCGTCCAAAGATTTGGTGCCTCGGTGTCAGTTTTGCAAAAAAAAAGTGATCATTTTGTCAGGCTCATATCTTGCAAACCGTGGGAGGAATTTTGATTTACTTTCTGAGGAAAAGTTGTAGCTCTTGAACATATAAAATCAAAAAAACTTCATCTTCAAGGTCAAAATATGTACTTCAACATTGAGATACTATGCTATCTCACCGACCGCAGCAGCACAGGCAAAACAGTAAGCTCAGCACACGCTACAATGGACGCAGGTCACAATATAAGAATCATTCCTAGGAAGTTCATATGTTATACAAAGTAGTTTATTGATATCTTAGGCACATTTTTGTAGTTGATTGTTTCCTTGAATTTTGAACGGTTTGCTACCTATGGACCTGAACAGGGGGAAAAGGGTAAAAATCGAAATTTTTAAAGTTTTTTGTAATTTTGACCTTGAAGATGAAGTTTTTTTGATTTTATAAGTTGACAATTTTTATTCTCTATGACAAGGGCTACAAGTTTCCTTCAGAGAGTAAATCAAAATTCAGAACGAATTGCAAGATATGAGCCTGACAAAATGATCACTTTTTTTGCAAAAATTACACCGAGGCCCCAAATTTTTGGGGGCCCATAAAAAAAGTCCATGACTTTATGCAAAACTGGGAGACACGGGTCTTTTTTTTTGATCTTTTATCACGTAGTGGTGTCCGTATATGGTTATATTTCCATGAATTAAAAAATTACACAGTGTTATGGTAAATTTTCTAATAAAAATCTTAGATCTTAAAATCTTTAATGTGATTTTGTATCACCAAGGATATAGACGATGATTTAAAATCAGTCACTTGTTTGTGTGAGTTATTGACAAAACATGGATTCTGTGAAATTAATTCACTTTCACTGCAAAGTGTGATTGTCCAAACATATGTGATAGGATAGTTCTACCAAATTCAACACAAATGTTTACCAACAATAAAAGTCAGCAAAAAAATACAATATACATTTAAATTTCACAGTTCTCCACCAAAATTACATGAAAAAGTTAAATCAATACTTGTAACTCCACCTGGTATAATATAATTTGCATTGAACATGTGTGCTTGCATCGAACCTGTGATGAGAGAACAAGTGCCTCTATGTAAAAGTTACTCTATGCCCCTAGTATGATTACAGAAGAAATAAATCACTGGTACTTTTAGTACATGTGCTTTTAAACTATTTCAGTCCCGAATTTTATAAAAGGAGCCTAGATTTTATGGGTATAAAGTACATTAATACTAAGGATGTTGTTATTATTTCAAAATCTGAATAGTGCACAATGTTTCAATAACATTCAATTCGATTTCATTTTGTCGATAACAAATAGTTGGAATTTCTTTAGATTGTCCAAGTTGGCGTTAGCTTCTAATGCTCGTTTAGCGGTGTCAGGAAGAATCAGAATAAATCCACAAATTAATCCCATCTCCATTCATATTGCTCGTTGATATTTTAACAGGGCATATCAAGATATTATTTTCATTAAACATTTTAAACGAAATTTTTTAGTTTTTCATTTTAAACAATTAGCACTCATCATAGATTTTGTAATATACTGCATGTTTATTTTTACAATATTTGATTTATATTTAATACTTAAGGAATGTGTAGTAGTTAGTCTTTGTAGTACTGAATGATGATGCTCTCAATATTATAGTATATTGCATACATTGCATGTTTTGGAGAATGTGACGTAGTCGATTTGAAATATTAAAAGCACCCATCATTTCTTTATATGCAAGAATATATTTTCACTAGACGATGATGATTATATTTGAACATAACTGAGTTTATCTCGATAATAATTGAATTTAGAAACAACTGGAAGATTCAGGTTCTGACGATGATAGTCCATTCGATGCGTATTATGATAGTGAAGAAGAGAAGAAATCAGTTAAGGCTGCCACTGCTACCTCTCCCGATGTTAAGCAACGACCACCTGTGGTACCACCAAATACACAGAATTCATCTAAAGAATATCGACTTAAATGATATTGTGTGTGTTGACTACATCATCAAAATTACATGCAAAAATACAAGTTTTTCTAATAGCTTAAGATTTATTTTAGTTGAAAAAAATATTTTGGTTTTTACAAAAAAAAAAATAAGAAAAAACGAAAAAAGGTATTTAGATATTTTGTTTTTTTTTTGTATTTTGTTCTTGTTACAAATACGTATCGTGAGTGTTTGTATTTTTGTGTCGAACATTAGCAAATGTGTATTCTAAAGGAAAAAATGCTGATTTAGGTTCTACATCCCATCCAAAAATCCCCTTCATTATCAAAATAGTGGCAGTTTTAACTGATTCAGTGTTTACAAATTGTGCAATCAGCCAGAATTACTTAAATCAGCATTTGTGTAATTCGAAAATGTTAAGATTTAATATGGATAAATCAAAACAACAACAGTCTACACTCTTTATGTATTATTTTTTGATGTACTCGAGTATATTTGTACGTAGTACCTATTATGAAGAATGTTGTCAATGTTTTAAGAACTTGTGTCAATACTTGTTTAAACTCCAAACGAATAGTGCAACGTTTTTCAATAAAAAAATTATCATTTCCTTTTATTTTATTTTATCATTTATAGGTTGTGAGTTCGACAAATGGCGAATTAAATGCGGACGATCCCACTGCTGGTCACTCAAATACTCCCATAACGCAACAGCCTGAAGTCGAACTGGTCGATGAAACAAAGTAAGTAAATCCAATTGTGTTCTTATATTATAAAATTTTGCGACAAAACAAATTTTCTTTCATGCACACATGAAGAAACCATACTTGTTCTGAAAATAAAGCTAAAGGCCTGGTTAGACAACAGTGCAAATAGAACGATTCACGGAGAAAGAGAAATGACATGAAACTGTTAAATTTTAAAGAAATCGTACGATCATTGTGCTTTCGATTTACACTATCAGTTTTGGAGAATTCAATGACATCAGTCTGCAAAATGACAAACAAAATACAACAGTTATAAAAAAAAATACAATAGAGAAAAAAAGTGTGAACATAGATTAAGCATTTAAAAAGGTGTTTTCTTTGCTTTTGTAAATGTCTTTCCAAATACAACCCTGCTCTATAATTTATTTAGGAAAATTCACAAATTGGAGAAATTTAACAGATCTGTCAAAAATTTCACTAACCTAATTCGATGTCGTTTTTCAGTTGTCAAAAAAACAAATTAAGGGTGGTATTCTCTAAGTCGTGAATCAGTCACTTCGCGTTACTTTTATCGTTTTGGTAATTTATAAAACGTTACAGCTGTTCGGTGATTACGTGCGTTGAGTTACGTTATTTAATGGGTAGTTTATAAAACGCAGCGCAACGTTTTCGATCACTTCAGCTGTCAAATTGAACACGCCACAGTTCTTCGCGTTAGTTGAAGAAATTACAAATTTAAAGAAAAATGTCAATCGAGGATAGGCAGACGGAAGTATTTTGCATTTCATTGCTTACAAGTAGATGTCAATTTTGGCTGAAATTCATTCGACGGATAGAGCTCAAACTTTTTTTTTAAATAATTCAAAATTATATTGTTTCCGCACTGAAATTCTTATTTACAATACTAAAATTAGAAATGGAACGTTCAAATAAATAATGCGTTGCAAAACTATTATAATTATATTTAAAAATTATAGACATTATTTGGTGTTGACAATAATAAACCAAAGAACCAATACACTACAATCAATACATACCGCCAAATGGCACGTGTTTTTTGAAAAGACATCTAATTTAATATAGATGGGGAAATTTATTGAACATTGAACCCCAAAATAACAGGTTTTTACACATTTTATGTGAATAAATAATAGCAATCTTAAAATCTGGTGATCTACTGAAATAGACCTAAATTTTTTAATCTTTTTCATTCTGAGCATTTCGCTCAAGATAACTTTTTCTAATCTATAATTGTTTGTTTTAGTTGGGCAACTCTATAAACCGCATATGTCAGTGACAGCTACAATTTTTTGACTTTGGTGTTCGCGTTGGCTTTTGCGTTTACGTTCACTTTCGGGACTTTTAGAATAGTACCCTAAATAATATGATTTAATATAATTTGGTGTTGTTTTGTTTTGTACGCATTGCGCTCACTGAGAAGCGTCGGAAGGAAATGAATGTGGGGAATAAATCATCACATTGCTTCAATGTTTTGCTCGTCGTTTTTCTGCAATTCAATCGTTTCGAAAATCATAATATTGCTGGCGATAACTGTGGTATTTCGGGCCCAAATCGCCCCAGTGGAACTGCATGCAATTTAAAATAAAATTGTGCTGTGTAAACAAGGAAAAGTTATTTTGTAAAATCTTTTCTTAAATCGGAATACTGAAATTGGATTATTGGGCCTCCACGAGCTGATCTCTCATGATTTGAATCTTTGTAGGTTATATTTGCAGAAAGTATGGCTTTTCACTTTGTTATAAAGGGGTTTCCAATAAGAACTTGACAACTTTTTTTTTTAATAAAACGCAAACCATTCGAGATATTTCCAAAACTTCATGATCGACTTGAAATACAATCAAAACATTTATGAATCATTTGGCCACCGCGGGCACGTCGGCAGCGGTCGATTCGTTAGACCCAATTTTTGGTGACTCGGTCACACATTTCGGCCGCTATTACGCGTTCAATGTTGGCTCTGAGTTCTTCCAACGTCGTCGGCTTGTTGGCATAGACCAATGATTTGACGTAGCCCCAAATAAAAAAGTCTAGAGGCGTTAAATCGCACGAACGAGGCGGCCAATAGACTGGTCCATTTCTTGAGATAACACGATCACCAAACTTACTCTTCAATAAATCGATTGTAACGTGTGCTGTGTGGCTTGTGGCACTGTCCTGTGTTTTCCATGTTTTCCAATTCGGGCCAAAAATAATCGGTAATCATGGTGCGATAACGATCGCCATTCACAGTAAGGTGACGATCGTTATTGTCGACGAAAAAATATGGCCCAATGAGGGAGCCGGCATGCAAACCACATCAAACAGTTATTTTTTGTGGATGAAGTGGTAATTCATGAAGCACATGTGGATTTTCACCAAACCAATAACGCATATTTTGCTTAGTGATGAACCCATTGAGCCAAAAATGAGCATTGTCACTGAATATGATTTTGCGATGATGAATTTCATCTTGGCGCATCTTCTCCAGAGCTCAATCGGAGAACCCACGTCGCGTCAAATGGTCCATCGGCTTCAATTCTTGAGTCAGCTTGATCTTGTATGGGTGTAAACCAAGATCTTTACGCAAAATTTAGCATAAAGTGGTCTTGGCGATGCCCAGTTCTTGAGAACGCTGCGGAATTGACTGATTTGGATCGTTTGCTACGGACGCCTGAACAGCAGCGATATTTTCGTCACTTCGACCAACCCGTTGTCTCACTGGCACGGCAGCATCACACAATGAATATGTAGACTCAAATTCTTAAACTAAACTGTTATTGCTTGTCTACTAGGGCGAGAATAACCGACCGAAAATTGGAGTTAACGCTCTGTAAGTTGCGGTCACCGACTCCGAATTTCGGTAGAACATTTTTTTAATTTGCATACGTTGTTCGTTCGTGTACTTTACCATTGCGATAATGTTGAGTTTACTGAAAAAAAAGGAAAGTAACAGTTAGATGATCAGTGAAATAATGCGTTCACAAATTAAATTCAAAGTTGTCAAGTACCTATTGGAAAACCCATTACATACATATCGTAATTACTATTGAATCTGATCTTATCCTTATCATCCTTATTCTAAAAAAATAAACTCGTTAGAAATGTTGATCTCTTAGCAAAAATAAATAAATAAATTATCATAATTTCAAATGAATGTCCTTTCAGTGCTTATAGGTTTTCACACAGGAATGAATTCGATATCGAATAAGTTCTTCAAAATAACTACCACCAGAATGGATTTTCAACCTTCTGTCAAGAATTTTAAAAACAATATAGGTTTATGTAGAAACAATTTATCTCTAAAATATGCATTCAATAAATAAATAAATATATGTAGAAATATTTGAATATAACATTTGAATAATATAATTCGTAAAATATCTAAATATTGCAATTTAAGTATTAACCCTGATGTTTTCTCTTTTGCATTTTTACAGATGTTGTTGTTTCTTTAAACGAAAGAAGAAGAAATCATCCCGTCAAAAATGACTAGATGGTGTCCAATGTAGTCCAGAACGCGAAGCAGTGACTTTGCTACGCGCCACTTCACATTCAAATTCAAGGGATAGCGTTTTAAATAATCCAAGTCAGGATTATATACAACAAGCAACGTCACAACATACGTTGCGTTATCCTCCATCCGCGTCAATGTTGACGCCTACACCAACTACTAATACACCGACACTTCCGTTGTAATTTAAATTAAAAACAAAAAACATTTAAAATAAAAAAAAACGTAAAACCATTTAAAAACATTAAAAAATCCATAAAAATAAAGAAAATTATATTATATACATTATTAATTTAGCATTATTATGATTTATTATAAAAAAAAACAAAAACAACAACATTTAAAACAAAATATTTTTATTTTATTTTTTATTTACCAATTTATTATTATTATTATTTTGCGTTATTATATAAATTATTATAATTATATTATAAATTAAATTAAACAAAAACAAAACAAGATTGATGATAACAAGATATATGATATGATACGATGATCAAAACAAAACAAAAAGTGGATACAAAAAATATCACAACCTATAATTTAATATATAACATCAGCCTCAATCACAGGCAAACGTTTGATTTGTATACAAAAATAAAAAAGAAAATCTGAAAAAAAATATATAAAAGAAACTTATTTGAAAAAACAGTAATTAAAATATTTTCATTCATTCAATTTCTTTTTCCTGCAGTTTTTACTCCATTTCATTTGTTTGAATTCGTATTTCATTTATTTTCCGTGAAAATATTTAAAGATATTTATTTGGATATATGTAACATGATTAAAATATATTCGGGGCTTATTATTTTGAATATAAATAACAAAACAAATTTTTTAACCATAGATTACGAATCTTACCGAACCAATCCTACACATAGGCCAAAGTTATAAGGCGAAAGTAGACATCATTGAGTATAGTGGCTTAAAATGCAACCCAAACCAATTCCGGCTTTCGTGTGACAAACTTGTTCCAACAAAATCGGTGTGAATTGCTTCCACATCATCTGATGAAATCTTTCAAGCAAAAGTTATGATAAAAGGTAATTAAATGTAGAAATTTGAAAATAGTGTTACGGAGTTCGAAGCTAGTCATACCAGTGACTGTGCTTAACTGAATTATCTATTATTCCAACAAAAACCAAACTGATCTTGTAAGCTTGCAGTATGAATTTCTCATGCATTAACTAAAAGGTGTATTCAGCATCGCATGCATTTTAAAATAAAAAAATGCTCAGTTGTGATACTTATGCGGACCACACATTGATCAATGATAAGGATGATCATCAGTTATCGTTGGTATTTATAGTAATTTTACTCGAAGCGAAGCAATAATAGATTTGCTGTTGTGCGTTACTAACTTGATTGCAAGTAATTTTCGTAATATTTGTTCGATTTTATGAGCCAGGGAAAATGTATCGAAGAAGCTTATGCTCATGACCATGGTAAAATAAGTAAGGTAAACGCACTAGGAATTGTTACAACAAACACAGGCATTTTGTTTTTGTTTGGTGTCCATAATCTGTCAAATTTTCTTCATGTGTGTATCTACTGTAAAAGGAAACAAAAAAGTACACAAACAAAATGCATGTGAATTTGACATAAGAGTAACACCTAAGCAAGAAATATGTTGAAATCAGCTGTTCTAACGAGTTTACCTTACTCATTTTACCATGCTCATGACGAACAAGTATCATCGTATCAAGCGTTTATACACATTATGTAGATTATTTCATACTTTTTGCATAGTTTATGTAATTTTACTTCAACATGGTTGGAATTTGTATAGTTATATAAAGTACAATAACACTATCAAAAAGCTGCTCGTATACTGGAATATTCTATGAAGAGAGTAAGAGAGAGAGAGAGCAGAGCATAGAATAATACATACCATAGAAGCTTTTATTCGCTCAATAAATTAAACGTCATGGTACGATGGAAAGTAAACATTGGAAGGTGGAAAATATGGGTTCAATAATACCAGATAGTGGCAATAGTATACAGCGATCAACAAAGGAACAACAAGTTTTTAAAATGCCCATGTTTTTAAAAATTCCGTTTTTTATCCAAATGCTGAGCTGCTTTCCGAGCGAAACTACTCTTTCGAAGTTCACGGGATGATGGCTGTGTTCGGTATTCCTCGAACTATGTTAAAAAAAATCATATTTATAGCAGAGCGTTATAAACAATCCACTTTCGTACGAAAAGCCCAATATTCAGTTTTTATGAAATTTTCGTTGCTATAAAAAATAACGAAAATTTCATGAACCGAAACTTTCGCACACTTTTTATTCGCTTGGTACTCAGGTCTTTGCGCAAATTTCCTAGGCAAACCCAATTACAGCGTCGTTACGCCAACGTTATTTCGTACGAAAACAATTGTTAGGGACCGGAATTTTGACATTTCGATAATTATAACCAACAAAATTAACACCACATGCGTTAAAAATAAACTAGAGTGCGTAGCTGAACCATAAATGAAAATTATGTAAATCAAAGATATGTAGGTGGCAACTTTCCGTAACAAAATTTTCCATTTAGAGATGAATGACGAAATTTCTTAAGCGGCAAATAGACCACACAAATCTTTGCGCAAATCGCTTATGTGTGTGAGTGAAATAAGGTTGTATGTGTCACACGTACGAATTTGCGCAAATCGAGCTGAAAAATCAAAACCATTTATATTTGCGCAAATATTTGTGTGGTGTGTGGGCATTTGCATCAAATCTGCTCAGTGCGTGAGAAATAGTAAATTGCAGCAGTGCAGTGCGTTGTGACGGATTGTTGTAAAAAATGGAAAAAGAAGAGCAGATTTTCATTTTAGATTTTATTGATGTGTATCGCTCCTTGCCTGCTCTGTGGGACATAAAGTCGAAGGACTATGCGAACAGAGACGCAAAGAACGCCCAATATAGAATTTTAGTGAATTTAGAAATTATAGAAATTTAGTTAACGACGGCAATAGCTGCGTTTTCAACCATAACTTCACTCGCCGAGCATTTGCTTCGAATGAAGTTTGCACAAATATTTGCGCGGTGTGTGTGCTAAAAGTAATTAGTAAATTATAGTTTTTTTTACTTCACGGATAACCGCATTGTAGTGACAACTTTGGCTCGGATGACATTGTGCAAATAAAATTTCACTTGCAAGTGCGGCCAGGCAAAGTATTGCTGGAAGTTTTCCGAATTTTTCGATTATAATATGCACTCATTTCATGAAACTGATTACTTTCATGTGTGGCGGCAGCGTAAAGCCCCGTACTCAGTTTTTATGAAATTTGCGTTGTCATAAGAAGTACGTGTATAAAATTTGCGAAAATTTTATGAACCGAAAATTTTGCTCACTTCTTTTCGCAGGCAAAACCAATTACAGGGTTGTTGCGCCAAAGTTATTTCGTACGAAAACAATTGTTTGGAAACGGAATTATGACAATTAGATAGTTTTAACAACCAAAAGTAACACCACATGCGTTACAAATAAAATGGAATGCTTAGAGGAAAATTTCGCAAGAACTGAATACGGGGCTGTAGCTGTAAGTAACTGTGCTGATAGAGTTACCACGTGTTTCACAGGTGCCAATCTCGGTAATCGTGATGGATTATACAAATTTCGTACAATCGACTTTTTGAGGTCACGGCTGTCTGTCGAAGTGTTGTATTTAGTTGTATACTAGCGTGTCCCGTTAAAAAGCGTTTTTGCGATTTCGTTGTAGTAATAGCACTCGAACAACGCGTATTAACGCCCTTAACAATAATAGTTCAGCATACAAATTTTTGGAGTTGACCTTCAGTTGCCTACCAGCGATTTAAATTTGCGGTTCTAGTACATTCTGCCAAAAAAAGTTTCGACGATTTTTTTCAAATGTGGCTCAAAAGTTTCGTATTTTAGTCCTTTTTAAGAAAAAAATTATTTAAAATTTTTGGTAGAGTAATTTTGGTCCACTGGAAGATGTTTTAGTTTTCATCAAGCAAATTTTCTTACAAATCAAATAAATTTTTTTTTTATTTAATCTTACAATCTTACATTTAATCTTACAATAAATGTTTTGGAAGTACAGGTCATATATGAAAAGATTTTGAGTGTTTTAATGCAAAAATTTAAAGAAAATATTGTAAGGAAATTTACTTCACGAAAATTAAAACATCTTCCAGTGGACCAAAATTACTCTACCAAAAATTTTAAATAATTTTTTTCTGATGTCCGAATATATGCCGCTTCTGTTTCTTTGGCAGAAAATTCATTTTCGATTGAAGAATGTTTTTTTAGCGTAAAGTAGCGTTCACAATTGCAGCAACGAATTTGTAATTCAAGCCTTCTCGTTCCCACTCACAGTATTGCATATAATGCCCTCTCATGTTTTTCGTGAAATTGGAATTCAAATTTGTCATAGAAGTAGGTTCTACTTCTACTTCTAATTGGAATTTGTTCGAATCAGTTTATTCTACTGGCCGCTAGGGGCGCTCTACTTCGAATTTTGTTTTTAAACTTGAAAGTATGAATGAAAATGTAAACATTTTGTATCAAAACAAACATTTTAATAAATAATATTATCTGTAGAATCTGCCAATAACAATAATTTCACTTATAATTATAATTTTTTATTACCAAGAATACAACACTGTCGCTGGCTTTCGAACAAATCAGCTGATGCAAATGTGAAATGTGTAGTTGTTTGTAGTAAGTGTAGTTCGCACCAATTTTAGTAATAAATAAAAGAAAAAAGTTTAAAAAAAGCTGACATTTTCAGGTTTATCGAAACCGCCCAAGGCCATGACATATTATGGAACATAAGTTTCTAAACATTTCTATAGAAAAATTTTAAAACATTTCTATAGAAAAATTTTAAAACTTTTCTAAAGAAAAAATTGAGAATATTTCTATAGAAAAATTTGAGAAGAGTTCTATAGAAAAGTTTAAAAACATTTCTATAGAACAATTGTAAAACTTTTCTAAAGAAAAATTTTAAAACATTTCTATAGAAAAATTTTAAAACTTTTCTATAGAAAAATATTTCTATAGAAAAATTTCAAAAAATTTCTATAGAATAATTTTTAAACAATTCTATAGAAAAATTTTAAAAGAGTTCTATAAAATTTTACAATTTTTCTATAGAAAAATTTTAAAACATTTCTATAGAAAAAATTTTACAACTTTTCTATAGAAAACTTTTAAAACTCTTCTATAGAAAAATTTGAAAAGTTTTCTAAAGAAAAACACTTAATACTTTTTGCTCCGGGTAGTGGTACAAATCTGAGGTCCGTGTCTCACAATTAATTTTTCTATTTTTTACTGTTTGCTTTTCCGTTTGTATTGCAATTCTCCATGGTTTTCAATCCCCAAATATGTATACTGCTGTATAATGTAAACAATGTTGCCAGTCAGCTGTTTTTTCGAACTTATTCGAACAAATTTGTTGCTTGCATTGTGAACGCCTGTTGAATTTGTTGCTATCATTGTGAACGAGCCTTAAATTAAACTAAAATTATTAATTAAAAATTTTAAAATGGATCAATTAACATTTCGTGTGTGTTATTTTTCAGCGAAAAGCTGTATGCACATGACTTCTTAACAACAGCATAACTACCGACTGACATTTCACATATTTTTGATTCGGTAACAATAATCCGAAAAGTCGAAATTTTGATAAAAAAAAAAAAAAAACCCACAAAAATCTTGATCAAGACGGTCGTGATTAGGGTCCAGAAAAAGTTATTTAAGACTTTTTGTATAAGAAAATGCTACGAATTTACTACGTCGAAACCCTACAACTTTCGTACGAAAGCGGAGACGGTTGTATCGTTTCGTTTATTTGCCTTATCATAGATATAGCTCAATTCCGTGGATGTTGGTTTTATTTTAAATTAATAATAAAAAATATATAATTTTAACGCTATGCATTAATTGCTTCTTGAACTCTGTCCAAAAAGGCAAAGATAAAAGAAATATAAAATGGGAATAATATGAAAACTGACAAAAATTTGTGTCAGCCAACAATGTTTCAAATTGTTTGTGTTATGTGGAAGCGATTTTGTTCATAATCAAAATTATATTTTTAATTTAATTTAGTTGATGAATATCAAGCAGTATTATTTTTTTAATAAAACTATTTTGTTTCACTTAAAACATAATTCAAATATTATCATTTATTTTATTGTTTCACTTCTGGATTAATTACATATACATTGGATGTTAAAACAGGACAAGAGCATTATTTCGATGTTGTTTGAAATAAAAAAAAATATGGTTTACATCCCATGAAGGAATTGGGGCGGGCTATCGGCTTTTTAGTTTTATACTTACTAATTGGGGCCTACAGTTTTACACCGGTTCCGTACGGTATTTTCAGAAGCGTTTTCATGGCTAAATACTCTATAGTGTCGCCGTCACAATGCGAGGTGACCGCCGCCGAAAGAAATTTACGGTCGTCAGAGCAGAAATCGAACCTACGATCTCATGTCCACTCCTACCCTGTAAGTCGTCGTCGACAGCTAACATCGACGTCTTGTGTCGCCGTGTTAATTTTGGCACCTCTGAAGTCGTGTCGACGAGTACTTGGTACCCGCAATGGCGTTTTTACAACCATGTTGAGTCGACTCAACTTATTTTTGGTCGTTACGCTTTTTTCACACGACTTGCTACACCTTGATGCAAACAGTTGTGTCTGGATTGATTTCTAAGATGGTGAAAAGTAAAATATAAAAGATAAAATGGAAAAAAATTAAAAATTACAAATGCAACACAGTTCGAAAATTTAATAAAAGAAATGGAGAAAAACCCGCAAGCGTTGACAGATGTTTTACGAATATTTTTCTTCATTTTCGGCGCAATAGTATCAACCAAGTATTTAAATGCTGCTTTATTTATGCGAAAATGGTTTTGAAACCTGTTGATAAATGACATATTTGATGAGTGGCATGTGTCATGTCCCCAAATATAAAAATCATAAAACTTACTTGATATCTGGTAGGTTAAATATATCATCTGGCCCTTGCCTTATAATTTTTCTTTGTATACGCAGAAGGAATTTTTTCTGTTCTTCATCACTAGAACTTGAACTTAGATCAAGAAAAAAAATACATTCTAGCAAACAAATTCAAGAGAATTTTCTATACACGTTAAGGATTACACTTTTTGGTAGTAAATTGTCGATACGCAGCCGTCAGTGGCCGCGAAGATGTGACAACGCAAAATTCCATTCCAGTTTTTTTTTTGTATTTTTTTACATTGATATTTTAATAAGCTTAGTAATATAAGAATAATAAGTGTAACGTTTCATTTTCGCCATAAATTTGGCTGAAATGTTTCGCTTGCAAATGCTGGATGGGAATCAAGTGAATGAATTCACTTTTTATTTATGAAAGAAACCTTAACTGAGTAAAAATTAAATTAAGAAACAAAGTTAAAAAAGTTTTCTATTGGTTGTGTTACATCAACTCCTCATTTACAACAATTTTAAGAAAAGTTTATCATTTCAACGCCTCTTTGTTTTATTGTGTCATTTCATTATATTTTTTCAAGTCATTCGATTTGATATACTTTCACTAGGTGATTTTGGAAATGATGGGGTATTAATTAACAAATCAAGAAATTAGTGAAATTCAACAAATAAGTGAATTTTAACGAAATTTCAGAAATTTTAGTTCACATGAAAGCTATCACAGGTAACATTCACTTTCGTGGAATAAAACGCGGGAAGTGGAAGCGGGCACATGGCTGTAGTGCCTGTTTGATAAATGATCATTTAAATAAGAATATCCGTCGCATTTGATGACTTTATAGATTTTACTGTAAATAAATCATAATTAAATAAACCCTACCTAAGGCTTTGTTTATAATAATGGTTAAGCTGTCAAAATTAGCTGAATAATGAAAAACACTATGTAGAAAAAATGTTAAAAATTTTTATAAGATTGTCTTACTTGATAGAAAGTCTATGCTATTAAATGGCATTTTGATTGAAATTCTTTGAATTTTATTAACAAACAAAAAGAAACATAATCGAATTTGACAGCTTACCCACGGAAAGATGAAAAAACCACAAATCAGCTAGGCTGACGCGTTTACCCGATAGATAATTTTACCATGCCCTGTATTGACACATATAGTAATACTTAGACCCTCTATTACTCTCTTCGCTGCCTCTTCATGACGACGAGGTAGTAGGCCATTTCATCGAGTTCGAGTTGCTGCTATATTTTACCAATTTTACACTTTGGTTGGACATAAAACGGACAGAAATCAAAGGGAATGCGTGTTATCGTTCAATGCAAACAACATAAAACATAATTTAGTTGTCATTAGTATCAATAAACACTATTTAAAGTTAGTTCCTGTCTACTTTGGTCTCTCTTTCTATATCATTTCCCTAGTACCTTTTCGATCAGCTGTGCCATAGAAACCCCCTAATTGACGTGATCATTGCATTTGAGAGTAGCCCGTTTTTACAACCCACTGAGCAATACCATAGAATAACACATACTATAGAAGAACTTATTCTCTCATCTGACGTTTCATTTCACACTCTCTCGGTAGGTCTGTGGAAATGTTTACATACACCAGGTGGAGTTACAAAATATGTTCACTTAACTATTTCCTGTCGTTTTGGTGTAGAACTGAAAAATTTAAATGTATTTTGCACTTTTTTGTTGACTTTTAACGTTGGTATTCATTTGTATTGTATTGAACACAACTAGTTTGCCACAAAAACACGAAATTCGGGTGTAGTTCCTTTGTGGATCGCTGTATACTATTGCCACCATCTGGTATTATTGAACCCATATTTTCCACCCTCCACTGTGTAATTTCCATCGTACCTATGACGTTTAATTTATTGAGCGAATAAAACCTTCTACGTATGTGTTATTCTATGAGCAATACTAAAGAGCTTCAAACTCTCTTCGATGCCTCTTCATGACGACGAGGTAGTAGGCCATTTCATCGAGTTCGAGTTGCTTTGGTAAAAGCGAATGCGTTTTTTCGTTCGATGCAAACATAATTTAGCTGTCATTAGTATCAATCAAACACATTTAAACTTAGTTTGCTGCATTGTCTCTAATCTGTATGTCTTCTTTGGTCTCTCATTCCACATCATTTCCCTAGTGGCTTTTCGATCAGCTGTGCCATAGAAACCCCCCTGGTACAACCCGTTGCGACCATTAACGAATTTAGTGTAGACGAATTAATTCTCTCATCTGGCGTTTCATTTCACACTCTTCGTCGTAGGTTTGTGCAAATGAGAGAAATTCGACGAAAATTAACTTACAGCAGGTGGAGTTACAAGAACTGATTAACTTTTATCGTTGGTATACATTTGTATTGTATTTAACACAACTATTTCGCCACAAAAACAGGAAATGCGGTTGTTGCTCCCTTGTTGGATGTTGTGTATGTACTATTGCTTCTATCTGGTATTATTCAACCCATGCTATCCACCATCGAATGTTCGCTTGCAACTAGACTCAACATTTCTCTTACCAAATTGATGACATTTGGCCTGGTGTGATATGAACGTTGGATGAATATCAACCTAAAGAATTAATTCAATAATACCAGATAGAGGCAATGGTTCAAAACAACCAACAAAATAACAACAACGCTATTTCGTTTTGTGTGTTAAAATTATTGTGTTAAATACAACACAAATGTATGCTAACAATAACTGTCAATAAAAAAAGTGTAAAACACAGTTTTTCGCCAAAATGATATGAAAAATTAAAGTCAGAAGTTATTGTAATACCATCTGGTGTATGTCACATTTCGTCAAACATCTCACTATCCCACCGACCGCACCACGAAGAGTGTGAAAGAAAACGTCAGATGAGTCAAATATTCTCTCTTGTTATAATAATTACTCTATGGTTTGTACAAACTACCAACTTCACCTTAAGGGGCCCTTAGACATATGGATAAGTTGCAGCGACTTTAAGTTGACGTCAACTTCGATTACTTTACATCAACTTCGAATTTGCCCTTAAACTCTCAAACTAGTTGAGGCAACTTCATTTTCTTGTCAGATGTCGAAATGAAAGGTGGTGAAGGGCACTGCGAAAAAATCACCAATTTTAAGAAAAAACACCATTTTTATTTTCTTTAAATATTTATATTTAAATAACACTATAAATCAAATTTATGTAGTATATATTTTTCCGATACTGTTTAATATATTTATTTTTTGGTTCATTTATTTACATTTTGCCGATAATGTTGCCTCATGAACGTTGCTCACCGAAATGCGTATGAAATTCCCCTTACACTGGTGGATAAGTTGATATCAACTTCAAAAAATCAAAATGGCTTTGATTTTACATCAACTAGTTTGTACAAACCACCAACTTCACCTTACACCATGGATAAGTTGATGTCAACTTGAAGTAGCTGCAACTTATCCACAGGTCTAAGGGCCCCTTTACACCATGTCAACTTGAAGTCACTAGTTTTAATTTAGAAATAGATATGTACGTTGTTTTTCAAATTTCAAATACGTAAAACTAAAATAATAAAATTTGCTTATAAAACGATTAGATATCAGGAGTTTTTTCAATTTTAAAATTTAAAAAAAAATTAAATAAAATTTGTCGATATTTACCTTGGTTATCGAGTTATATTCGATTGCATTTTTATAGTCTATAGCTTTTTGTAGAACTCCGCTTAGTTATAGATATTTGATGTACTCTCTTGTTCTTAAGAAACCAAAAAGAAGGAAAAACCCATGTGTTTAGTGTTTTACAAAGGTTAAATATATTTTTTTATCCATGTTTGCTAGATACGGTTCTTTGCCCTTTACGAACGCTGGTTTGTTTTTACTTTCTTGTTTGCACTTTCTTGGAGTAGTTCCCCCGTTTTCTACTAGTATAATACTCAGTAGTGTGTTGTGCGTTTTTTGCAGCGGCGTATGTTTTAACTCTCTTTATGGTTGTATAGAACAGAATAAACACGTTACGTTTTCGTGCAAACTAAGTTTAAAAACAATTCAACCAATCTATTGAACTTTTTAAAAATAATGTTATACAAACAAAATAATGTATGCTGTCGGCAAAGTTTTCGTATCGTAGTTAAAAACGTAACTTGATCGTGGGGCAATCTAAACATTGCTAATGGAATGGTTTGTAAAGGTTCGTAATATATGGTTTTTACCAAGAATAAAATTATCGTCTTCAAATCTGTAGCAGAATAATCTGTATTGTATGTTTAATATTCCACCGTTAACCAATAGTCTCAATATACTGGCAAATTGTTGAAATTTAAATTTTGTTTCTGTTTATTTGAAATAACAATTATGTAGCAAAAAATTCGTATAATGCAACTAAATAATGGAGATTTTAATAATTTAAAAATTTACATTTTATGGGATCGTAATTTAAATTTAAGATTTACATTACCACTGATTCAGCATTAAGGATTTCCACATTTTACGAATATTAACGCAACGGTGGAGATTGAAAACAACGTCTCACCACATCGAGTCAGTCATTATCAACCCTAATTGTGTATTTTTATGTAACGTAGGTAATGTAAAGGTTTTTTTTTGTAAATTATGTACTCAGATTACTATACGTTTTGTTTTATACACAATTTTTTTGTTCTTCCTTTTGCTATCCTCTTTGGCAATAAAAAGTGTCCTACTATGTAATAATTTCCTCGGTATGCAATAGAAAAAAACTGAAATAGATTTACCAAGTAAGCAACAACAAAAATTCTCTTCTTTCAAAATAAAAAAAAATATCACAAAAATATTTAAAAAACAAAACAACCTTAGTTTATTTACATTTACCAATAAACACACTTCTCTCAAAAAAAATTAACAAATTAAAAATAAATTTTAAAGAAATCAACAACAAACATAAGCTATTGTAAATTTGAAACAATTTTTTATTATTATTTATAAAATTTAAAAAATAACCAACATTTACATATGCATACATACATATACATATATATAAAACTCATGTAGTTATTATGGTAAATGCTACAATAGATAAAATGGAAATCATAAAAAAGCGGCAGCAGATATTACAACATTTACACTTTACTTTTAATTTAAATTAAAATCAATCGGAACAATGCATAGACAAATTACAAACAAGGCGTTATAATAATTCTGAGTGAATAGGACCCAGGAAAATGATTAAGGCTTCAATTAAAACACGTACTTATGTCAGTTTGTATTCAATTTGTATTTTTATTTATGGAACTTTGTATGAAACTCATACAATCAAAACACTCCACGTGTGTACTCCCCCTGCGGCTAAAATTGCAACTAGTTACATTTTTGGGAAGTCATACTAGATACAAGTTGTTACAAGACTTGTAACAAAATGGATTGATTCAGGTTAATTGAATAAGAACAAGAATCAACACCCTCCCACTCTTGTATATTTTACCTAGCTTAAAACCATACATTATCATATTCTCGCTCATCTGGTCTTTTACTTTGTGCTTCTACCGAGAGGAATCAGGGGGTTTCCTTGGCACAGCTGATCGAAAATTTACCAGGGCAATGATGTAGAATGAGAGACCAAAGAAGACATAGAGATTATAGACCATGCAACAAACTATGTTTAAACAGTGTTTGATTGATACTTATGACAGCTAGATTATGTTTTATGTTGTTTGCATCAAACGAAAATACACATTCCCCTTTATTTCTGTCCGTATTATGTCGGTGGTGCAATGGTTAGTGTGCGCGGCTCTTGTACATGAGATCCTGGGTTCAAACCCTGCTCTGACCACCTAAAATTTCTTTTGGCGGCGGTCACCTCGCATAGTGACGGCGACACTATCGAGTATATAGCCATGAAAAAGCTTCTCAAAATACCGTTCGGAATCGGTGTAAAACTGTAGGTCCCGATCAATGAGTGAAAACTGGAATGCGCACAGCTCAGTGATTGTGAGAAGTTCTCCCCGGTCCCTTCATGGGATGTAATGGGAAACCATTTATTTATTCTTATTATGTCCAACCAAAGAGTAAATTACAAACGCAACTCGAACTCAATGAAATGGCCCATAGAGTAATACTTAAGAGCCTCTATTACTCTCTTCGCTGCCTCTTCATGACGACGAAGTAGTAGGTCATTTCATCGAGTTCGATTTGCTGCTGTATTTTACCAATTTTACACTTAGGTTGGACATAAAACGGATAGAAATCATAGAGAATGCGTATTTTCGTTCAATGCAAGCAACATAAAACATAATTTAGCTGTCATTCGTATCAATAAACACTATTTAAACTTCGTTCCTGTCTTCTTTGGTTTCTCATTCTACATCATTTCCTTAGTACCTTTTCGATCAGCTGTGCCATAGAAACCCCCTGAATGGCCTCGTCGTATGGAGGAATCGAACGTCTGTCAGCTGTATTTCTGTAACATCGAACAAAATCATTTATTATCAATTTTGTGTATTCATGATGTTCATATAATTATATATTTTGCACATTCACAGGAACAATTTCGGATGGGTTTATCAAAAGTCAATAACAGAATTCGTCTCTTGACGTTAAAAATTTCAACTTCCTGACATTCAGTTTCCTTCAGTCAAAATCCCAAGAACGAGTTAGTGGTTTTCTAGTATTTTAAACAAAATTTAATTTAGCAAAATTGATTCATTACACAAAACAAAATCGGGTTCCCTCTCTTGCATTGCATAGATTAACATACTATAGATTTGTTATCCGTCTCATCTGACGTTCCACTTTGTGTTTCTTCCTAGAGGAAACCATAGATTAAACAGGGGGTTTCTATGGCACAGCTGATCGAAAAGGTAATAGGGAAATGATGTAGAATGAGAGACCAAAGAAGAGGGGAACTAAGTTTAAATAGTGTTTATTGATACTAATGACAGCTAAATTATGTTTTATGTTGTTTGCATTGAACGAAAATACGCCTTCCCTTTGATTTCTGTCCGTTTTATGTCCACTGAAAGTGTAAAAATACAGCAGCAAATCGAACTCGATGAAATGGCCTACTACCTCGTCGTCATGAAGAGGCAGCAAAGAGAGTAACAGAGGCTCTTAAGTATTACTCTATGGTTGACTTTTATTATTGTGCTATGCATTAGGATTCAATAAATTGTGTTTAGTTGGAGTTTGGTAGATTCAGGAAATACTTAATTGTGAAAATGGATCGTCGAAACGAAATTTCGACTTTTGTGCGAAACTTAGAAATATCAAAACTCTTAAATTTAAGAAAATCAAAGGTACAAACAGTATTTAATAAATTTAAAACACCATACACTAATACATACATAGATAATTTTATTCGCTCAATAAATTAAACGTCATAGGTACGAAAACATTGGATGGTGGAAAACATGGGTTCAATAATACTAGATAGAGGCAATTGTAAACAACGTTCAACAAAGAACCAACCGAATTTCGTGTTTTTGTGGCAAACTAGTTGTGTTAAATACAATACAAATGTATACCAACGATAAAAGTCAACAAAAAAGTGCAAAATACATTTAAATTTTTCAGTTCTACACCAAAACGACATGAAAAAGTTAGGTGAACATATTTTGTAACTCCACCTGGTGTACGTTAATTTTAAATTTAATTGCTCTCATTTCCACAAACCTACGACGGCGAGTGTGAAATGAAACGTCAGATGAGAGAATAAAAGTATCTATGTATGTATTGGTATATGGTTTAATGATGGAAGGGAAGGGAAGAAATACAAGTGAATGCGCATTTTCGTTCGATTCAACCAACATAAAACATAATTTAGCTGTCAATAGTATCAATCAAACACTTTTAAACTTAGTTTGTTGCAACCCAATAAACATTTGTGTTGGAAATCAAGTTGAATTCAACTTGAATTCCAGCCATATTTTCCAATTTCAAGTGTTGAATTATCCTTCAATAACACTGTAAAACAATAGCAATCTCCAGGGAAATTTACCATTGAATTCAATTCGAATATTAAAGTGTAATTACAGTTGAATTTAAGGCTCGAATTACAGTTGAATTCAAGTCAAAATAAATAAGTCAGTGCACTGGAATTCAAGGAAGGAATTACATTTTAGTTCCAGCTTTAAATCATCATTAATATACTCTAATTCAAACCGTGTATTTTATTTTCAACCCCCTATTTAGAACGAGCACAGTTGCTTGGAATTGACCATAATTAGAAATACATATATTTAACTGGAATATAAATTGTTATGATTCATACATAACGCTATAAATTAGGAAGAGCGAATGGATAATTTGTAAATAAAAATTAATTTAAGATATCAAATTTTATGAGTTATCTAATGGACCTGCATCTGATGGAGCTGCAAATTTGTCCTTTGATTATCTGCAATGATAGTTAGTATTAACATAATCAGGTCCTCGATATCTACTTACCTATTTTATGACTCGTCTAGATTGGATTCTGGGCCGCTAAATGGGTTATTGCAGTCCATGTGTAAATGGTATACAAATACGAGTTCCGTTTGAAGCTCTTCCACTTCTTCGTCCTATAAATAAGCGCTGCAAAATGTTGTTTATTTGTTAATTAAAATCAAAATAAATACTTACCATATTTCTTGAATTGACCTTAGAGTCACCGTTTTTGATTTAGTCAATTTTCCGATATATACGAATATTAAATTACTATTAAATATCCCCATAGCTGACAAATATTATTGATGGCAATTTCAAATAAAATATTTTCAAAAAACTTCAAACTGGTTCGAAAACGAAGATTAAAATCAAGTTACAATTCAAGCAATACTCAAACACTTGAATTTTCGGAATTTTTGTGTTTATTGTATTTGATATCAAGTGTAAATTCAAACAATATTCAAACATTTGAATTTTCGAAATTGTTGTGCTTATTGGGAAAGTTCGAAAACGATGTACAAGTAGACAGTCAAAATTTCTCTTCACTCAAATCAAAGTTTGCTTCTGGTTGCTTATAGCTCTCTCGCCTATCCACACTGTTTTCTATAATTTTCCTACTACATAGTCGATCAGCTGTGTTATGCTGGTTACATGGTAGAATTATCTATTAGGTAGTCGCATTAGCAATTCCGTCGTTAAGCTGTCAAAATTAGCTGAATAATGAAAACCACTATGTACACAAAATGTGAAAAATTTTATAAGATTGTCTTACTTGATACAAAGTCTATGCTATTAAATTGTATTTTGGTTGAAATTCTTTGAATTTTATTAACAAACAAAGAGAAACAAAACCGAATTTGACAGCTTACCGACGGAAAAATTGAAAAAACCACAAATCAGCTGGGCTGACGCGTTAACCCGATTGATAATTTTACCATGGTTGGTTATGTATACCCAAAAACGATATACAAGTAGAGAAGAAAAATCCACCGCAATGTGGCAACCCTCGTAGAACCAAAAAAGTCGACGCGATTCACTCACACGTATTTCTCTATCGCGTCATAACTTGATTATTTCATACTTTTTACATACTTTATGTAATTTTATACATAGTTGGAAATTCTATAGTTAAATACTGTAACATCATCAGAAAACTGTTCTTTTTTTCTTCTCTATTTAAAATTCCATACTCTTTGGTACACCTTCTGGTCAGTGTTGCCAGAAGTGACGATTTGTCGTCATTTCGATGATGATTTAACGCTTTCAGTCCCTTAAATGACGATTTGAATTTATAGCAGCTCTATAGCAAATTTGAAATTGTTGGTACCCAAACAACGACAGCTGTACATATTTAAACATAAGCTTTAACCCATTAACACGTATTGGTTAACACAAAATAGAGCCAGTTTTGAAAAAAATATTTAGAGGCAGTGAGAATTATCGGAAATTGATTTTTATAGACGGACTGAGGAAGTATAGACCTATTAAAATACATACGTGTGAAGTTTCTTCAAATTTGAACAATGTGTCAGCCAATTTTGGGTTAATGATTAAAATGGTTAGATATATTTGTCAACTATGTTCGTTGTTTGTTTGATCAATAGGAATTTAATTTATCTTTCACATGTTTTAATGGCAGAAATTTCTCTTGAGAAAAAATATATTTACATATCTAAAATCGAATTTGGGTTGAAATAGATCAACTCTAGAAATGTATGACTAGTTATTCTATTAAAATTAAAAAAATTGTTTAAAACTAACGGCCTCAATGCGTATGATTGTTTTATTATTATTATACTCATAGATAATAAAATGTATTATTATATAATTTATAATGTAAAAGTGCTTTATTAAATTTTTTTATTGAAAAAATCACATGACGTGTCAGGGAACACCCGGTTGGAACGAAGTTCCTTTCGGTATATATTATGTACTAGTTAGTTCCAACTCGGCTAAGGTGCCCGTTGAAAAATACGAAAATTTAAATGGATCTTTAAGAAAAGATGCTTTTTGTAAAATGATAAACCTTTTTTAAGAAAAATAGTTTTTTTATAGAATGTATTTTTTAAAAAATTAAACTTTTAGGTCATTTTTTCCCCCGAAAAGGTCCTTTGTTAAAAGCTAATATTTTTTTAAGAAACGCTACTATTTTTAAGAAGAAGTACTTTCTGTAAGAAAAAGCCATAAGAGTATGCATTTTTTTTACATAGATGTACTTTTTTAAGAACAAGTACTTTTTAAAGAAGTGATACTCTTTTTAGGAAAAGGTTTTTTTAAGAAAATGCACCTATTTTCAGAAGGTCTACGTATCTCAAGAAAAGAAAAGGTATTATTTTATTTTTAAGAAAATGTTACTTTTAAGAATTTTTCTTTTTTCAGGAATAGGTACATTTTTAAAATTAGGTACTTATCTCAAGAAAAGTTATTTTATTTCACAAAAATTTACTCTTTAAAGAAAATGTAGTTTTTTAAGAAAAGGCAATTTGTTGTAAGAAAACTTACTTTTTTAAGAAAAGGTATTTATTTAAAAAAAATTACCTTTTTTAAGAAAGGTACTTTTTGTAAGAAATTTTTTTTTTTAAGCAAACATACTTCTTTAAGATAAGGTATTTTTTTGAAGAAAATGTACTTTGTTTAAGAATATGAACAGGTACTTTTTAGAGAAAATTTACTTTTTAAAAAAAAGGCACTTATGTATCACGTACATAAATCACACCGCGTTCGATTAAGAATTGTTTATACCTTCACACAAAGATGTTATTACAACAATACCTTTTTACATAGATGTACTTTTTTAAGAACAAGTACTTTTTAAAGAAGTGATACTCTTTTTAGGAAAAGGTTTTTTTAAGAAAATGCACCTATTTTCAGAAGGTCTACGTATCTCAAGAAAAGAAAAGGTATTATTTTATTTTTAAGAAAATGTTACTTTTAAGAATTTTTCTTTTTTCAGGAATAGGTACATTTTTAAAATTAGGTACTTATCTCAAGAAAAGTTATTTTATTTCACAAAAATTTACTCTTTAAAGAAAATGTAGTTTTTTAAGAAAAGGCAATTTGTTGTAAGAAAACTTACTTTTTTAAGAAAAGGTATTTATTTAAAAAAAATTACCTTTTTTAAGAAAGGTACTTTTTGTAAGAAATTTTTTTTTTTAAGCAAACATACTTCTTTAAGATAAGGTATTTTTTTGAAGAAAATGTACTTTGTTTAAGAATATGAACAGGTACTTTTTAGAGAAAATTTACTTTTTAAAAAAAAGGCACTTATGTATCACGTACATAAATCACACCGCGTTCGATTAAGAATTGTTTATACCTTCACACAAAGATGTTATTACAACAATACCTTCATAACGAAATGTATCACTTTCGTTTTTTTCTTCTATGTTTGTAACTTTCGTTGTGCAGAATCGCGGATTCATCGGGAAATCTGCTGTTCAAGCAATTAATCTTCCAATGATCACCAAGAAAAATCGGAAATTACACGTGTATTGTATTACTCTTCCAATTCTTTGCATTGCACAAACTCTACATCATCGGTTAGGTGGTTCTTCCGTTAGATTTGAATTGATGTGATGATGTGTTTTATACCTATGTAAATAAAACATAAATTTATAAATATCTGTAGACTACACTCAAAAGTAAACGTACTGAGAAAGATTGCCAAATTGTATGTATATTTATTTAATGAGATATTAAATTTAATTATCATTACTTGTATTAGTCATACATTCACATCAAATATTTCGGCGCTAAATTATGACAGTTCACGAGATGATTTACTCACGGTTGCGTTATATCTGATACAACGGTGTGTATTTAACTCTATGTTCTAATATGATAAAAGCATGTTTATGCTGACCCGAAATCATTAGATTTCGAATGAAAACTTCAAACGAAATCTAAAGTGGAGTTCAAATTATCAGACAGATCTGACAGACATATCTGAAGAAGTTATCGATAAAATATCGATTTTTCGTCCACACAGAAACATTTATCTGACAGACTTCATTTGAGGCAACTCACCACAGTGTTAACATCAACGGTTTGCGCTTGCAAATTTTTCGCAACAATTACTTGATTGCCCACAGCAAGTGAAAGGGAAGAGAAGACACTACTGAGAACATTTGTTTTGCACACGTAAACACAACCATATATGTACATATATATGTAATTACACAAACTATTTTCTAGGAAGCACACGCACATCCTATTTCAATTTCTTTATTTTACCAAGCAAATATGTTTTTATTTATTAATATTTCATTTGATTAAATTAAATTACACTGACGATTTGAATTTTTTTCATTTCACATTAAATTCCAAAAATGCTATTTAATTTATAGTTTTCCCCTTTTCTCTTCGCTATTCTCTCCACCATTATATCTCTGGCTCTCTGTTTTATCGATAACCTCAAAAAAATCGTTTGGTTTTCAAACTGGTTTGAAGACCATCAGATTTATCTAACAACACGTGTTCACATTGACAATTTTTCTTCAGATTCGGCAGATCGTCAAATCCGTCTGATAATCTGAACTCCACTTAAGTCGTTCATGCCAGCGCATTTTGACGTTTGAATAGATTTCAAATAATTTTGATGTCTTCATTTGTTCAGTTAGATATTTTTGATAATTTAAATAAACAAAACAAAAAAAAGATTTGTTTGTGGTATTAATTTTGCTCGCTGATTTTGAAAGCTTTAATGCCATGTCTCCACTGACTGCTCAATTTCAAATTTGTTTCAACCCGTCCACACTGAACAATTTTAATTTCGTTTGACATATCGTTGTTTAAGCGTAGTACTCAGCTGAAACTGCATTTTAGATTTGCATATAAAATATATGTAAGTAACCAGTTGCTTTTTTACATAGACTTCATATGGAAACCTGAAATTCAGGTTTATCTGAATACTGGGATTAAAAAGTGGAATTGATTCACAGGGTGTCTAGTAATTTCTTTTTTATGCTCATTTCAATGCAAAATTCATTGAAATGAGCTAATTTAAAATTTAGATTTTGTATGGAAAATGTTACCTAATTTCAGCGAAATTACAAAAATTGCTCGTAATCATCCAGTGGAGATGCCTTATAAATCGTTGTTGTTTTGTTTTAGGCATTAGCCAATAAATAGGACAAAAGGAAATAAAGATGTCCAATTTAATAACCAATTCCTAATTCCCCACCCTCACCCACTTTTTATGTTTTAAAATACCAGAAGGGATCGAATTTCCAGAATAAGTTTGCCACACACTACGATGTCGTGGAACCGCAACTCAAAACTTCGACCACTGGCTTGGTCACACTGTGGCACAGAAAGTGGCATACATTTTAAAAGTGTCAACGTCTATGGACATGTGACCCTTTAACAACAGGCAAAACGTACAGTGGTGTTAAAATAACAATATTTTACACCAAAGTTGTATTTTGCTATATTGTAGAAACTTTCAAAAGTGTCACTATGTCCATAGACGCAGTGGCACCGATTTTAAGAACATTGCGACACTTTCTGTGGTGACATAATGTCCATGGACATTGCGACACTTTTTGTGGTGTCATAATGTCCATGGACATTGTTCGCTACATTCTTTTAAACTCCATTTCCTGGGTGGGAACATTGCCTCCGCCACATAGATTGCTCTTCTATATGCCCAGAATCTCCTCGTTCTGGAGACATGAAAAACAAATTCTAACACTGGACAGAGCGAAAATGGATTCAGAAAATCATTGGCATAGGGCTAAGTGTCGAAGTCCATACTCCTTTCAAGGTACTCCGTAAAGTCGTTCATTATTTATTTTTCCGAATTTACGAGGTTACGAAATTAAATGCCGCCTTCAATTTCTTCTTACCGCGACATTATTTTATTTTTTTGACACAAACGTTGATGCATAGATTAATACTTATAGTAGATCTAATAGTTCTCCCACCAAATTTATGACATTTGGCCTGGTGTGATATTTACGTTTGATGTTGAAAAGAATTGCTTGTGTGTTAAAATTCATGTGTTAAATACAACACAAATGTATTCTAACAATAACAGTCAATAAAAAAGTGTAAAACACATTTAAATTTCACAGTTTTTCACCAAAACGACATGAAAAATTAAAGCAAGAAGTTATTGTAATTCCACCTGGTGTATGTCACTTTTCGTCAAACATCTTTCTATCACACCGACCGCATCACGAAGAGTGGGAAAGGAAACGTCAGATGAGCCAAATATTTTCTCTACTAAGATTTACTCTATGTGAGGTATGCTCTTATTGTTTTATATTTTCCATGAATGTATTGACAATATATTTTTAGTCCTAACCTTGAAAAGCAAATCAAAAATTGGATTTCCCAATAAAATCAGTTTTCAAACTATTGGGCAACACTGTTTTTCAGTTTTGAGAGTTCATTTTCATGCAAGTGCGACAATTTACTTGCATGTAATTTTCCGTGGAGATTTACAGTAAATTAACAGCTGATTATTGTATTGAAAATCAGATGAGAGATTTCGATGTCAGTGTGTTCAAGGCTTAACCAAAATGTGTGTGACTTAGACCCAATTTTTGAGTGGTTATTTAAATTGGTAATCGTTTATGTTTGACCTGACTTCAAATACAAAAAGAGTTTTTCAGTGTTTTGTTAAATAATCTTACTACCTATATTGAAACAGTGGCAAATGTCACGAAAAATAACCGGTATTCATACATTTACCGGCTAATCGGTCAATGCATCAAGCTGGCGCCATTTTCAAAGAAAAGTTAAGTGATAAAAAACTAAATATTTAATGAAATTTTAAAATATTTGAGCAGAAATCAAGTTCTAACTGCAGTACGAGTCAAATGATATGCTTTTATTGTTATTTCAACTAGAATGAGGATTATAATTTTTCACATTAACAATTGAAGAAGCTTTGTGCCTGTCATGTTTTTCTGACAAAATCATATGGTCATCATAGTTTAAATGCCCAACTTTAGCGGTTTAAACATCAACTATTAATCAAACAGAATATAAATTGTGTATGTATGATCATTGATCGAAGATGATTTTCCAATTAAATATTTGGGCCTGAGTGGAAAAGTGTGGGTATCATAGGGTAATACTTAAGAGCCTCTATTACTCTCTTCGCTGTCTCTTCATGACGACGAGGTAGTATGCCATTTCATCGAGTTCGATTTGCTGCTGTATTTTACCAATTTTGCACTTTGGTTGGACATAAAACGGACAGAAATCAAAGAGAATGCGTATTTTCGTTCAATGCTAACAACATAAAATATAATTTAGCTGTCATTAGTATCAATAAACAATATTTAAACTTAGTTCCTTTCTTCTTTGGTCTCTCATTCTACATCATTTCCCTAGTACTTTTTCGATCAGCTGTACCATAGAAACCCCCTGGTGTGTGTAAGTTTTTCGATCATGTGTCAGAGGGTAAGTAAATCTTGAATAGGCGTGGTTTGGTTACACGGCTTGCTTAGATTATCACTTATTTTATGTGGAGAGTTAAGCTATATTAAGCTGAAACTGTTCGACATAATTTTTGTGAGTTCAAAGATAAGGAGAAGAATATAACCATTTGCAAGAATAACTACAAATCATACATTAAAGCAAGACGATTCTATATATTTCCGGTTTACGATATATGGACATAAAGTTGCCAGTATGAAAAAATTGGAAAAACAGTGTTGGATATCATCATTGTGAGTTATAACACAAGTTAAAGTATGTACACATATGCAAGAATATGCGAGTTTCCCTTACAAGCTAACGATTATCGCTTGCTTGGTAGTAACCAAAACGTCAAACTAACGATTATTTGTTATAATTTATATAATCGTCTTGCTCTAACGCATAGTTTGTGGCTATTCTTGCATATGTGTATATTATTTTCCTTGCCTCTAAACTCACAATAACCAACACTGGTTTTCAGATTTTTCATACTGGCAACTGTGTGCTTGTTTACACCGGAAATAAATATAATTGACTTTCTCTAACGCATGGTTTGTAGTTATTCTCGCAAAGGTTTACTCACAATAACGATGCCCAACACTGTTTTTCTATTTTTTGAGACTAGTAACTTTATGCCTACTTAGAACTGAAATGGAAGTAGTAAGTGCCGCTTCAAGTGCCGCTTAATATCGCTTAGCTCTCCATACAAAATAAGTGATAATCTAAGCAAGCTGTGTAACCAAAACACGCCTAATAACTACAAGCTATGCGTTAGACCAAGACGGTACTATGTATATATTCCAATAAATTATCGCTGGTTAGCCGTTTTGGTTACAAGCGATAATCGTTAGCTTGTAACGAAAACATGCCTAATGTTACAATCCATGGCTTCAATTATACCAGATAGGAGCCTAAGTATAAATCATCCAACAAAGCATCAACAGAGGCATTTCGTTTTTGTGTTCCGCCACCTTCATCGATTTGTTTAATAAATTTGTTATTGTCCTCTGCACACTTTCTTCGGGAAAGTAAATTGCAACTTCGGTATAATAATATGTTCTCTCTCGCAAATGTTGTATTAAAGCTTCTATAAGTTGTTTTTTGTTCTTTTTTATCAATTTGTTTTCTTCAGTTACAACACTGTGTATAGAATTTATCATTAAGTAATAAGTTAAACATAATTAATATATATAAATATATATTAAACAAATAAAAATAATTATACTAAAATTAAAAACTGAAAAATTTTGAACTTAAACCGTGAAGTTAATGGAAAAAAGAAAAACGAGACAAAAAACACAAATAAAATGAAAAATATTGAAAAATATATGTTTGACATGATGTTTTATTTATTGTGCATTAAAATGGTTAAAAAATTAAAAAATTACTTTCTAAATTGTGGCCGTCGGAGGTGCAATGGCATTGCCTTCGACTACGGCCACCTCACTTAGGGATGGCGACACTATCGAGTACTTAGCCATGAAAAAGTTTCTCAAAATACCGTTCGAAACCGGTGTAAAACTGTAGGCCCAATCAGTGGGTGAAAAATTAGAAAGCGCACAGCTCACTGGTTGTGAGAAGCTCTCCAAAACAGCTCCATGGGATGTAATGGGAAACGGGTTCTTTTTAAATCAAAGCCTAATCCTAATTTTTATCATCTTGTTTTGGGGTTGAATGACGAAAATTTATTGCCAAACAAGTTAATCCACAAAACGTACGTCGTTATGAATTTCTTTCATATTTCTTAAAATATCGCAAAAATTGCCCATGAATCATATAATATTTTAGTCCGGTATTCAATTTTTAATGAAATTTCCATTGCCATAAGAACTACGTCTATAAAGATAACGAACATTTCATGAAGCGAAAATTTCGCTCAAATTTAATTTGCTTGGTACTAAGCTAAAGTAGCAAAGCAAAAGTAACACCACATGCGTTAAAAATAAAATGGAGTACGAAGAAGAACTATTAATGAAATAGTTGCAAGTTAAATCAGAGATAGGTGGTAGCTCTCTGCAACAAACATTTCCGTTTAGACATAAAGCCCCGTATTCAGTTCTTGAGAAATTTTCGCAAGAAATTTGGAAATTTATCCCTCATCTTGTAGTGAGATGTGAATTTTTGGAGTTGTTTACAATTTTGTTTAGTGTCATCAGCACTCTAATGGCCAGTTTTTCGGTCAGTGGTGATCTTCGTTTCTTAGTTAAATTCTGGTTAAACATCGAATTGTGTTGACGCATCCTCGAACTCCATCATTTCTGACCCTTTTCAACGCTGGAGAAGCTGTACAGCACCGCAAAACCTGGGTTGCTTTGTATCAATGCCATAAAACGAGCCCGTATGGTAATCAATTGTGACGGCGCCCATTTAACCGATATCATCTTCTCAACTTAACCAATAAAATTCTAAAGGTTCAAATAAACATAATCAAAAAAAAACAGAATCGAAGTTTTTCATTTAGAAAAAAATTGAGAGCCAAACAACATCGGATGACTTATTTTGAAACACCTTGTATATAGAAATAAAATAACAAAAGATATGATATACAAATAACAGACCTTCGGCACGCATTTTCGCCATTTTCAATATTCCATCGGAGAGAGAAGAGAATTTGCCCCCAGATTTAATTAAAATTTTATAAGGGGAGTGTAAATGAATTGAAAAGTTAATTATACACGTTAACTCATACAAATTGAAAACCTGCACGTTAACATATATAATTTTAGATGTTGAGAATAACCCCGACTTTGTTGTATGAAAAATATAAAATGTATGTCATTGCATTTCATATACTATATCCACCATAGATAAAGGAAATATTAAATATAGCGCGACCATTGTCAACTTTGTTCACTAGGTGCTGTCCTGTACTACTGTCACTTTCATTGGAGTTTCCCATAATTCTCATTGATGTGTATATTCAAAATTGTGGGAAATTTTTGTGACAGTAATTTATACAAGGGGAAATGTGACAAAATTTAAATGATTTTATATAATAGCATTTATTTCTTATATAAAAAACTATTTCAAATCCATGAGGCCGGTGTTTCGATATCAATAGGAGAAAACCCGTAAGACCTCCCAAAGATGAACATGTCGGAACGCCATTTTAATCTAAAAGGAATAGCTCGATTCACAAGCAGATACTTTCACCGATATTCTCCCATGACCCGATTCGCAAGAACGCCGTCTGTTCTGTCTGCTTTTTTGGTACCCTTGTGCACTTTTTTTAAACACTTTTTGGTAAACATTTTAGTACCGTCATGTATTTTTTTGGTGCAGTTTAAGTACGGTTTACTACACTCAAAATATTTTTGGTGAAGTATTCTTGGTGTGTACTTTTTCTGGTGCAGGTTATGTACGTTATGGATCATGATATGTACAACTTTGTGGTACATTTTCTGCACTTTTAAATACATGGTATGGTAAATCAATGGTGTGTGTAGTTTCTGGTACATTACATGTACGTTGTGGTAAATTGTATGTACTTTTCGTGCAAATTGTGGCCAATAAATGAGGATACCGATCAACGTACATCACTTGGAGCCATTTTCCATTACTCGTCTCCTCGTTTGAGTCCAAAACAGTGCGTGCGGAAATGGATATAAACAAAATAAATTAATCTTTCCATTTTTTTCTTCTTTCTTCGACATTTTTTGGGTTCCTGTCACAGAGTTGGCAAGAATTATACACATCCGGCGACCTCGGCGGTGCAGAACGCCAGCATACCACCCAAACCGAGAATCAGGAAATTAGGTCTTTTGGGTTTTTGTTTTCAAACAGCTGATAGTGACAGTTTTTTATAGAAGTCCTCCAAATTACAAATCACAAAATCCCTGAGTGGGCATCACTAGTGCACTTGAAAATTTTGCCAAAACTGAAAATTATTGTTATATGGCTGATTATTTTTCGAAATAATCTAACTATATGCAATTACTTTTTCAGATGTTTTTTTGACGTTATTCTATTGTACTCAAATAAAGGTTTTTTACCCATTTTTGCCTTTAAGTAAGTTATTACTGTTATGTTAACACCCTTCGTTAATCTCATTAGATATAAGTATAATTTGATGTAATATCCTCGATAGACCCCATAAATATTATTTGTATATAAGAACTGTATAAAAGGAATTATTGGATGAATAAATTGAATTGAATTGAATTGAATTGTCTAATCTATCTGATAACACTGTTGTAGTCGAAAAATTTATAAGTTGTATCCTTTAGAGGCAAGCCTACTGAGTTGATCGGTACCCCGGAAATGTCTGTATCGCGTCAAATTTTTGAAAAAAAATCGATTTTGACCAATTCTCAGACTTTCAGGCACTTTTTTTTTTGAAAAAAAAAATAGATTTAGATAGATAGATAGGAGTCGAATTTTTTCACTGACAATATTTGACAGATTTGTAGCCACGGTAAAGTTGAACAACTTTTGTGAACATATTAATACAATCTGAAGGTGTCTAGGCACCCTAAATAGCTCATAACGAACACTTTATATTTTGAAAGTGGTCATTTGTATGTATATGTCATTATTACTCGAAAACGTCGTGTCCAATTTTGTCCGAATAAATTTAAAATTGTTTAAAATTGAAATTGTTTAGAAAAAAAATATGGTTTTGCTTAAAAAATTCAAATTTTTTATTATTAAAAAAGATTTGCAGATGAAGTGGTCAAAAACGATGCGTTGCATTTTATAAACTACCCATTAAATAAAGTAACTCAACACAGGTAGTCACCGAACAGCTGTAACGTTTATAGAAACCACCCTAAATACATATTTTGTATTTTATCACTTCTCCTTTATTTTGAAAATGGCGTCAGCGTGATGCATTGTAACGATTAGATTAGATTATTTGGCAAAGCACTGAAAAACTCTTTTCGCATTTAAAGTCAGATCAAGCATAAATCTTATAAATAAAATTCTAGCACATTCAGCTAAAAAAAATAATGCAATTCCTCCACTTCTATATTCTACATTTAATCCAGATACTAATTCTGATTCACCTTCTGAAAAATCAAAAGGCGACCGGTTTGTTTCAGCTAAAGAAATCATAAACCAAACTAATCTCATTGGAAATACACTTTTGTAATTTTTCGTAGCATTTCCCACTGTTGCCACATAGTGGTAAGGTTATTTGATAATGCCTTGTTCACGCTGCCGCGAAATTGAAGTCTTTCGCAATTTGGGCCGAAATTGAGTTGAAATTTCTCAATTTCGCATATATTTTGACAACTACGAAATTGAGATATTTACGACAATTTCGTTGAAATTGACTTGAAATTGTCGATACAACGCTGCTTTTACTCAGGAAAATTAACTTAGTACTCTTTTTTGAACATATGCAAGAGAACGAAGCCGACAGAAAATTGTCTGGTGTGCCGTCGTCGTAGATATTTTTATTGAAGTTCACGCCGCCGTCTTTAAAGCATGCTTCGACTTAAAATGTTAGCCGATATTATCAATTAGGCTGCATTTACAGGCCCGAATTACTAAAAAAATATCTAAAGTTATTACACAACCAACGAGATGAACCTAAAAGTAACGTCTGCCGAAAAATTACATTTAATAAAAACTCAGTTGGCGCCGTCGATTATTTTTTTTTTGTAGCTTCAACGCCGTCGATAATTATGGGTCGGCTTCGTTCACCGAACACGTGGTTACTAAAATTACAACAAAAAACAAAACAATTGTATGCCGCCTCATTCATCAGATTGAAATTTTAAGTTTACATCGAAATAGGCTAGTGAAAATAAACTATAAACCGTGGCGGATCAGTGATTCATGTTAAAGTTCACGTACCATCCATTTATTTTATTGTTTTCATTCATTTCCAAACAGAATTTTGGTTATTGTGCCCAGGCACTAAAATTTTACTAATGGCAATATTTGTAAACAAACAATTGTCATTTTTCAACGAAATTGCTCAAAACCAGTGTCAACGATTTCAATTTCGTTCTACAATTTCAATCCGAAATTGTCAATTTCGTGGCAGCGTGAACAAGGCATAAAGCACTGAAAAAGTCTTTTCGTATTTAAAGTCAGATCAAACATAAATCAAAATCAACTGATTACCAATTTAAATATCCAGTCAAAAATTGGGGCTTAGTGTGTTTATACAATAAAAAATTCACCAAACCCAAACTGGGCGATATTACCTATGGTTATTTTTTCTGTGTAATATACTAAAAGAGGCTAGCATGTTTACATTTATTTCGCCTTTTATACGATGACTTACGACCCTGGGAGATTGTGTTCATTCTCTTTTGGTAATGCTTCGTAAATTCATGTGCGTTCAGACAACGACTCTCTTTTTTTTTCTATTCGAAATTATCTTAAATTAAACATTTTAAAAAATTAATGAACAATGGCTGATAAAATTGTAATTGTGTTGATTTAATTTATTAAGAAATTCGTTCAAAACAATTTTTCACCACGTTTTGTTTACTGTTGCCTTACCGCTCAAAACACGAAAGAGTTGAAAGAGAAATATCAAAATGCCACTCTTATGCTACCCCTCTTTCTTCTCTTCAACCATCACCAAGAAGCATCGTAAGTCGCGACTCATGTCCCAGGGTCGTAAGTCAACGTATAACAGACAATATATTTCGTTTGTAATTGACTTTCCGATAACTCGATAACCAACAGAGTTATTGGAAAATTGTATATAAAGTGGAGTTCAAATTATCAGACAGATCTGACAGACATATCTGAAGGAGTTATCGATCAAATATCGATTATTCGTCCACACAGAAAGATTTGTCTGACAGACTTCATTTGAAGTAACACATCACAGTATTAACATCAACGTTTTGCGCTTGCAAATGTCTAGCAACAATTACTTGATTGCCTGCAGCAAGCGAAAGGGAAGAGGAGACACTGCTGAGAACATTTATTATGCACACGTACACATTTCCATATACATACATATGTAATTATGTATGTGATTACACAAACTAAATTTTTTTTATTTTTTATTTTATTTTTTTATTTTACCAAGCATTTATTTTTTTTATATATTAATATTTCATTTGATTAAATTAGATTGCACCATAGACAAATAAAAACCATAGATGATTCATTTGCTTAATCACCATTTTCACCAGAGGGCACATTCTGTTTCCGTACGACCATTTTCCACTCGGATGCGACGAAAAAACTCAAACATCATTTTTATTTCGATTCTGTTGTTTAAATTTGAAAATAGAATATAAACAATAGACAAGAATATCGATTTTAATATTTGTTGATAATACAAAAGCCGAAAAAAGCGTGGTGATATACGTAGATTTTTCAATAGTTTTGGTTTCCACGAAAATTTGCTCATATCCACCACTCCGGTGCCATCTAGAAAATTTCCCTTTACTTTCAAATCGACCACTTATCTTTCACCATCTATGGTTATTTTATTTATCTATGATTGCACTGAAGATTTTTACTTTCTTTCATTTCACATTAAATTCCAAAAATGCTATATAGTTTTTAGTTTTCCGCTTTTCTCTTCGTTTATTCTCTCCGCCATTTTATCTCTCGCTCTGTTTTATCGATAACCTCAAATAAATCGTTTGGTTTTCAAACTGTTTTGAAGACATCAGATTTATCTTACAACATCCGTTCACATTGACAATTTTTCTTCAGATTCGACAGATCGTCAAATCCGTCTCATAATCTGAACTCCACTTAACGTTTGGCGATTATATTCGAGTTTTCTGTATATTGCAAAACCTTTGATTGATTTTTCCATATTCCATTCCATTCCATATTCCGATAACTCGATAACGAAGATTTATTTAATTTATTCGTCATATTTTGAGGTGCTTTGCCAAAACAATTAAATCTTGAGTTGGCCAAAGCTATTTTCGGACCTTGTATGTCCCATTTGTCAGGTCCGGGATTATGTTTTTCATCTTTGGGTTTATACAATCTAGGCCGATTTTCTCTTTTGTTTGCATTCGCGTCTGGAGATCGTGAGTTCAGCCAAAATTTCAATCAGAAATTTTGAATTTCGCGACAGAGTGGATATTCAGTATTCTAAATTTGGCCTAAAAAAATCTCATCCCTAAAATTCTTCAATCTGACAGCCCCACTATATTTGACAAAACTTGGCAACTCTGACTTTCACTTTGCAGATAACAAAAATTTTTGACAGCTATGTAAAAAATACTAATTAGTTGCAGGAAGCAAAAATTGTTAAATTGTAAAAGGTGAACATACATTTTCAAGTTTTACTTTAAGGAAGAACAAAAAATGAATGTAATCACGGGAATAAAGTTATATATTGAAAAAATGTGTTCCGAATCAGGACCAGGCATGAAAACAATGCTACTGGACAAGGAAACGGTAGGTATTTCAGCCCACATACAAATACAAACTTTACACGAATTACTATCATTTTTCAGACTAGTATTATTTCGATGGCCTTTTCTCAATCAGATATGCTGCAACGTGAAGTTTTCTTGTTTGAGCGCATTGATTCTGGGCGATCTAATGAACGTATGAAGTATTTAAAATGCATAGTTTTCATTCGCCCCACCAAAGTGAACATACAGTTGTTGTCCCATGAGCTGAAGAGTCCAAAATATGGTTCATATTTCATGTGTGAGTGCTAATAAAGTTAACGACCGACTCTTCGCTATCTTTTCTATTTTTTTTCTATTAAGATTTTAGTAATATAATACCCAGAACTGATATCAAGTACTTGGCAGAATGCGATGAAAGCGAATCAGTGCGTGAAGTTAAGGAACTGTATGCCGACTACTTGGCTGTTAATCCAAACTTATTTTCGTTAAATATTTCGAATTGTATGCAGCGCCTTAATTGGTTACCCGACGCTTTGGCGCGTTCTGTCCAGGGAGTTGTATCTGTTTTACTCTCCCTTAAGCTCAATCCGGTAATACGCTATCGAGCAGGCTCAGTGGTAACTCAGACATTAGCCAAACAAGTCTATGAACAAATCACAAAAGAATCAGCCCTCTTTGATTTTCGCACTCATGAAAACGGCGCAGCACCCCCATTACTCTTAATTCTAGATCGACGTGATGATCCCGTAACGCCTCTATTACACCAATGGACTTATCAGGCGATGGTGCATGAGCTTTTAAGCATCCGCAACAATCGTGTAGATCTTTCAAATGTACAAGGCATTCCCAAAGATTACAAAGAACTGGTATTATCCGGCGATCAAGATGAATTCTATGGCAAAAACATGTATGCAAATTTTGGAGAAATTGGGTCAACCATAAAAAGTTTGATGGAAGAATTTCAACGCAAGGCGAAGGACCAGAAAAAGGTGGAAAGCATTTCAGATATGAAGAACTTCATTGAGACATATCCTCAGTTTAAGAAAATGTCCGGCACAGTACAAAAACATCTTTGCATAATGGGCGAGCTGTCTGCGCTCACAACGAAACGAAATCTTTTCGAGGTGTCTGAACTGGAACAAGAGATCGCATGCAAGGCCGAACATTCCCAACAACTCCAGCGAATAAAAAAAGTTATTCAAGATGAACGGACCTCAATAAATGATGTTCTGAAGCTTGTTGCATTGTATGCTTTACGATATGAAAGACATGCGAATTGTGATACATCCGGACTATTGCAGATGATTAAGACAAGGGCAGGCCAGACCCACATAATTCCCAGTCTAATAGAATATGCTGGCACTCATATGCGGCAGGGGGAACTATTTAATTTGGTTCGCATTACAGACGCTGTTAAATTAACACGAAACCTCATAAAAGGACTTAAAGGAGTCGAAAACGTCTTCACACAGCACACTCCATTGCTTAAAGAGACGCTGGATGACATTTTCAAGGGACGCGAGTTAGATCCATTATTCCCCGCAATAAATTCGGAGTTAGTGCCGTTTCGAAGACCTCCCCAGGAGGTTGTGGTGTTTATAGTAGGTGGCGCTACATACGAAGAAGCATTGGCTGTGCATCAGTTAAACAATGCAGGATACCGTGTTATACTAGGTGGGACCAATGTGCATAATTCAACGAGCTTCATTGAGGAGGTTTTAACTGCCACAGAGGGATTGCAATTCAAACACACAAAATCTATGCTAAAGCACTATGCATCTTCTGAAAATTACTGATCTAGTTAAACTTCGATATTGAAGATATATATATATATATATATAAAGACATATTGTATATTATATTTTATTTATTATAACAACTTTATTAAATGTTACTATTTATTATTAATATGAATGCTTGCTAATTCTATACGCACGTACATATATAAAACGTTCACTATATTCATATATATACATACATATTAAACGAGTCGTACTAATAAAACATGTGTGTCTACTGTTTGTGTCCATACAATGAAAAATTTCACAAGCTATTATTGATGCAGATATGGGTCATCAAGCGGATGCATTTAAACTAAAATAAACGGCTTAAAGTTAAAAATGGTTTCTGTGCGTACATATATGTATGTATGTATATTTAGACGCTGTTGTCCATATGACCCAACTTCATACGGTGAGTCTTAAGTGAATTACTTTGAGTAAATGTATTGCCACAGACATTACAACTGTAGGGTCGCTCACCTGTGTGAATTCTATTGTGTATATTTAGATCTTTAGAATATTTAAAGCTTCGTTCGCATTGTAAGCACTTATAAGGTCGGTCGTCTGTATGTGAACGCATATGATTAGCCAGTTTGGTGGAGACACGGAACGCTTTTTCGCATATCTTGCATTTGTATGGTTTTTCTCCGGTGTGTATGCGCCGATGACTATTCAGATCAGTTATTTGTAGGAAACCTCTGTCACATAATTCACATTTAAAAGGTTTCTCACCCGTGTGCCTTCTCATGTGAATAACTAGTTGAGCTTTATTGCAGACCGAAGCACCGCAAATTGAACACAATGGTCGAACTTCACGCTTTTTAATGGAACTTTCTACCTTCGTTTCGGGTAAAGTTTGTTTATTTATTTCCTCTTCCTTATTGTGCTTTAATTTAATGTGATATTTTAGATTTTTCTTTGAGGCGTACTTACGATGACAGTTCTCACACTCGTGCACTCTTTCCTTAGAGGGAGATATAATTTTTAAATATTCGGCCTCATGGAAAGTTCTCATATGCGTATACATGTTACAGGTACGAGTAAATGTAGCACCACACACTAGGCAGGCACATTTTTGATCATCAGGCACATGAGCGTTTCGCAAATGAGACGATAGTTCTTTTGAATTATTAAAAATTTTATTGCACTTTTGACATGGCACTGGTATATCTTCATCTTCTTTCTTTTCTGATATTTCTTTTTGTATTTTTTTCTTACGATTACGGTGAATTCTTAGGGTTCCTGACTCTTTAGAGAAATCGTTTATACTATCATGCCTCATAAGTATATCAGCTTTTATTGACGATAACAATTTCTCGTCATCCGAGTCACTATGTAAGTAATCCATTTCTTTTACGGATACATCCGAATCATTAAATTTATCTCTATATATATATGTATATAAAGTTGAAAATTATAAAAAATTGAGACAACAAACATATGGAGACCGCCTTACGTTTCATCATTTAAATTATGTTGGTTTTTAACTTCGCTGCCCTCATTTACATTTTTGACAGCATCAGCGTCACTATCTGTATTGTAGTTTATAGTCATTCTATGCATATCCAGGCTTTCCAATTGATTACTACATTATAAGTATTAAAACTAGATATTGCTGACGAAAAACTATTGATTGAATATAACCTACCAATTTATATATTGTTTGCTTTGCGTATTTCTCCCAATTAAATCCTCAGTTAGTGAGCTATCTTCCTGCTGCTCTGTTTTAAGCTGTAAATTATATTGTTCAGATGGTAGTTCCATCACGACTTTGACCATTTCCCGACCATCATCTTCGCCACTTTCCATCTTTATCTCCAAACATTTGCCAATATCAATTTCAGACTCTTCCAAGCAGTTCAACTGTTGATCACTGTTTGCTGTTGGATTCAACAATGACCACAACTTTTCATTGACTTCCCGAGCCTGTTTAATGAACGCGTGTGATGACTTCAGTTTGCGGGAACAATAAATGCATATACTTTGAGGCATTTCATTATTTTTGTCGACATTTACCTTCATTCAAAATAAAATCAGAAAAGTTTTTAAAATGAGTTTGTTCTACTTACATTGACATTGACCACTTCCCTCAGGAGTTCCGCAAAAGACAGTGGTGTTTCTACATTAGCCAACTTATCTAAGGATTGCATTCCTTTAGTCTGGCCTAAACACGTACGACATTTGTTATTATAAAGTATTTGTTTATTCATTTTGTTAAACTAAATGTAAATATTTTTCTTCGTTTCTGTCGCTATTTTCGGCGCTTCTTCTTCTAACCTTATTTAGAGTAGTGCTGCCAATATTCGTTGGTGATCCATCCCATACAGCGATTTATTTACTGTAAACGTAAGCGTGTTTTTATTTCCACTAAGCTATTTTTTCGACGACTTTGGGGAGTCTCTTAAAATCGCCTAATATCACTTAGCCCGTGTTAGGCTATTAGTGTAAATGGAACTATTCGGGGAGAGAGAAATGGATTTGTTGCGTCCCTTTTCGTAGTTAAGAAGAACACACACGAAACAAGTAAATTAGGAAAATAAATGTTTATTACTGAAAACACAAATAAATAATAAAAAATAAAGAATAATTTTTTTTTACAAATATTACAAAATTGAAGTGAAGTTTAAGAAAACGAAAAATATGCGACGGTGTAACCACGAGGTCCACAGGGTCAAAAAACGCAGGGCACGTAGGAAAAGACAAGTGTAAGTATTTATTGTCACGGGTTTAATACTGTATATATTTTTGTGGTGCGACATCTGTGGGTCAAGATTTTATAAAATCAATATAAATCAAAATAAAATCTCGCGATGTTTAAAAATTTTTTTTATACGGCCTTCGTACTGACAACGATTTTCTTGATTTTAAGCAGAACTCGAGAATATTTTCTCGATTTCCCATACATTTTGACAACCGACAAATCGGATATGTCTCAGAAACAAGAAAAATGCTTTATTTGCTTTATGCAACGCTGTTTTACGTCACTATAAACGTCAGACTACACCCCCATACTAAAATTAACATTTCACGTGAAATTTTACAAACCTCCATACAAAATAAAGCCAGCGGAATATCGACAAAATATTTCTACACGTGTAGTACTAAGTTGCGGGAAATATCAGCAACATGTATTGAGCAACATTTTAATGTTGCTAAGAAAAATGCAACGAACAATCAAATTGAAGGAAGATATGGGCAGTGTTGTCTACTGTCGCTTAATTTCTGACCATAAATAGATGTGTAGTGTAAAATAAACTAAAAAGCAGAGAAAAATATAGTCGTCATCACTGATATGTTTCGTATCGATACAAATTGATGTTGCTCAATATTTTTCACGTGAGGTGTCTTTAGACCACGTGTATTTGTCATATGACATGTCACTTTTCCTACTGTAAATTACTTGTGTTAAAGTCATGTGTAAATGTCACATGTAAATATTTAATTTAGAGCGTGCTCCATTTTTATGTGGCAATGCATGTGACATCAACTGATTTATTAAAGATTAAAAGATGTTGCTGGAAAAATGGTAAAGAACACGGAAAGGTATATTTTTTAAATTCGAAATGAAACAAGTAATGAGTTAGATTGACCTAAAGAAATGCATCTGCCACCAACTGATTTGACCAAAACCACAAAGCGCACATAACGAATCAGCTGTTAATGACAATCAGAGGTTATGTTACGAGTAATTACACATGTACGTTTGAACACGAAAATGATAAACCGAATGTACAATCCTCATTTTGACAGACACACAGAATTACACACGGGTCGTTAAAGTGACATATCACGTGACAAATACACGTCGTCTAAAGGCACCTTTAGTAAAATGCATTTACATGCAGTATTGCCAGGTATGCACTTTTTGTGATTTTTTTATCACAGTTTTTATTATTACGCATCTAATTTTGACAAAATGTACTGGATGCTTTTTGGCACCTCTTCGAAAAAATTGCACCATTTCTAGTACCTCTTTTAAGCAAAATTCAAACATTTTGTGCTATGTGTGGTTTTGTAAGTCCACAAAATTTTTTAGATTACTTTTAAGTTTATAATCGTATACAGAGCTTAAACACAGCTTGATTATCGCATTGTCGGCGATTTTCTTATGGTGTTTGACTTCAGTAATTCTCCTAATGTTTTAATCTCCGTCTGTGCAAATGCCGCATTATATCGTAAAGAGCTAATATAAACGTTTAATACTTCGGGAAACATTTATAGACTATTCTGTTTAATGGAGAAACACAATTTTTGAAACAAAACTGATTATTTATTTTAAGATTTTCATGGCGTTTGTTAAATCAGAAAATACACATCTCTGATTTTAAAATGTTTTTTCCGTATTATATACATATGTAGGTACAAAATAATACACACAAAAGTAAATATATAAAAAAATCAATGAGTGTTCGAACTCACGGACGATGAGTTAACACCTTTTTGTTACACGGTACCTGTTCGATTTCTGTGAACACATTAGTAAATGTTACATTCGAAAATAAATAAATATATTAGGAGTTTAACAGCAAAATATAATGCATCATATAAACGTTCAATGAGAAAGAAAAAATTTATTGACAAAGATTCAAATATATTGACGCACATTGAAGTATATTGATACTGAAATATTGCAAAAATATAATATAATGAAATCATTAATATACTTTATTGTGTTTGAAAAATTTCAAACTCTTTTAATCCTAGGATGGGCAATGACTCTTGTACCACTAAATGGTCATTGTGGTCCAGCCAGACCACAAGAGAGAAATTAGTAAACAATTACTTAAAACGAGCTGATTTATTTTAATGGATCTGTCAGAATGTCTAAAAACAGTTTTTATAGGAAATATTTGTAATGAAATTACCGTTTCGTCTCAATATTGTTATTTGAATCGTAAAAAGAAAATAAAAAAACTCGATAGTAATAATTTTTTGTTTAATTTTATTTTAAATATATGTATATATTTTTCTTTTACTGTGCAACATAACCTTAAATTAATTAACTTTTGGTAAAAACAGAAATCCTACTACTGCTCCGCTATTTTACAGTTATCACAACAGTATGTTTTGCTTTCTTTTCCGTGCTGTAGGCACATAGCATTGCCACATATACCGCAGTAAAAACGTGTTTTCCGCTTTGTTTTATTTGTAGTATTGCATATGACGCACAAGGGACGATAATTACATGTTGCTGTTGAGGTGGTCGCTGTTTGTGATTGTCGTAATGGTACCTGGAAGTATAAATAAGTTAGAACGGAATATGTTTACTAGTGTCATTTATAAACTTACCAGCACGTGGAACTTTGACATAGCATTTCTAATGTGTTGAAATCTGGTAACTTCGAGTTTAGTGGCCCGAATTTGCATATGTGGTGTTACCAATTGGGTTGCCAGTTCAATTAGAAACAGCCGACGACGGTCCGTTTGTTTTATTTTAACCATTTCCTTGTAAATTACATATGATGCTAAACCAGCTATATCCAAAATATTGTAAAACATGGCTAATGGCCAGCGATTTGTTCCACGTTTGCAGCTATATATTGACAACATCTGGTCCATAGTATCGACTCCTGCTTTGTAGCGATTATAGTCCAATATCTGACATGGTTTTTTACCTATATTAGGTCTTGTTGTTCTACCTGGTTCATCTTCTTCGGTTATGACTGTTGGAATTGTGTTCGAATAATGTTGCGTTGATAATATAATTACAGCTTTATTAACGTATGAGCATAAAGCATATTTCTCGTAGTATCCAAACAGCGTTTCAAATTGTTCACGTGGCCTTGATTTCTTGAACTCTGAGGGCACAAATAATTTATTTGAGCGCACGGTACCAACAAGAGCAAGACGTTGATTGACCAAATTTTCCGCAAGTGTTTGGGACGTAAAAAAATTATCGCAATATACGGTACGACCTGTATTGAAATATTTTCGAGTCAACTCCATCACCACTTTTTCTCCTTGATTAACTTCCCGTGTTCCTTCAGGGGGTTTTCCTGTATATATTTTACCTTTTAAAGGATAATTTGTAATAGAATCACATATCCACCAAACCTTTATGCCATATTTGGCAGGTTTTGAAGGAATGTACTGGGTAAAGCGTGTACGTCCACGGAAGGGGAACAATTGTTCGTCCACAGTCAAATTAGCACGATGACTCCAGGTTTGATATAAGCATATTCCAGATATCGTATATAGCTGCTGATTTGCTCAATGCCTGTCGCGCCGTGCGGGTGTTACCATTATCAAACCGGACGAAACGAAGAAGAAATTTGAAGCGGTTGAAAGACATGGTGGCTTTATATATATCATGGTGATATGGTTTCCACAATTCCTTAATCGGCTGTGTTGCACATTTGAAAAGACCGGCGAATAACAGCAAACCGAAAAAAGCATACATTTCAATTTCATTTGTCGGTTCCCATTGCTTTTCTTGAGTTGGGTGATTCGCGTTCCAGGCTAGAAATACTTGTCCCGCTTTGCGGTTAGTTTCGCGAACAATTATGTCCACTATTACAGGCGACATAATTTTCTTGAATATTTGGAATGCGTTTGGGAGAAAGTGACGTGATGGACCTGTTTTACTGCATACAGGAATATTGTGGGATTGTGGCCTGCTACTTGTAGGCGGTTGTTTCATCCATAATATACCAGCTTTACAACCATAGAAGTGTGGATCAAGCATTACTGGGAACTTGTTCGGCTTCATCATGTATTTCATCATCGGATATGTTTTCGTCGCTAGCATTCTCCTCTGCAACAATTTCCATTTCAGCGTCAGATGCGTCGTCATTATCACCATCATCCACTGTCCCCACTGTCCAAAAAGGCTTCTTCCTCATCATCACTCATTCGTTCCTCGGCAGCTTCTCTTTGGGCAGATGTTAGACGCTGATATCTTCTTGGCTTACACTGTGTGTAATTTTTTAAGTCATGGCAAAATAACCATATACGGACACCACTACGTGATAAAAGACTAAAAAAAAAGACCCGTGTTTCCCAATTTTTCCCAAAGTCATGCACTTTTTTTATGGGCCGCCAAAGATTTGGGGCCTCGGTATCATTTTCGTAAAAATGTGATCATTTTCTCAGGCTCATATCTTGCAAACCGTTCAGAATTTCGATTTACTCTCTGAGGCAAAGTTGTAGCTCTTGTCATAAAGAACAAAAATTGCGAACATATAAAATCAAATCAAAATCGCAAAAAACTTAAAAAAAAATCGATTTTTTTTTACCTTTTTTCCCGTGTTCAGGTCCATAGGTAGCAAACCGTTCAAAATTCAAGGAAACAATCAACCACAAACATTTACCTAAGATCTCAATAAACAAATTTCTAGAACATATAAACTTCCTAGAGATGATTCTTAACACTGTTTAGGTAGCACGCAAAAGTGAAAAATTTAATTTTTTGCTACCTATGGACCTGAACAGGAGAAAAAGGTAAAAAAAATGAAATTAAAAAATTTTCGGCAAATTTTTTGCCTCAGAGAGTAAATCGAAATTCTGAACGGTTTCCAAGATATGAGCCTGAGAAAATGAACACATTTTTACGAAAATGATACCGAGGCCCCAAATCTTTGGCGGCCCATAAAAAAAAAAGTGCATGACTTTGGGAAAAATTGGGAAACACGGGTCTTTTTTTTTTAGTCTTTTATCACGTAGTGGTGTCCGTATATGGTTATTTTTTTTCGTGTTGCACTGTGTTATCATTCAAAATGTTGGTTATTATTCAGATCACAAAATCATATTTTATATTTTGATCACAAAATAAAAATTATTCCTTGAGTTTTATAAATTAACAAGTTGATAGTTGAAAGTTTTGCATTTCAAAAAATTTCGAAATATTTACATTTCAATGATTGTTGTGCATGAAAAAAGTATCAGATAGGATTTTATATTCAAATCGTCTTATTTTGTCAGAAATCAGTGAAAAAATAGAAACAAGTTAGTTAATATAGAACTTTTGCTCAGCGTAAGTTTGCCCCGAAGCGTTTCATTAGGCACCAAATAAAGTTGCTCAGTGTATCTATGCAGCAATTGCCAAAAAAAGGCTGATAAAGTAAATAAACAAAGTAAAATTAAAAGTATATGCTTTACCTATTCCATTTTTTTGTTATTTTCACATAAATCAAAAACCGTCTCTTTTTTTCAATACAAAAATATTGACATTGAAATGTCAAAAGTTTTCATGTTTCTTTTTCCAGGTTTGCTCAGCAAATTTTCCTCGAAAACTTTCCACTTTTGTGCAAGTCGCTTTGTATGGGAAAATTGTTTGTTTTGACGTTTGCTGTGCAAGTTTACGATGTTTTCGAGTTTACGAGGTTCTTTCGAGCTTTCATGAAGACCACTACTGTGTTTATTAAAATACTTTGTACAAGGCCCATGCGCTTACACCGAAAAAAAAAAACCTAGTGTAAAATTACCCACAGTCATGGTCTGATATCAGCCAAATGCACTGGGCAACATAGGGTCAACATAGGCAATATTACCAATAAACGTAGGTAATTTTACATTCACCAACAATATGAAAATTTGCCTAGCATATTTGTAGATTTATCCAATGCAAAAAGGTCAATGTACAAAATTTGTTGTAGGTGAATTATATTAATTTTAATGTACAATCAATCTTACCAAATGTTTAGCCAATTTTTTTCAAATTTACAGAAACAAATTTTGTTTTCAATTAAAGAATTATTTATTGCATACTCAGTTGTTGTTTACAATAATAAAAATTAAATAAATGATAATATTATAATATCGAATAATATAGGAGGACCTTTCGTTTGGCACTGCCGAAGATTACAATCGCGTTCATTTCATTTCATTTTGGTATACAAAATTGTAAATTAAAACCTATTGGCCAATGAAACAAGTACAATATGCCACTGAAGAAATTTATTAATCCTTGGATAAAAGTATCAAGCATTTTGGCAACAAATTTGTTAGTTTCTACAAAGGACATACATCTCTATTCTTTACGTGGCTAAGAGATGTAAATTTTTCTGTCGCTTATTAAAACACTTTCAACACTTTTCCATTGGTCAATATACATATAAGAAGACACAAGCAACACAACATACTATTTATATTTACAAAAGTTCTACAACATAGACTTTTGTATTCTTAATTCCAAACACTTGCAGAATACATTTGTACTTACATTTCTTTACGAAATTGTAAATTCACTTATCTTTTTTAAGAAATTTAATAAACATTTAGAAAAATTCATTGTTGCTCTTTCGCAAGTCAATGGTCACATACATGCACAGCGATACAGTAGTAATACAAATTCTTAGAGGTTTATATTCATTCGTCTCGCTCTAAAACATGATGTCTAGTTAGAATGCTGCTGTCTCGTCACAGTTCTTGACATTTAAATAAGAAATGCAAATATTCATATGCAAATTTAGCATTGTTTTTGGTAGTGTGATTACGTACAGTGCATTATCGAGTATATTGATAGAAACAATATTTTAAATTTTTTTTTATTTTATTTATTTATTTACGTATATATTGCAGTTAAGCTTATAATCACAATGTAAAACACAATCACATTTACAATTTCTGAAATAAAAATTTATTTAAATCAAATAATCATCGACTTGTGGGAAACTACATCAACGTTAGATGTCATCTAAAGTTTGAGGATCAAAACGATTTAATTGCCCACTTAATTGTAATGCAGCTAAAACACTTTGGGTTGCTACTTGGAGGAAAGGTCTGGTAGTACTTTTTTTCTTCCATCTTCGGAAAAACAGTCAACTTCTGTCCGATTGTGAATGCTGCTGCACCAACACTGGGTGGGTTTTTAGTTTCAGCTGACTCCTTCTTAACTATGATCTTCTACGGTTAACCCTCTGAGTTTGGCATGATTATCGATTTAATATTCTTGTTGCTGTTCACCAGATGGCGATATTGTCTAAGTACTTCTAAGATAATCTTACCATATCATCTTGGAGATTGAACTGTCTTTCACCACAATGGCTTTATGAGGGCCATCCTGATGTTGTTGTAACAGATTGCCCTGGAAGATATAAAAGCAAAGTTAAGAGTAATTCCCCTATGTGTCACTTGAGGTGGAGGCGGGGATCTGGAGAAATTGTGCTACCTCCAAGGGTCTGTCCCATACGTCCACTACGATCAGAGTTCAAGGCTATATGGGTCTGCCAGGTTGTATTAGCTAGTAGAAACGCACTGACGATGGAGATGTCACGGGAGCTAAGCAATTAGCCGTTATTCTTGTAGAGAAGTCCTCATTTATCGCTGCGAATTCCGTGTCGTCTAACTGGTCTGCAATATTAATGCCACGATTGTCTAAGACTAGCTGGGAGAACCACATCTCATGATGAGCATTGAAATTGCCAAATATAATTGTACTATCACCCTGGAGTAGGTGTTCATCGGATGATAGCTCGCACCGATGCTATTAACGGCGGAATATATACATTTTCAGTACTCACGTTGACGCACGCTCACGTGAGCAGAATTTGATCCTACTCACATTCACGTGTGAATCAAAAATTACTCACAAAAATGAAACAGGTTTGTAATGCATAATGTAAATGCCATTTTAGGCCGTTAGAAGACTGATCCATGTCCGTCTGTCTGGCTGGCTGGTCAACAAGATAACTACCGTAAATCTTTACAGATCACAATGAAATTTTGTCAGTGACTATTATTTGTAGAAAATTAGTCTGGGATTATAATTGGCGTGGTAACCCTTCTGGTACCTCCCATACAAATCGACACATTTAAGGCTAAACCATATTTCTTCCAAACCTTTCTTTTCATAGATGTGATTAGCTTCAACTAACACATTGGTTAATAATCTATAAATGTCTACTTAACTGGAGAAAATCGACGAGATTGCCAGGCCCATTCTGGTACCTCCCATACAAAACTGGCTGTTCGTCCGGGTTGTCAATCCGATAAATCACGTGAAACACTTCCGACCTTAATGAAATTAGGTGTAAGACTTGCCACTCCCATTTTGATCTGAGGGTGTAGACCGACCACGGGTTGCGGGTGTTACACAAAACTTCTCGATCAGTTCATGTCACTGGCGTGTTCAAAGTACCTTCTAAGATAACACCATTGCACTGGACCTGGGTAAGGTTCCGTTAGATCCTTGTGACACACTGAACTGATCGAGACATCGCGAAGGCCTGGATTCTATTCTACGCCAGCAATAACTAATACAATTTTGAGCAAACGACATGATTTGCTCACCTGGGTAAAAAACGGGTGGGTGATATGGCTATTGCTGCGTTGATAATCCTTGCCCGAGTGAAACTCGGGTCGTTCCGGAGCATAGATTAGAACGATGGTGGTGGTGTCACCGACTACTGTTGTGTTAGGATGTTTGAATGGCAACTGTAGTACTTCAGGACGCGGAGGTATCATTATACACAATGCCTGCACCATAGCCTCCTTCATCCCCAAATTCGGCGGCAATTGTTTGCTGCTCAGCCACCTATTTAACATCTTTCTTTGCTGTTATTGTATCTCTTAGTAGGTTGTTCACAAGGGTATGTAACGATGTGGTACTGTTGTTGATTTGTTAGTACTCATCTTGTTTAGGCTCTGGTTTGATACGCTTAAATGTTGTTCAGCTTTGCAGGTTAATATATAAGGCTTGTCGACGCCATACTGGAGGATGTAACACCCGTGGACCCTTTTTTGCTGCACACTACGCTGTTGCTGTTGCGGAATATAAACAATAACATGCTGCACTGACAATAGCGCCGACTTGTAGACTACAGAAAAACAGAATGGGAAAAGGGTTAACTCTCTCGACATAAATCTCTTCGATTACATTACTTACCATTACAATTTTCTGTGGATGAATTTCCATTGTACGCCTATAGGCTTCGAGCACTGTCAATAGAACAGTCATATTCTGTATTTAGATGCCCGCAGTTGTCGATTATTTGTACATCTTAAGCTCAAATTCCAAGTTGACGACCTCCATGACGTCGCCCTGAAGGCAGGTAGACATAATGATGACATTGTTTAATACCTCAAATTTCTGTCCCAAATCATTAAAATAACGATGTACTTTCAATTTCGAATCGTCGCGGAATTTTAGTGTTAAATCGCAATAGTCCCTTTTGTGAATATATTCTGTAGTTTCTGGAGAAAAAACTCCGCAGTTGTGGTATTTATGTCACCCCAAATTTGTTCGTTCACATTATAATAACAAAAAGTAGAGTTGCCGACTTTCATATGTAAATTCATCATTGTGGTTAGTAGTGTATTTTTCATTTTCGATTTTGGAACAATTGAATCTTTATCTTGTCCTCATACAAATTTTTTTTCTGTGTATATATGTATACCATTAATTTGTGAAAGGGAATTTTGGCAAAGTTTCTAAGCGCTATTTTTATTAATGCCCTTATTATGGATTAACAACTAGACCGAAACTAGTTGTAATTTGACGACTAGTTGTAATTTCGATATTATTATTTACAACCACTCCGTAGAGGTGGAAAGTTTCTGATAACCATTCACTTGGGAGTGGCCAGAAATGATTCCTTCATTGGGCAGTTGTAGCAGCTCACTACTTCCACGCAGTATTGTCAGGGTCCACTAACAAGCAGGTCTTCAGCTGGGTTATGACTCCAGTCGGTTGAAAAATCAACCTTGGGAGTCCCCACGTTGAGTACCATTATGTCAGTGTGGCAGTGTGGTCTGCAATTTTTCTTTTCCGAAAAAATTTTATCTTGCGAGTTTACGTGCTGATCGAGTGAGTTGCTCAGTATGCCTTGCGTATGCCGGGCTTGGAACTCGCCGGACGGGGGGGATCTTTCACTCATCGACACAACTACAGCCTGCCACTGAACACTAGAAAACATACCGAGTCTTTAATTTCACACAAACGGATTCTTCGACATAAAATTTAAATAAACGGAGCCCGAAGTTAATTTCATAACAAAAAAAGAGAACACACGATAAAAAACTAAACGGATGATAACACTATAGATGACCTGTAAAATAAAAGTTATAATAAAAGGAAATTTGAATAAAATGGACGTATGTTTTGTTTTGTTTTGTTTTGAATTGAGGGAGCAAAAGTTTACGTAGGATTTCCTGTTTTACTCGTGAGCTGACGGGTGTTAATGTCAGCTTTGACCCTCCCGCTCGAAACTCCTACTGTTTCACCATGACTCTGTGCTTCTCAGAGTCCCAAATTGGACAGATTACCTGGATGACTTACAGCTTACTCCACCCTTTACCTATCGGCCTCTTTAGCCGATCATATTTATAATACGAATTAATTTTGAGTACGTTATAAAATTCAGTTTATTAATAAATTTAAATTGAGCTTACTTTATGACCGCCTATAAACACGGTAAAAGTTATTCGTGATTTCATCTCATTTTATATTGAAGTTAAGATAAGATTGATTTAGCCCCTCAGGGCGAAGCGCTTAATCGTAAGTGGTCGTTTCCAATGGAGGCCTTAAAACTATGCTATCCATTAGCACTTACAATCTAATTAATTCTCCCAATTTACAAAAATCAAAACAAATTATCCACCATGTGTGGTGACACTTACTCGCTAGTACATTAGTGTTAGTATGGCAAGTGTTTTAAAACATTCCCAAAATATCTAGGGATCTTGTCTTTCTTTAAATCTTAAGTGTCGGTTTGTCCGTTTCAAAATCTAACCTACATTCATCTGTGCTCGGTTATGGCAGTTTTAAATGGACTTTTCCGTTAAAAATTCTTTTCTTCCACGTCTTTTGGAACTAAACACAATGTTCTAGGCTCGTCATTCGAGGCCTACGTGTACTTTCCGATGGCCAAACAAAACATAACCGAAAATTCCGGAGTTCAGTTTAGTTTATAACCCTTCTTCAAAAATTCTCACCAGTCACGTATACGGCATACCATACTTGTGGGAACTTTTGATGAATTTACGGGTTTCACTGCATACGACTGAATTAACCTACACTTGTCCCTCGGACACCGCGACTAGATCCCGAGACACTTTTAGGAAATTACACAGTTTGGAATACTTTATCACTTAAAACTTATCGCTTAATTTACATCTCAATAATCAGCATATTACCGGACGATTTCAAGGGCGCTAACAATATTTTAAGGCCAATTGTCCAACCAGGCACATTGAATTCACTATTACTGTGCGTTTAACCTTATAGAAATTTATCTCATTTTTCTTATCGAATTAGTCCCGGCTCATCGGTCGGCGATTTATTTGAAATTTTTGGGTATTTAAACTTTCATATTATTGTTTTGATCAATTAGGTTGTGCTGTTTTCGCCCCTCTGGGGCGTTTAAACGAAGTTTAATTTAGTTTTAATGATGTTGGCTTAGCGATTTCGGCCGATTCTTAAGCCATCTTCACCCCTCTGGGGCGATTTATTCGACCTTTCTGGCGGCCTTCGCCGATTCGGTTACAGGATCAAAAAAGCAAAAAGGCAAACAGTGACTTACCCCCTTTTCTGCAGACGCTGTTATTGGCTGACTAAATCTGGCTGTCTATCTGCTACCTGTGTATATTTCTGTGATTTATGGTGTTGACCTAGTTATGGCGGAGCTGGCTTTAATAATATGGGCAGCGAATGGCAATGTTGATGGTGTGTTTGTTGCCCGCTTGAAACGTTGGTAAACCCTTATTCGGCGGTGTTTAGGACGATTTCTGCGGCGGTGTTATCACTTGTTGGTGTCGTGGCTACCTTAACCGAATCTGGACGGCGTGGTGGCTTGAAGTGGCCGTCGGAAAACCGGCTTGATTGCCGCACTGGACCGGAAATGTTTGTACCTATGGGTTGGTTTTTGTCGCTGGAATACTTTGAGGGTGGAATAAATTCCACCAAATCACTTACAGCGTTCTCCAAATCAACTGGAGTGAACAGAATGATGGCTCTGGGAGCTATATACTTCAACAATTGTAGAAAATTCGGAAACTTATCGCGCGCACTCGACTGACGACTTACACTTTCCGCTTTATCATCTAGAATAACCAAATTTTCTGGTAAAATGGCTGACGAAAGAGTTGAAATCAACTCTGAAACCGTTGGTCGGGTGGCGTGACTTATTTTTGCGATGGTATTGAGGTTTTTCGGGAATATTCCAGAAAAACTGTTGTTTATGTCCGAATATGTGTGCAAAAATATTAAATGATTTCACCATGGCGTTTACATATGTCAGGGATGGCAAATTTGCCAAAGATGTTCTCAGGGCAATAATGCGGGTGGTTACCACCAGAGTGGTTGTTGTATTGCTATGCCTTGCCGGCGTTACGGCGCCGCCACAAAGCCTACCATCCTGTTGACTCTCCAGTCGAAGGATGGGAGGGAAACCTTAGCCCAAAGAAGTTTGTGCTAGAGCTCGATCGATCGGGGGCATTACCTCATAGGTTGTCGACACCGCTCCTGCAGGTTAATCCTGGCTCGTCCAACAGTAAAGTCTTGCCGGACCTCCCTCTAGCGTAGAGCTAGAGTTTGGTCACCCAGGGGCCTTACTGAACAGGCTGCCAGTATCACTTGCAGGATTAGTTATCGACGCATCCAGAAGTAAAGTCTTGGTCAACCTTACCCTATCACTTACTTCATTGGTGCTGGTTTGGTTTTGGCCTGTTATTTGTCCGGGCTCATGCCCTTGGTGTTATTAGTATCAGGCCTACTGCTTGTAGACGCAGGCTGGTTCTTCATTTGTCGCTGATGGTGTTTAGTTCTCCGAACTCGGAGGCTGCGTTCCGGCGCGAGACGACTGGGGAAGCTGGTCGAGTAGTAGGTCCAGTTCGTACTCATCGTTGATCTCGCGAGGTCCCGGTTCTCCGGATAACTGGACTATCACTTGGTCATTCACCAACCGCATATTCCGGATCCCTCTTCGACCGAAAGTCCGAAGACCAACTTGCTTATGCAACCGCACGGCTACTGCGCTGTCTCTTGCCTCCAGCTGCTGTATTGCTGCTCGGCCACTTTCCTTTAGTCGCGTAAAACGGCTCAGGATATCAAATTTTCCTCCCGGAGTAGCGAAGGACAGAGTTATTTGATGCTGCTCCGGATATAGAACCATCGGAGACGTATTAACAATTGTCACTTCTTCTGGCTTGAATTCTAATAGCAACCGCTCGTAGATGTCCTCCACAGCCCGTCGCGGATCGGCTATCGCTGAGGCTGAGAGGTACCGAATAGTAACCTTGCTGTCGGCATATCCCAAAATCTTGCGGCGGTTAACACTCTCCTCGTAGGAGTTACGGGCGGCTTGCTGTTCTCTGGCATAAATGATATTTCGGCGACGTGCTTGTTGCGCTTGGATGTCGATGTTGACCTGTGCGTCCAGTCTTCGGTGCAGCTCTTCGTTTTCCGACCGGTATGTTTGCAGTTCTGCCCGTAATTGAGCCAAATCTTGCGCCCACGCATTGTTCCTCTGCTCGTGCTGAATGCTCATGGCCTGCATCTCGGCTCGCAAGGTCCTGATCGCCTCATGCGGGTCGTCTCGCAGCTGACTAATCTCCTGGCGGAGCTCTATGTTTTGTTGGTGAGTAGATTGCTGCTCCCGTCGAAGGGTCATCACGTGGATGTCGTATTGTGCTTGAAGCTCATCATACCTCGCCTGCTGCCTGCGTATTTCAGCTTGGTCGATGGCTCGCTGCTCCTGGTTTGCACTTACTTCAGCTCGCAGCAACACTAACTCACCTACATCGGCTATGGGCTCACCGGTACTAAACCCGAGATAAATCGGCTGGATGGTATAACCGGCTCTTCGGCATACGGGACAATCCGTTCGAACCTGATCGCGCCAAGTGAAATGGCAGTCTCGGTGCATCACGTGCCCGCAATTGGTGACACAAACGCTGTCATCCGATGGTGCCAGTATGGACAAACACACGCTGCATTCTACGCCGCTTGCCATTCTAACTACCTATACAAACACTATTTAAATCTAGGTGAAAGGAGGGTCTTGCTAGGTGGGTCTGGAAATGTTGGTCCTGAATACTGGTCTAGCTGGAATGATATAGAAAGAAAAAAAATCTCTTAAGACTGTTCATTTAGTTTTCGAACTGAGCACTATATACGCAACCTAATATACTTGAGGGCCTCTGTCAGCAACAAATTGCCAACACTTCACCCTATTGGTGACTAAAGACACTTTCTGCGCCCATCAATTTACCACAATCAACGTAGGTCAGCTTCAGTGTTACTATTTATACGGGTCAAAGAACTTTTGCCAATGTCCTCAATGCTAGATCGGGTTTCTCGAAAATGCGAACCCACGTCCTGGGATCAAAATACTCAACGAACACACGACTACAAAACTATTGCTTTAAGTCTTTCGCGTGAAAAACGCCTAATCTTTTGCCTTTCAGGTCTTCCAGTTCATAAAGGCTGTTGCCTATGGGTTTGAGAACCCGACATTTCAGAAACTTCGGAGCCAATTTGGAATTAAAGTTGTCCTTAAAATTGCTTTGAGCAAAATTCCGACGGAAGACTTCTTGTCCCGGAATGTATTTAACTTGTCGACATCTGGTGTTATATGAACGTTCATTTTTCTCATAGGCTTTATGAAGACTCTTTTGAATCTTGGATCGTATTAACTCTTGGGCCACTGTCTTGGGCACCTGTTCCTCGCCTATATCCGATAAATTACCGAGCCTTCTTGCCAGTTCGTACGTATTCCCGTGAGTAATCATATTTACTCCGAAGAGTGCAAAATACGGTGTCACTGCGATCGCACTATGAACGGCTGATCTTAGCGAACACTCTATGGAAGACAAATGTCTATCCCACTCTCTGTGGTCTTCTTTCATGTACGATCTTATGGCTGACAAAACCGACTGATTCACTCTCTCAGAGGCGTTGGCCTGAGGAGAGTAAACAGCGGTCCGGAAATGTTTAATGCCGAAATTTGCAATGAAATCATTGAATTCACCACTAACGAATTGCTTTCCATTGTCTGAGACAATGGTCTCGGGGACGCCAAATTTGTGGCAGACTTCGCCGATCATGAATCGTACCACGCTCTTACTACTTGCCTTTGGCATCGCCTTAAGAAGTACGAATTTCGTAAGGTGGTCCAGGACTATGAAAATGTAACAATTTCCGTTCTTTGAGCGCGGGTATGGCTCAATGGACGCTGAACCACTACTTCCTTGCCCATTGGTGGTCGCATAATACTATTGGCTGCTTTGGACTCGCGGCATATCTGACATGCGTCCACGAAACTTTTCACCTGCGTTCCCAGGCCAGGCCAGAAGAAATATTCTTTTATCCTTCTCAAAGTCTTGTAAAATCCTCCGTGGCTGGAGTGAGGTGGATCGTGCGCCTTCTGGATAATTCCGTGCGTCAATTCCGCTGGCACCCAAATCTTCCACGCGAAATCTTCGTGTAGTGGTACTCCATCATACGGCATCGTCCTTTTGTATACAAATCCGTCGACAATTCTTAAATCTGGCAGCCGGTTTGCATTCGCCTCTATCGTCTCGATTAATTCCTTATATCCTGGACTCTTGAAAGCCTCATCTTCCAGGTCTATTAGCTTCAACACATCCGCCGCTATCTCTTCCATCTCGTACCTTGATAATGTATCTGGGACGATGTTCAACTTCCCCTTTCGGTGTTCGATAATGAAATCGAAAGATTGGAGATGAAGACTCCATCGAGCCAAACGTCCGCTCAAATCTCTGTGAGACATCAGCCACTTAAGGCTACTGTGGTCGGTAATCACCGTAAATGGCATGAGTTCAACAAACGGTCGAAACTTTTTAATCGCCAATACCACCGCCAAACACTCACGCTCGGTGACTGTGTAATTCCTCTGAGCTGATGTGAGCTTATGCGAGAAATACGCAATAGGGTGTTCCTCATATTTTTCGTCTCGCTGGAAGAGCACTGCTCCTACTCCGAGATCCGAAGCATCACACTGGATAAAAAATCTTCTTGCGAAGTCTGGGTGAACTAGTACTGGACTGGTTACTAAAGCCCTTTTCAACTCCTCAAAGGCAGACTTAGCCTCTTCAGAGAAAACGAAAGCTTTACTCTTTTTGAGAGTATCAGAAATCGGAGCCGCGATGGTGGCGTAGTCCGAAATAAATTTCCGGTACCAACCCGTGGCGCCTAGGAAGCTTCTCACTTGCTTCAATGTTTTTGGAAATCTATAATTTACTATAGCCTCCACCTTAGCTGGGTCAGGTTTAACTTGGCCGCCTCCCACGAGATAGCCTAAGTACCGTAACTCCTTAAAACAAAACTTCGATTTTTGGACATTGATGGTAAGTCCTGCGTCAGCCAGGCAACGTGCCACTTGCTGTAACAACTCCATATGAGTGTGAAAATCCGGTGATACTACCAACAAGTCGTCCAAATACACAAACACGCGATCACGGATCGCCGCAGGAATCACTTTGTCCATAAGTCTGCAAAGCCTTTGAGCTGCATTGCATAGCCCGAAGGGCATTACTTTAAAATGGTAAAGTGGCCTTCCTGGTACCGTAAAAGCGGTCTTTTCTCTGCTGGCCGGATCCAAAGGGATCTGCCAAAATGCGTCCTTCAAATCGACACTCGATATATAATACGTGTCTCCAAGTCGACTCAACAATCCTTCTATATGCGGAAGTGGATACGCATCTTTTACCGTGAGAGCATTGAGCTTGCGGGCATCAAGGCAAAGCCTGTTCTTAGGCCCTTTGCGAACTAGTGTCACTGGATGACTCCAAGGACTCTCACTGGGCTCAATGACTCCCATGTCCAACATGCGATCCACCTCTGCATATAAGAGTGTTTGAATCGCTGGTGAAACTGGGTAGTATCGGTCCTTCACTGGGACTGCGTCTCTTGTATCGATGGAATGCATCTCAAGCTGCGTCCTTCCGAGACCCTTCTTGGTATAGCAGGGGAACATTCGGACAACCGAATTGAGAACTTCCTGATGTTGTGGCGACAAGACATGGGTCTTAACCGCCTCTGAGGCCTGGTCCTCCTCCGCCAGCTCTACCCCGTGAGTGGAAAGACTCTCAATGCTTGTCAGCAACCGGAAAGTTCTCATAAAATCCACCCCTAGATACAAGGCTCGCTCTAAGGTAGGTACCAAGTAGAAATTCATCTCCTCAGACTTATTGTTATAGTTAATTCGCACACGAATTCTACCGAGAATACGATGCGCACTCCCATCGGCTGTTTTAACCGATGAACCAAATCGGTGAACCTGAAGTCCTGCTCGTTCTACCAGCTCTTGGCATCCCTTGCCTAAACAAGTGACTGATGCCCCGCTGTCCACAAGTCCTTCAACTTCAGTACCTCCTATTACGACTTTAGCGTAGAATCGGTTATCTGCCCCCTCAAAAAGAGTTGTCGCAGCAATCTCTCTGCGTACGAGCCTGCGATTGTTATACCTTATCCTCGCTCGCTCGATTCGGTCAGACACTCCAAAGATTCTCGCTCGCGCCTCGCGGTATTCAGCCAAGCGTAGATGGTATGGCTTTAACTCCTTCAATACTGGTGTTCTTACTCCTTCCTCCTCGTGATCTTTGTTCTGCATGATTTCCGTTACTATCTCTTTATTTACGTCTACCGCATCTTCAACTGATTTTTTTCTCATGTTGTTCACCTTCTCATCCTCTGAAGACTCGGTCGTTATAGCCGGTTGTGTATTGTTCAGTTTCGTCGAATCAGGTTTATAATTAGAAACATTGGTATTTTCTAATTGGGTCATGGCTGGGTTGTTAAAAGCTGGTTTATTGGTGACTGGGTTTAATTTTCCGTTGTCCGCACCTCCCCGGTCTGAGGTGGGTACTTCACTGCGTTTCCCTGGCATCTAGGGCACTTCGGTGTAACCGTATCCTCTTTACCACACTTGTAGCAAAACACACGCCTACTGGTCGATGGACAATCTCTGAAAGAGTGACCAACTGCTCGACAATTCCAGCACAACAATTTGCCAGAAATCCCCAAAGCTTCAACTTCGGCAGTTACATCAGAAACTGAGTGATCATTCTCCAGGACTACCTCATGTACTCTGGCAGTATAGTTCTGACGAGCTGGCATCGCTTGCCGCTGTGTCGCCAACAGAGTCTCCGCTCTACGAACTTCGCGATTAAGGTCATAAAGTGTGTCCACCTTAATCGGGAACAAAAGTTGCGCCACTGAAGCCTTCAAGTTCCCCTTCATTATTTCGACAAGTTGGGATTCCCGATACGGCTTGCTCTGTTGGTTCTCCAGCCGCATGATGACGTTGTAAAACTCCTCAAATGTTTCATTGGGCTGCTGCCTTCTATTCAAGATTTGAACTTGCAACTGAAACTCGTTGTCATACCGCTGAAAGTGCGCCAATATGGCAGCTTGAACTTCTCTCCAACTCAGCATCGGTGACAACTTACGGAGATTCCAAAAAAACTCCAAGGCTGGACCCTCCATTAAGGATGGTAGCCCTTTCAGTAAATCAGTTTCGGAACAATAAAAGTCTCGCCTTGAGATGTTCACTCGGTACAAAAATTCTTGCACATTTATTGTTTTAGAGGTACCGTCAAATTTGATTCCCCATTTCTCCAAATCAGGTCTTCGGTATCTCGGGCCTACGGACTCTTGACGTTCTTCCCAATTGGAAGTTTGCTGCGTATCCCGTAGCGCTGCCGACGGTCTCATTTCTTCTCCGGTACTGGGATCAATATTTCCTATCGGAGGCGTGGAATCATACCGGGGCCAAAAACGATCACTCGGCCCTTGTGGCTCAAATCCTTGTTGGTGATAATTCACTGGAACTCCTCCATCTTGTCCTGATCTATCTTGTGGCCTCCCATATCCTGAGCGTATAAACTCATCCGACAGTCTTTGATTACCCTGGGCTGGCATTCCACCGGGCATCATGGTAGGTGGCTGGATCGCAAATTCTGCTATCTCCGGCTGCAAATACGATGTTTCCTCCCGAGGTGTGGTTTGATAGCCCACTGGAGCTGCTGTCAACTGTGGCATCATTCTGGCAGTGGGATATACTCGGTTGTCAATAGCCAAAGTTTGCCGTGTCGCTTCCAAAATGAGTGGTAAAATTCTCCGTACTAGTGCGTCCTCGTCGGAAAGGCGCGCCTCTACCGAGCCCTGGCTATTGGGTCCCGCTGCCCCTAGCCTAGGTGCTGTCTGAGCGTTGAAGGCGGTCAAAACGCTAAAACTCGGTGAGTCGATGGACTGCGTCTGAGCGACTGATCCATCTCCTCTCCTGGGTAGATTTAAACCTCCTGGATGCAAAGTCCCGCTAGATACCACCGGTGGTGCTGAAGCGGTTGACGCTGATCCAGAAACTGGGATCATCGTCTGTGCTCTGCTCGTCGTGGCCACATTAGCCGCTTGGGTCACATCTCCCCCGGAAGCATTTATCTGTGCCAAATCGGTCACATCCGTAGCTCCGTCGAGTGGAGAATGGTGAATCGGCATCTTGCCTTAAAAGTCGAAACCAATTCCAAAGAAGAAAAAGGAAAAGAAGAGATCGAATTATATCCCCCTTAGAGGATTGAATAAAAATCGCGTCGACACCAAGTTTCCCTCTGGGAACACGAGGTACAAAAAAACGAAATATAACTCGTAAACCGATTACGAAGATTGTGGTTAAATCATCGACGAATGCCGATGTCTGAAAATTTGAATTCAAAGAAACTAAAAGTATCGTAGATGCTAAACTAACTAACACCTGTAAGAAAAAATGTGAATTCGAAACTAATAAAAATATAATATAATAATAGGCTGAAACCCCAAAAATAGTATTAATAATCAAGGAAACAGAATATAATAAAGAACAATAATAAAAATCGAAAGATGTATAGCAGATAAATCAAAAACTCTTATTATCAACCTAAAACTCAAAACAGTAGTCAAAAGAAAAAGGGTAATGTCGTAAGTATTAATGCAAAAACTAAAAAAAAAAATTTAAACGGAAACGGGATCAAACACCCAAAAATGGAATCTTTCATCCACAAAACCAAAACAGTACGGGATCAAACACCCAAAAATCATCAAATCAAAAATCAAAAATAATCAAAAATCAAAATCAAAAGCAAAATTTATAACTAAAACCAAACAACGATATGAAAAAGTAAATTGGGAGATAAGCATGTAAGCTTCTCCAGGTAATAAAATGTAAAGCAGGAAGAAAACTACTTCCTCAAAACAAAACATAACATGCCTAAAACAAAACTTGATCAATGGTGGTTCACTGAGAGGCCAAGAGAGGGCAAACGCATGGGGTCTGGTGCCGTCATACGTGACTCACTCTCTCAAACGCTCCTGAATACTCCCTTCGTATTCAGCCGAGTTTCAGATAACTCGTAGCTACCTAAAACTATTACGTACTTCAGAAACAAAATGTAAACTTTCCAATTGAACGCACTGATCATAAGCGAAGCGCCGCAACGCGGTTAGATCCTGAGAATCTCGCCGGGACTGCGCTTTGCTTAGAGATTCTGACGAACAAACGATCGTTAATGTACTGGATAATCTTAACAGATGAATATTCGGCAATATGTCGCAACGCGGTTAGATCCAGAGAATCTCGCCGGGACTTACACATCGTTCACATACTCAACTGCTAAAACATTTAACGCACGGATTTTACTTTAAAAACTTTAATCATGGATGACAAAAACTAGAGTTAGTTTCCTCACTTCGAGCAATTGTCCCTGGCAATGTGCCAGAACAAGACTTCGCAAGTGATAAAACTATACAAAAGTATCCAAAAGTAGATCAATGTTCCGCGGCCTACCCGTCGCAACGCGTCCGAGATACTAAATACTCCCAAACGGGACTTACGGGAAGCGTAAAATACACCGAATAACTTTAAACTACAAATATAACCGGATTATAAAATAAACTTCGGGCCCCACGTTGGGCGCCATTATGTCAGGGTCCACTAACAAGCAGGTCTTCAGCTGGGTTATGACTCCAGTCGGTTGAAAAATCAACCTTGGGAGTCCCCACGTTGAGTACCATTATGTCAGTGTGGCAGTGTGGTCTGCAATTTTTCTTTTCCGAAAAAATTTTATCTTGCGAGTTTACGTGCTGATCGAGTGAGTTGCTCAGTATGCCTTGCGTATGCCGGGCTTGGAACTCGCCGGACGGGGGGGATCTTTCACTCATCGACACAACTACAGCCTGCCACTGAACACTAGAAAACATACCGAGTCTTTAATTTCACACAAACGGATTCTTCGACATAAAATTTAAATAAACGGAGCCCGAAGTTAATTTCATAACAAAAAAAGAGAACACACGATAAAAAACTAAACGGACGATAACACTATAGATGACCTGTAAAATAAAAGTTATAATAAAAGGAAATTTGAATAAAATGGACGTATGTTTTGTTTTGTTTTGTTTTGAATTGAGGGAGCAAAAGTTTACGTAGGATTTCCTGTTTTACTCGTGAGCTGACGGGTGTTAATGTCAGCTTTGACCCTCCCGCTCGAAACTCCTACTGTTTCACCATGACTCTGTGCTTCTCAGAGTCCCAAATTGGACAGATTACCTGGATGACTTACAGCTTACTCCACCCTTTACCTATCGGCCTCTTTAGCCGATCATATTTATAATACGAATTAATTTTGAGTACGTTATAAAATTCAGTTTATTAATAAATTTAAATTGAGCTTACTTTATGACCGCCTATAAACACGGTAAAAGTTATTCGTGATTTCATCTCATTTTATATTGAAGTTAAGATAAGATTGATTTAGCCCCTCAGGGCGAAGCGCTTAATCGTAAGTGGTCGTTTCCAATGGAGGCCTTAAAACTATGCTATCCATTAGCACTTACAATCTAATTAATTCTCCCAATTTACAAAAATCAAAACAAATTATCCACCATGTGTGGTGACACTTACTCGCTAGTACATTAGTGTTAGTATGGCAAGTGTTTTAAAACATTCCCAAAATATCTAGGGATCTTGTCTTTCTTTAAATCTTAAGTGTCGGTTTGTCCGTTTCAAAATCTAACCTACATTCATCTGTGCTCGGTTATGGCAGTTTTAAATGGACTTTTCCGTTAAAAATTCTTTTCTTCCACGTCTTTTGGAACTAAACACAATGTTCTAGGCTCGTCATTCGAGGCCTACGTGTACTTTCCGATGGCCAAACAAAACATAACCGAAAATTCCGGAGTTCAGTTTAGTTTATAACCCTTCTTCAAAAATTCTCACCAGTCACGTATACGGCATACCATACTTGTGGGAACTTTTGATGAATTTACGGGTTTCACTGCATACGACTGAATTAACCTACACTTGTCCCTCGGACACCGCGACTAGATCCCGAGACACTTTTAGGAAATTACACAGTTTGGAATACTTTATCACTTAAAACTTATCGCTTAATTTACATCTCAATAATCAGCATATTACCGGACGATTTCAAGGGCGCTAACAATATTTTAAGGCCAATTGTCCAACCAGGCACATTGAATTCACTATTACTGTGCGTTTAACCTCATCGGTCGGCGATTTATTTGAAATTTTTGGGTATTTAAACTTTCATATTATTGTTTTGATCAATTAGGTTGTGCTGTTTTCGCCCCTCTGGGGCGTTTAAACGAAGTTTAATTTAGTTTTAATGATGTTGGCTTAGCGATTTCGGCCGATTCTTAAGCCATCTTCACCCCTCTGGGGCGATTTATTCGACCTTTCTGGCGGCCTTCGCCGATTCGGTTACAGGATCAAAAAAGCAAAAAGGCAAACAGTGACTTACCCCCTTTTCTGCAGACGCTGTTATTGGCTGACTAAATCTGGCTGTCTATCTGCTACCTGTGTATATTTCTGTGATTTATGGTGTTGACCTAGTTATGGCGGAGCTGGCTTTAATAATATGGGCAGCGAATGGCAATGTTGATGGTGTGTTTGTTGCCCGCTGGAAACGTTGGTAAACCCTTATTCGGCGGTGTTTAGGACGATTTCTGCGGCGGTGTTATCACTTGTTGGTGTCGTGGCTACCTTAACCGAATCTGGACGGCCTGGTGGCTTGAAGTGGCCGTCGGAAAACCGGCTTGATTGCCGCACTGGACCGGAAATGTTTGTACCTATGGGTTGGTTTTTGTCGCTGGAATACTTTGAGGGTGGAATAAATTCCACCAAATCACTTACAGCGTTCTCCAAATCAACTGGAGTGAACAGAATGATGGCTCTGGGAGCTATATACTTCAACAATTGTAGAAAATTCGGAAACTTATCGCGCGCACTCGACTGACGACTTACACTTTCCGCTTTATCATCTAGAATAACCAAATTTTCTGGTAAAATGGCTGACGAAAGAGTTGAAATCAACTCTGAAACCGTTGGTCGGGTGGCGTGACTTATTTTTGCGATGGTATTGAGGTTTTTCGGGAATATTCCAGAAAAACTGTTGTTTATGTCCGAATATGTGTGCAAAAATATTAAATGATTTCACCATGGCGTTTACATATGTCAGGGATGGCAAATTTGCCAAAGATGTTCTCAGGGCAATAATGCGGGTGGTTACCACCAGAGTGGTTGTTGTATTGCTATGCCTTGCCGGCGTTACGGCGCCGCCACAGTATGTCCTAGGCAATGGGGTTTTCGGAAACCTCCATTGGCTAGCTAAAGTGAGAAGGTGAAACGAATTAGCAGCCTGATTGGTTATGCGATCACTGATAAGTCTCAGGTTTAGTAGGTGGGTGATGTCACTGAAGCTCATCAAACTATCGGGCATATTCTTTTGTCCTTAGAAGGCGGACGAGCCCAGCATATGGGCCAACGGCGGATAGAAACCAAAAGAAGAAAATCCAGGTTCGACATATTGCATCCTGGTCAGCGTCTGATTCATAATGGGCAGCGCAATCAAATATCCTGGCAATACGTAAAATGCAAAAACCCGGTGGACTGGGCTTGCCTCCAGCCACCATTCATAATGTCAGTGAATAAACAACGAAAAAGAAAACATAAACAACCCCTATTTGTTGACGACCCCCGCAAACGTTATAAGGACCACGATTTACGGATATGCACTTGGAATGTAAGAACTCTATATAGATCAGGTGCAAGTATCCAATTGGCAGGTGTCATCGAAAGGTATGAGACTGATTGACTTTGCCGCGGCAAAAATCGAGGTCACTAGTGGTACAAGATTCCAACATAAACCTGAGTATCCAATTGGCAGATGCCATCGAAAGGTATGAGACTGATTGACTTTGCCGCGGCAAAGAACGTGGTCACTAGTGGTACAAGATTCCAACATAAAGACATCCACAAGGCTACTTGGGTATCCCCTGATCAAAGAACGAAGAACCAAATTGATCACGTGGTAACTGATGGAACGCACTCATCCAGTGTAATGGACGTACGAGTGATCAGACGATATAACATCGATTCGGATCACTACCTGGTAGCAGCAAAGGCTCGCACAAGATTAAGTAGAGCGAAAATCGTACGAAACCAGAAGCAGAGGAAGCCGGACATCGGAAAGCTGCTATTACCAGAGGTAACCAAAGCCTACTCAAGGAAGCTCTTGCAACTTTTGGCACAGAACCCACCCCCTCTTGTTGACGATCCTGAAGTGCAGTGGAAACCTATTTCCGACTCTACAAAAACTGCCGCAACAACCGTACTTGGTTTTGAAAAACCGATTCGCAACAAACCATAGTACCATGAAGAGTTTCGCACTGCAAATGATAAAAAGGACGCTGCACGTATGGTAAGCTTCAGTCAATTGCAACGCAAGCTGCGACTGAGCGGTGTAGGGAAAATAGAAAGGAGGTAAATCGTCACTTTAGGCGTAAGAAACGGCAGTGGAGAAAGCGCGAGAGCGAGTAAATTGAGACATACAGATGGAAGAACGAAGCCCGAAAATATCTCGGTATCGTTCTTGATCAGAAACTGAACTGTAAGCGAAATACTGAGGAGCGAATGCTAATGCATTGAACATGATCCACTCCAGTCGGAATTCGATTGCCAAAAGCTGGGGTCTTTGTCCGAAAATCGTGCATTGGTTATCGTGCGCCCAATTATCACCTATCAATGCAGGCTGGTAGAACGCATTGGAGAACTGCTACCAAATGAAAATGCTCAGCATCAACGTGCATCAGTGGGGCGAGAAGTACTCTGGAAGCGGCGCTGGATATCATCCTGAATCTGACTGTGGTGTTAGAACGCAGCTCCCAGGGCAATCATTTCTTATCGTCCTTACTGTCTCTTATTGTCACGTGTCGTTCGATTGATGCTTTTGTCGCCGGGGGTGACCAGTCCCCTACTTAGTACAAAGTAAAAACTGGGAGCAGCTTCACTGCGAAACTCGGACCAGAGAGTATGCGTATCTGGTAGCACGGGTGGTGTTGGCCCCCTTGTGGGAGATCGTGCTGGCTGTGGTTGCCACCAAAATCGCTGGTAGAGGCTATGTAGTTGCTTGTATATCAGTTACTTGTAACGAAGTATGCTAGGCAGGTGCATATCCTCGAAATATGGGATCCGTGGCCCTTATCACGGAAGAGGTTTGGATAGTACCTCACTCTTTACCAAGGAGGAGTAGCTCATGTACAGAGAGTTTGCTCAATTGGTAGCTCGTGGACGGAAGAAAGAAGTCGCGCTGGCGGATATGCGAATACGGGGCGTTTGTTCTCCCACGTAATCGTGTATACCAATGGTGTAAGGCTTCCCATTCCTGATCTCTTGGCTGCCCCTCTATGCGTATCAAACATGTTCTTGGTGGGGCGGTGCTCACCTGTGGTTAAGGACTTCACGTCGAGAACCACATTAAATCACGCGGACTCTGTCACGTGTCGTAAACCAAACCAAACACTAGGTTTTTTCTGTACTGTTTTAAATAATGCGAGTACTTGTTTGTTCGTTGTACTGTTTTCTGGATAACCCATAAAAAAAGTGGGCGAAATTAATTTTTTAACCATTGTATTTTTTAAGTTTATAAGGGGTTTCAGTCTCTTGTGCGAATGGCTGTGCATCGAAGCAATTGCACAATGTCTGAGCTTTTATCCATACTCCAACAATAAAACGTACACGATTGCAATTGCTCAAGTCTTGCTTTTTTGCAAATGGTTAAAGTCGACGCGATTCACTCAAACGCATTTCTCTCTCACGTCATATCTTGATTATTTCATACTTTTTACACACTCCATGTAATTTTAAATAAACATGGTTGGAATTTCTATAGTTAGATACTGTAACATCATCAGAAAATTAAAATAATCAGTGAAGAGAGTAAGAGAGAGAGAGCAGAGCATTGGCGCTTCACTCGTTTTCTTTGTTGACATTCCACTCCATGAGTAAATTTTCGTCGAAGTACAAAGTTGCCACCTGAAATATTAATTTAATCTCAATTGGGATTAAGAAGAAGGTTATCGCTAAGCTGACATTTAAATACGACATTGGATAATTGCACAGAAAAAAATAACCATAGGAAATATTGCCTAATTTGTGTTTGGTGATTTTTATTGTATGAGGACAAGAAACAGTGGCAATGCTGAATTTACATATGTATGTTGGCAACTCTACTTTTTGTTATTACAATGTCAACAAACAAATTTGGGGGTGATAAATACCACAACTGCGGAGCAGAGGTCCAAGTCGCCGAGAAATAGTCGGCGGCGGCGGCTGACTGAAAAATAGCCGGCAGCGGCTTAAAGTCGGCCGAAGCCGTCAGCAGGTTATGATCCATGTTTGGAGAAAAACTGCGATTTTTATGTATTTATTACAAACAACGTAAAAATAAAATTCATATATGTACATAAATACGTAAAATAATAAATATAAATTCAATAATAAAAATGCTTTTTAGTCCTTTGCTAAAAATTGTTCAACTACCTTCATTTTATCGTGAACAAAAAGCTGTTTTTTAATTGTTGCCGGTTGCAAACGACATCCTTTTTGGTTGATACATGATCCAGCCACAGAAAATGCCTGCTCGGATGAAGCAGATGTAGCTGGGATACTAAAACAAACATCTGCTAGCTAGCTTGGCTATATTTGGAAACACCTAAATAACAAATTTTATTAGATGAATAAATAAAAATATTAAAGATATTACTTCTTTATGGTGTTGCCACCAGTTAGAACTTTCCATTTCATCAACTTGTATGGCAAGATTTTTTTTAATTTCCGTTTCTATTGGATCTTTGACTGCAACGGACAACGGATTTGATACAAATGACAACATTTGTTGCCTCGTATCCGAAAGTTTCTGTGAAAATTAAATAATTTGTTAAATCTTCAAATAATTTACAAATGTTGACAATAGTTTACCTGCTTTTTTCGACTTGACGCACTGCTGGTGGATGGTGTTTCAGCCTCAATGATTTTTAGTTTTTTAATTTCGACCAGTAACAATTGCTCTTTAGAAATATGACAGTCCGTATCGTCCATCAGAGCCTGCGTATTCGGTGTATTACCAAACTTTGATATTTTTCTTAAATATTTTTCCAAAGTCGGCCAATTTTTTTGTCATGGATCCAATATTGCTGCAACTAAGAGAATTTTTAAAATTTTGAATCGCTTTCTGAAATTTGATATAGAAAATCTGCACAATTTAATAGTGAGATCGAAGAATGAGTTTTCATCGACTTTTTTTAACGATGTTATTATATTTTCGTAGAAATAAATACAAGCTGATATTGTTGGATACTGCTGGCCTTGTAGATATTGAGTTGCCTTCTCAAAAATTGCTAAAAATCTTTCAAATTGTTAATAATTTCCTTTTCCATATCCGGAATTATTAAAGGATCCTTTTTTACTCTTAGCAAGATTATATTTATGATGTCTATGTTTTTAGAAAAACTTCTTATCATCACTAACAGAGAATTCCACCGTGTGGCAACAGAATTTTTAAGGGATGTGACTTGGCTGGTATTGAGAGCTTCTTCCAATTCAATACTGAAGTCATCATCGACACTCGGATAGTCTTCATCTGCTTCAAAACTTTCCACTAGTTGTTGGGTCTCAAGAAGAATAGTTAGCAGCTCATCTTGCTGCTTAAGATTGTGTAGTCTCCTAATTTCTTCGGTGCTATACATTAGGCTAGTATATATATTTTTTTTTAATTTTCCCACGATTGCATTTATGTGTTCAAAGGAAGAATTTTTTAAAACGTCTTGGGTAAGAAAAAGGTGCAATCCACACCGGGAAATGTATACACACCGGGAAATGTTTTTCAATTTTAATGCAGCAACAAAATTTGAGCCTCCATCGGTAACTGCACATATGTTTTTGTTCTCTAACTTAAATTCTGAAATTGCATCTCCTATTTTATTCGATACAGCTAATCCTGTGTGAGGTCTAGGGAAAATTTCTGTTTTTAGGGTCACGTTCTTTAGTTTGAAATGTTGGCTGTAGTGAACTTTGAGGTTTATGTAAGATAGACGTTTGAATTTGTCGGACCACATGTCCAAGACCAAACATATATTTTGTGGTGAATTGTTTAAAATATCTTGTACGTGTTTATTATATAGATCGTTTACATCATTTAAAGCTGTTGTGGATACGGTGTATGCTGGGGGCAAACTCATTGTGGGACTTAAATATTTTAAATATTTTTGATATCCATTACGCTCAACAATAGCAAACGGTTGTAAATCTATACAACACATTTCCGCAGGTCGTCTTGCATTTTGGAATTTGTTGGCTTTTGTTAATTTTGGATCAAAAGTCTTTGCAGTCATGGACGCGTTCGTTTTATATTTAATAGATTTAATATCGACGTCATGTACGGATCGCAAATGGTTGATTAGGTTTGATGCTGATGTAGTTTTCCCAAAACTTGTTAGAAAAGTTAAAATTAGTATTCCCTAAGTAACACAAAAATAAAACTAACTTTTTTTTTGAGCACCATTTCATCACTTTCAAAACATACTTTGCAAAATTTGAACTTGTCCAAAATTTTTCGGCTGCTTATGTATAAGTATCCGAAATAATTCCAGCATTCTGAGTGTCCACTTTCACACACAATTTTGGCTACATTTTTTAATTCGGATTTTCGTCTTAATAGGTCATACGTAATATCGCCGGAAGGCAATATATATTTATTGACCACATCTATTTCTTCTGAATCGGAAGATGAAATATCCGAATCATCAGTTTTTTTAACGAAAAATTGTTTTATATTTTTTCCGTCATTTTCCTTTAAGTTAAACTCCACTTGTAAGAAAATAACAGAGTATTTTCTGCCTCAATAGTGCTGTATTTTCTTAGAGTTGCTATAATCTGTTATTGCCTAATGTAACAAAACCAATGTAACTTAAAGGATTGCCAATAGAACGCATTTCTTTTATTTTCATAAATTTTCTGAATAAGGAAAAAGAAACCAAAATGCTAAGTAAATTCATACATTTTGTTTAAAAAGCATTATTCTAAAATACTTTATATTGAAATATCGGCTAACAAATATTAGCCGAAACCAGCCGCTTGTGTCGGCGGCGGCTCAAGCAGACAAAAATAGTCGGCGGCGGCTCCGAGACGACTTTGAGCCACATGACTTGGATCTCTGCTGCGGAGTTTGTTTTCTTCAGAAACTACAGAACATCTTCAACAAAACGGACTATTGTGATTTAACTCTTAAATTCGGCGACGATTCGCAATAGAAAGTACATCGTTTGGTGTTAAGTGCCTCAACCAATTATTTTAATGATTTGGAACAGAAATGTGAGGTAGTAAAAAATGCCTCATTATATCTATCTGCCTTAAGGCGACGTCGTGAAGGTCGTCAACTTCAAGTACACCGTCGCCCTGGAATTTGAGCTTAAGATGTACATATAATCGACTATTGCGGGCATCTAAATACAGAATATAACTGTTCTATTAAAATTGTTCCAAGCCCACAGGCGTACAATGGAAATACATCCACATGTAGTATTGTGGTAAGTGACAATATTCCGCAACAACCTCAACAGCAACAGCATAATGTTAAGCAAAATACATACACTCGTGTTACGTCGCCCAGTATACGGTGAAACAGAAAAGCTGAACAACATCTACGCGTAACAAACAAGAGCCTAACCAAGATGAGAACGTTGGTGGTGGTTATAATCTCTTAAAGAAGTCAACTCAACAGCAGTACCACATCGTTACATAACCTTGTGAACAATTTAGAAAGGGATATCTTAACAACAAAGAAAGATGATGACAATCCCCGCCGAATTTGGGGATGATGGAGACTATGGTGCAGCCAGTATGGACGACAATACCTCCGCGCACTCAATCACTACAGCTGCCTTTCGAACATCTATAACACAACAGCAGTGAATAGCAACAAGAATATTAAATTGGAAATCATGCCAAACCCAGGGGGTCAACCGCAGAAGATCATAGTTAAGAAGGAGCCAGCTGAAACTGAAAACAAACCCAGTGTTGATGCAGCAGCAGTCCATAGAGTAATACTTAAGAGTTTCCATTACTCTCTTCGATACCTCTTCATGACGACGAGGTAGTAGGCAAATTCATAGTTTTATTTGCTGCGGTATTTTACCAATTTTACACTTTCGTTGGACATAAAACGGACAGAAATCAAAGGGAATGAGTATTTTCGTTCAATGCAAACAACATGAAACATAATTTAGCTGTCGTTAGTATCAATAAACACTATTTAAAATTAGTTCCCGTCTTCTTTGGTCTTCCATTCTACATCATTTCCCTAGTACCTTTTCGATCTATACAATTAAGTGGGCATTCAAATTGATTTGATCCTCAAACTTTAGAAGACATCAAACGTTGATGTAGTTTCCGACAAGTCGATGATTATTTGATTTAAATAAGTTTTATTTCAAAAGTTTTACATGATATTGTCTTTTGCGTTATGATTATAAGCTTAACATACGTATGTATAAAATAAAACAAATATATATGTATGTACAAAAAAACAAATATTGTTTCTAACACTGTTCACAAATTCACATTTTAAATTACCCACAGTAAATTTTGTTCATTGGCTTTTTTTTATTGGGTAAATCTACAAATATGCAAGGCAAATTTCTGTATGGCTTGACAGCATAAAATTGCCTACGTTTATTGGTAATAATGCCAAATTAAATAGCTGACCCTATGTTGCCCAGTGCATTACCCATAAATGTGGGTAATAGTACACAAGGTTTTTTTCTGTGTGTGTGATATCAGATCATGAATTTGGGAAAGTTTTTGGTATGTATAAATGACGCTTAAAATCGTTATTCTCCCTCAAAAGCAGATTCTTGGAAATTTTAACTGGGAAAGTAAACAAAGAAAGCTATTATGAAGTAGCTAGTTTTCGGACAGCAAAGGGCCGATTATGGAAGGCAACCAAGCTTCAGTTGCGTTGTCATACCCTCTATTCAGTTTTTATGAAAATTTCGTTCCCATAAAAAATACGTGTATAAAAAATAACGAAAATTTCCCGAACCGTAAATTTCGCCCACTTTTCATTTCCTTGGTACTCAACTCGTTACGAAAATATTGTAAGTAAAATGAATGGCAGGGTTGTTACGTCAAAGTTATTTCGTAGTGTTTGATAAGTCTGTGGGATAAGTCTTTATTTGCAAAGTAAACCACAGATAGGTTGTAACTCTCTGCAAGCAAAAATTTCTGCTTATTAAGCCCCGTATTCAGTTCTTGCAAAATTTTCCTAAAAAATTTTGTCATTTATCTCTAAAAGGAAAATTTTGTTACGGAGAGTTACCACATAACTCTGATTTACCTTGCAAATATTTTATTAATAATTCATCTTTGCACTCCATTTTATTTTTAACGCGTGTGTTATGACTTCTGTTTATTAAAATAATCGAAATGTCAAAATTCCGGTCCCAAACAATTATCAAACAATTGTTTTCATACGAAATAACTTTGTCGTAACAACCCTGTACTTGATAATGCCTACGACATTTTCGCAATGAGCTGAGTACCAAGCAAATGAAAAGTGAGCAAAACTTTCGGTTCGTGAAATTTTTTATTTTTTATACTTGTACTTCTTATGGCAACGAAAATTTCATAAAAACTGAATACCGGGCTTTAGAGATAAATGACATTTCTTACGAAAATTTCGCAAGATCTGAATACCGGGCATCAACTGGCAACGCCACTGAATTAAAAATTGTCAGTTGCCGTAGATAACAGTGTTTTGCCGTTGATAACAGTGTTTTAAGACTTCGGCAACTGTAAATATTGTAAACAGTCTAAAGTGAGCTACAGAAATAAAAGTGTCTAAGGAAAAAAAATAAAAACTTTTTTAATAACAAATATGATGAGTTCAGTGCAATTGTTTTTGATGTGGAAGACGAAGGACAAAACGCGGCATCTTTTAGAGAACACTTTGAGAAAACTCTAGTAACAGATTTGGTTTAGGCCCAAGTGTCAAAAAAACGCGGTTTTTGCCGGGTATGTCAAATCATTATAGTTAAATAATAAAATCGGCAGCGACCCCCTATTTTCGGAGGGCGCTACATTTGTGGGACCATCTGCACTGCTCAAGGTAAGGTCTTTCTTTAGTTGATCACGTCAAAATAAGACAAAAACGTTAAATAAAATATTTCTATAACTTGCTAGTTATCGAGATATTGAATATTTAAAATTTATCGAATATATAGTATATATTTTTTTTAATTAACACACATGTTATAGTAAAGTTTTTGTTATAAAGCTTTCTGCGTTGCCAGTCTTGTGGTATAACCTTGGCTCAACTAACGTTGTCGGTGGTTTCACCATTTATACATAAACAGGAAAGGCTACTTTAGTTGGAATGTTTTGTTGATAAGTTATACTAATATAACAATTATTTTAATAACAACGATATAATTGTAAATGTGCGATTACAAAATTCGAATCAGGTATGTTGACGCCAGACATCCTGCCTTTACTCACGATGACTTCATTGGGAACAACAGGTGATTGAAGCAACAGGTTGTTGATTTCGGGACAAACACATGGATACTAGGTTCTATTTTATATAAGTTGTATTGTATTGTATAAACATTACAACTATAATTTACGCCATGAATATTATTAAGTTTTACATCGGTTCTGAACGGTTGGAAACCCACGTTCTAATGTACAAGAGTCGTGCACACTTCCCATTGCACCAACGACAACCACGACACTATTTATGGGTTTACAAGTAATATGCGTGTTTTGGTTACACAGCTTGTTTATATAATCGCTTGTTTTGTATGAAGCACTTAGCGGAGACTTAGCGAGAACTTAGCGACGCGAATCATTTTCGCTAAGTTTAAAGAAATTTTATTTTCGACATCTTTTACAGTTTTCCATCCTTTTTTATATTTTTGAATAAAATTACTTATCGCTAAATTGCCGTTTTCTTTGCAACTTAGCAAATGGAAGGTGCGCGTTTTGTGGATGAAAAAGGCGTGTAGAATACCTTTCAAACATGTTTTACGGTTAGGTTTGTGTCGCCAAATTGGAAAAATCCGCAGGCCCAGTTGAAGAATGTCGGGTACAACTCTGACCGGCTTATACTATATTGCCGTTATTCAAAAAAGATATACATATCGATACCTTAATATAAAAAACACAACTCATGAAAGCAAATTGTATAGGAGAAGGAAAAAATTTACAATACAATAATAACTTGTGTCTTCATCAGTTTTCATATAAACTGCAGGAGATTTGAATACAAGGTGTATCAGGACGTATTCAACAAGAATCTGTAAAAACCTCGATTTCAAAAAATTATGAGTTGGGTCTTTTTTATATTAAGGTCTATATCAACTATTTTCACTAAAAACGAAAATGGGGTTGGTACATACGGTATTAGTTGCTTATGGTAGGTAGGTAAAATTGGGAATCATTACGCGTTAAACAATAAGAATATAGGCAAGATTGGGTGCAGTGCTATAAGGCCATAGGCAATAAATCCGTATTACATTATTTCTCATCACATTGAGAAATAAGGCCATATGGCTTTATTTCCACAGAAAAAGTGCAATAACACCATACCAGTGTAAAACGCAATCAATTGTATATTTCACTTCTTCTGTGGAAATAAATCTATATGGTCTTAGCAGAGCTGTAAACGAATCATTCTCTTTTTAATTAACTAGCGAATCATTCATGCACTGAATTAACAAAATTTTGAATTAATTATCTTCACAAAAAAAAGAATTGAATGGAAATTGAATCAATTCAAATTCACTTTCAATTTAAATGAATTTGCAATGTGAATTGCAATTCATTTCCAATTCAAATCTGAATTGGAAAACTGAATTGCAATTCATTTGAATGAATTTTGAATTAAATCAAATGAAATGGAAATTCATTTACAAATCATTTGAATTGATTTTGAAACAAGACCAGTGTAAGTACTCGTAAATCTAATTCATTTGAATTAATTCAAAACCAATTAAATTCAAATGAATTGGAAAATAATTGCAATTAATTCTAATTCATTTGAATCAATTCAAATGAATTGCAATTCATGTTGCCAATTCAAATTTGATTTGGAAATGAATTGCAATTCATTTTGCAAATTCATTTGATTTGGAATTGAATTGCAATTGTAATGAATTGAAATGAAAAATGAATGATTCATTTCCAGCTCTGGGCCTTAGTTCTTAATGTGATGAGAAATAAGGTCATATGGATTTATTGCCTATGACTTTATAACATATTCAAAACAATAGACTTCAAAAACAATAGACTTTATCAAAAATGTTTGTAGAAGCCGAAAAAATTAAATTAAATTTGTCTATATCTTGCATTAATATTAATATTCGGACGGTTAAAGAATTTTGTTATCTGTGGTAGTTCCAACAGCGGCCTCTGAATATATTTCTTCTGTAAGTAATAATAAAACTTTCAGTTTTGGCGGCCTTAGGTATTGCAGGTCTAATACTTTACATAGTTCTTATCTCGGGAACTATAAGTTGCCTGAGTAATGAAATTTATCAATATTTCTACTACATATATTAATTTGGGTTTGTTTTATTTTTATGGTTTTTTTTTTCATAGATAAATAAAAAACTGAAGATGGTGGATTTGAAAGTAAAGGGAAATTTTCCATATGGCGCCGGAGTGGTGGATATGGGTAAATATCCCTGGAAACCAAAACTATTAAAAAATGTATATAACCATGCTTTTTTGCCTTTTGTATTTTCAACAAATATCAAAAGCGATATGCTTTTCTATTATTTATATTCTATTTTGAAATTTAAAGAACAAAATCGAAATTAAAATAATTTTTGAGTGCTTTTTCGTCGCATCCGAGTGAAAAATGGTCGAACGGAAATAGCCTTTGCCCTCTGGTGAAAATGGTGATTAAGCAAATGAATCATCTATGGTTTTTATTTATCTATGGTTTATTTGAAACAGTGTAGAGCACTAAATTAGTTCTAGTAGAAAAAAATAATATTTACATATTTTCTATGTGACCCAATTTCATGCGATGTGCTTTAAGCGAGTTACTTTGGGAAAACGTACTGCCACAGAATGTACAACAGTACGGGCGTTCCCCGGTATGAATTCTAGTATGTATATTCAGATCTTTGGAATATTTAAAACTTCGTACACATTGCGAACATTTATAAGGCCTTTCGTCCGTGTGTGAACGCATGTGTGTTGCTAATTTAGTGGAAACCCGGAAAGTTTTTTCGCATATTTTGCATTTATATGGTTTTTCCCCAGTATGGATTCGTCGATGGCAGGTTAAATCTGATATACGTGGAAATGCTTTATCGCAAAGGTCACATTTGAAAGGCTTCTCACCTGTGTGACGCCTCATATGAACAATCAAATGAGCCTTATTGGAAAATGATCCACCGCAAATGAAACATAAAGGTCGAACTTCAGTTTTTTTCTTGGAACCCTTTTTCGGTTCGCGCAGATTTTGCTCATTAGTTTCTGATTCCTTGTCGTGTTTATTTTTAATGTGATAATTAAGATGTTTCTTTTTTGTGTACTTGCGATGGCACTTCACACACTCGTGTGTTTTTTCCTTGGTAGGTAGTAGCATTTTAACCGAATCTGGTTCGTGCAACGTCCTCATATGTTTATACATATTACAACTCCGAGTGAATTTTGCACCACATACAGGACAAGCACATTTTCGATCTTCTGGAACATGAGTATTTCGAAGATGACGCGATAACTCTTTGGAGTTATTAAAAATTTTATTGCACTGCAGACATGGTACTGCAATGTCGATATCTTTGTCTGTTTGAGTTAACTTTTTGTTAAAAACTATGTGGTGCGGTGTGGATGCACCCACATTCTTGGCACCCTTTAGATTATCTGATTCATAATTGTCGTCTTTTCTTCGCTCGTTAAAGACAATTGACGATAACACTTCATTGTCATCCGTGTCGCATTCTGAACCCCCTATGCCATTATTTGTTGAATTTAAATCATCTAGATCATTGGAGTCATCCCTATACAAAATATATCAGATGAAGAAATGTATACGTTTTATATTTACAAGCGTAAAAACCTTACAGATGTATATCCTCAATATTTTCTGCACCAATTTGTTGAATCTCTTTCACAATCTTACTTTCGGTAACATCTATCATTTTGGGTTTTAAATTAGGCAGCTCGCTTGTAACTGGTGCTGGCACGTTATTTGTATTATGCTCCTCATTATCTTCATAACTTTCCATTTTAATCTCTAAACACTTTTGTATGTCAACTTCTGACTCTTCCAAACAATCTAATGTATGGTTATGATTCAGCTGGCCCCATAGCTCTTTATCGACTTCCTGGGCCTGTTTTATGAATGCGTGTGACAACTTTAATTTGTGAGAACAACAGGCGCATATATGCTGCGGCAGATTACTGTTTTTGTCGTCCGCAATCTCAAACAAAAGAGATGTAAATATATAGATTTTTAATATAAACTTATGGCAGTAACATTCCGGGACTTACATTTATTTTGGTCACCTCCTTCAAAAGTTTTGCGTACGATATTTTTCTTGGAGGTTCGTCAATCGCCGGCATCTTTAAAGAATGTAACTCATTTGATTGGTTAAAACATGTACGACACTTGTTTATTGCCTGTCTATCCATGTCTATTTTCGATTTTGTTAGGTGATTTTTAATATTGAATCCAATGTATTTATGTAAATACCAATAATAAAAACTATAGTTGTGCCATGTAAACACTTTTCATGGCGTTTGTGTTGCTTCTTCTTTTTCATCATATGTTTCTCACTTCGGCATTTGATTGTCAAAGAAAAACGTTTAAATACCAACTTTTGTTACGGTAAATTTGAGTTTCCAGCAGAAGTCTAACGCGAAGTTCAGATTATAGCTCGACCCATAGAATAATACATACATAGATAAACTTATTCTCTCATCTGCCGTTTCAGTTCACACCATAGAGTAAATTTATAGTAGAGCCGTCATTTGTCTCATCTGACGTTTCCTTTCACACTCTTCGTGATGCGGTCGGTGTGATAGAGAGATGTTTGACGAAAAGTGATATACACCAGGTGGAATTACAATAACTTCTTGCTTTGATTTTTCGTGGTTCAAAACAACGAACAAAATAACAACAACGGCATTTTGTTTTGTGTGTTAAAATTAATGTGTTAAATACAACACAAATGTATGCTAACAATAACAGTCAATAAAAAAGTTTAAAACACATTTAAATTTCACAGTTTTTCACCAAAATGGCATGAAAAATTAAAGCAAGAAGTTATTGTAATTCCACCTGGTGTATATCACTTTTTGTCAAACATCTCTCTATCACACCGACCGCATCACGAAGAGTGTGAAAGGAAACGTCAGATGAGACAAATGGCGGCTCTACTATAAATTTACTCGTTGGGTAAAATAAGTAAGGTAAACTCGTTAGAACAGCTGATTTAAACATATTACTTGCTTAGGTGTTTCTCTTATGCCAAATTCACATGCATTTTGTTTGTGTACTTTTTTGTTTACTTTTACAGTAGATACACACACGAAGAAAATTTGACAGATTATCGACATCAAACAAAAACAAAATGCCTGTGTTTGTTGTAACAATTCCTAGTGCATTTACCTTACTTATTTGACCATGGCTTGAACTAATTAAAAATTTGAAAAATTGTAAAAGTAAATATGACCAATTCGAGGTGATAACAAGCCTCGTTTGTAAATTTTGAATCTGATGGAAATCGAAAAAAAATTTTTGCGTCAGATAGTCATAAACTGAGCAGGAATGAGAAATATGTATATCTTTGGGGGAGACTTCAACAGTCGTCACCAGTCATGGGGTTGTACAAGAGCTAACTGTTGGGGGAACTTCTTGTACGAAAAACAGGATTCCTATAATTTGACTATAATACATCCAACTGAAAGCACACACATACATATGTATATACCATCCCAGTTAAATCGACAAAGCTCTACTCTAGATATTTTCATTACAAATTGTGATGAATTATTTACCTCAGCTGAAGTATTAAACGATCTTAGTTCCGATCACTTTCCCGTTAGGTTAAGCATTAAAAGTCGATGTGACACCGTACAATTTACATATTACGACTTTAAAAATGCGAATTGGCACAAATTCTCGCGATATACATATAAACAGACATCTTGTTCTCCCTATTGAAGAGGTGCAGTTTCTAGCATTGACTTAATTGACAGCATTTGAACATTTTATTAATACTCTGAATGAGGCAATTGTTTATAGTGTACCTCTGAAACGCAAGAAGCATACCAACAAACAGTTGCCGAGAAATATAAAATCTAATTCGGAGACGAAACTACCATCTCCGAAATTGGCTTCGATATCGAGATACTAACGACTACTATGAATTCAAGATATTAAATTCTGCAATAAGGTGGCAGATTGAACAATTCCGAAATTCGGCATGGAATCTATTATTGTCTACATTGGACAAAGGGTCTCCTCCTTTTTGGAACCTGATAAAAATCGTAGGGAAAAATTCAAAATCATTCCAAACTTGAAGGATAATAACTCACGCTTCTGCACAACTGCTGAAAAATGCGAAATATTGGGTAAAACCATTTTAAATAATTGTAACTACTCCGCAAATTTTACTGACTGCAACGGATAACCAAGTAAGGGACACGATTAACGAATTTTATTTCCACTTTGGGTTGAATCAAGTTCATACTACATACGAAAATATTACTGCTATAACTAAGGGACTTAAGTCAAGGAAATCACTTTGTGCTGACGGCATAAATAACATTTATCTCAAATCTCTTCCCAGAAAAGGTATAATAGTTTTGATCATATTCATTAACATCTGTATTATGTTGGGTTACTTTCCCGACCAATTTAAAGAAGCAAAGGTCATTGCCATCAAGAAACCTAATAAACCTTCCAATTTCCCATCTTCATACCGTCACATTAGCTTATTGTCTTCCATTAGCAAGGTTATAGACAGATTTATAAAAAAAAGTCCAAAAATATGCTTTTTTTTTGGTTCACTATGCTATTTTGGGCTCAGCAAGCAGTTTAGGAACAAAGTCCTCTATCGACGGACAAAAGTCGAGCTATATCAGACTCTCATTTTACCTGTCTTGACATATGGCTCCGAAACTTGGGTCTTATCGCAAGCGGATGAAAAACACCTGGGAGTTTTCGAGAGAAAAATTCTCCGTAAAATATATGGTCCTGTAAGAGAAAACGGCGAGTACCGACGTCGCTGGAACGCAGAGCTATATAATCTATATTCTGATGTGGACATAGCTAGGCGAATCAAATTAGGCCAATTGCGTTGGCTAGGCCATGTTATCAGAATGAATGAAGATAGCCAGCGCGAAAGGTTTTCGATAACGTACCCGATGGAAGCAGGAAAAGAGGACGCCCAAGACTCCGCTGGAAAGACCAGGCAGAAGAAAGAAAAGGCGAAGGATAGAGCCAGTTGGAAGAATATGTTGAAATTTGTTTTAATTTGTTTGTTTAATTAATATGTGTAAGACGTCTGACCTTATGAGGTTGTAAAATAGTCAATAAAAGTAAAGTAAGGAGTGTATATAGGGTAGATATATTTGTAAGGATGAGTTTATTAACTATATACAGTTGATATTCTCACAATATAACAACCCACGAATACATTCATGAATGTTTGGTGACATTTCTTAACCACGTAAATCTAACCATATACTGACCCAGATGTTGCAAGATTAAGAGCCATTGATATACTTATGTGGTACTTCACCACATGTGTTATAACTTGTAGTCCGTAAATTTCTCATACAAATGTGTGTTTGAGGGCATATAGTATTTTTTTTTATTTTTTTTACATAGATACTCCTCCAAAATGTCCACAATTTCCATTAATTTTAATGGATACAATTTGTTTTAGTCGAATTATTATGGGCAAGGGCGAGGAGAGAGGGTAACAACCTAAAGTTACTAATCTTTTAAGGGTACTCTACATTTCTTTAATTCGGAAGCGTTCTGCGTCTAATTAATTAGTCTCAAATATCTTACCATTTTTGACTTCCCAGCAAACTTTGGGCCAAATATCTCAAAATTTTGACGTGATAGATATAAACGGTAAATCCCAATTATATCCAAGAAAGCAGGCTTGAATTTGATGCATCGGTTGGTCCATAACTGATTTCCTCTATGTGAGAATTTTTTTAGAGCACCTCAAAATAAGCCTAAAATATAAAATAAAATCGATAAACAGCTTGGTTATAGAGATACCGATAGTTTAAAATATAAAGAAACATTTTAAAATAATTTTTTTCCTTAGAGAAAATCAAAAAAATAGCTCGAAAAAGCCACACATACAGCTTAAAACACTAAGATTGCGCAGCATGTTCGTAAATTCAAACTGTAGCAACATTACACACGCAATGCATCAGTTGATGCGCAAACGTTCTTCATATTTGTATCATACAAATGTCTGATATACACAATAGGTTTGTTTCTTTACTTTACGCTGCAGCCACACTTTCAAGTTTTTGTTTCAAGTTTTGTACACATACTGCTTGTCAAAATTCATGTAAATTGATAGCTGTGACGTAGGCTGCACGCAACTTGAAAGCAATATTAATTTTTCATAAACCTTCATGTCTTCTGTATAGCTCTATGAATCGCAACATATCATTGTATTTATTACCTCTACTCACAAACATTTTTAATTATTTATAATATTTTAATATTTGTAAAAGTAGAAATCAAAAAATGATGACGGCAGAATATTTGTAAAGAGGAAAACGAGAAACTGTTCATGACATATGTAATCAGCTGTTTTCTTGAAAGAAAATTGAAACACTCCACTTGAAAGAGAAATTGAAAGCAAGTTCCTTTAAATTTTTAAAAGTGTGAGTGTATTAGTCATAGAGTAAATATGGGTAGAGAAAATCTTTCACTCACCAAATTTCTGACAGTTGTCCTCGTGTGATGTATACGTTTGATGTTGAAAAGAATTGCTTTACTAATACCAGATAGAGGCAATGGTTCAAAACAACGAACAAAATAACAACAACGGCATTTCGTTTTGTGTGTTAAAATTAATGTGTTAAATACAACACAAATGTATGCTAACAATAACAGTCAATAAAAAAGTTTAAAACACATTTAAATTTCACAGTTTTTCACCAAAATGGCATGAAAAATTAAAGCAAGAAGTTATTGTAATTCCACCTGGTGTATATCACTTTTCGTCAAACATCTCTCTATCACACCGACCGCATCACGAAGAGTGTGAAAGGAAGCGTCAGATGAGACAAATGGCGGCTCTACTATAAATTTACTCTATGGTATTAGTAAAAAAGTATGAATGTATTGAAACTTGAAAGGCAAAAATTGACCGTGTAACCCCAGTGTTACCGCGGGATCCCGCGGGAACCCAAACTTACCCAAACGCGTTTCTTTACTCACAAATTGGGCAAATGAGAGCGATTTTTTGTTTCTCTTTTTACCTAACTTACCCAAACTTTTTCTTCGGGTACGTTTGTGCAAAGTGTCAAACAATCAGCTGTTCGAAACGTCAACATAAAAACATATGTATTAGGTCTGTCTGCGTACTTTTCCAGTAGCAAATACTCAGTAACTTTTTTGGGAGAGTAAGAACAATTTTACTCTCTCGGTTAAAAATATCTCAAAAAGTACGCAGACAGCATCCAGTGAAATCTTGCAAGAAAACAGATGATCGGTGTGTAAACAGTTGAAATATCAAAGCAAACGAATTTTAGCATATGTGTCGCACGGTCGCACTGTATATTTGCACGTTTCTAGCATGAAGTAAAATGTTTTGTTTATTATAATTTATTATAAACGTTAAAAATCAACACAATTGTAACTTCTTACCTCTGCCATTGTTAATTTCAACTTTTATTTTCATTTCACAAAAATTATTTCATTCAAACAGTAAATAAAAACAGCTGTTCAAACTAGTTGCAAAATCTTGCAAGCAGAAATTTCTCCAGCAACATTTTGCAAGTTCTCTAACTTCCAACTGTCAAAAAATTCTCTTTTTGGCTCTCTCGCTGCAAGAGATTTGGAGTACGCGACAACATTTTGCAAGATTTTGCAACATTTTGCACAAAATGATGCAAAATATGTGTACGCAGACAGAGCTATTATTTGTGAAAAAATAACACAAGTGAAAAAAAATTATTGAATTTACAATTTTATTAACTTGAAAAGTGATTGCTTTGAGAGTGCTTATTTAAAGAAGGTGGGAAGTGTGCAAATGAACAGCGAAAATTAACATGATATGTACGATTTGTTGTCAAGCATATGTTTTGTGTTGTGACATTTGTTTTCGGGCTAGAAAAGTGGTTTTTTACGTTTCTTTACTTTTAGGTAATATTGAGTATTTGAGAGAGAATTTATCTTTTACTCTCTTTTACCCGAACTTTACCCAAAAAGTAAAGAAACAAAGCTAATGACTAAGTTTAAATGTTTATATTTTGATTTGATTAATTTTATTTATGGCTTAATTTACTTAATTTTTTATATTTCATTTGCTTTAGAGAATTTCCGCGACAATTTTATTGCATTGGGCTTGTCATACAATTCGCATATTTAATTCAACACAAAGACGATCAAGAAGTATGTACATCGTTTTTGTTCAACACGTCTGAGCATCAACAAAGCATCTGCATCACCCTATTGGCATCAGTGATGCCAGATGCTCATCTGATGCATTTACGAAAAAGCCCGCCCACGCAGAAAGCTTTATAATACTAAAAAGCGGCAGCCAACCAAAGACAAAGCAGAAAAACTTTTATCAATATTCGAACCTTTGATATCTCGATAACTTACTGAGTTATTGACAAATTTTATATAATTTTTTGTTTTTAATTTTCAAAAGAAACAATTTTATTTAATTTGGTTTTTAATTTTCTATAAGAAACATTTTTATTTAACTTTGTTTCCATATTTAAAACTGCGAGATTTGTAATCTCTTGATATCCAAGCGATTTATCGATTTTATAGTTTAGGCTTATGTTGAGGTGCTGCCCAGATAGAGAAATACCTATATTACCTGTAAACACGCATATATCAAAATATTCAATTTTGACGTTTAAAATCTCCGTTGTTTAAACGGTTATTGGGCATTAAATGAAAGCCAGAATTTTTGGCTATTATCGGATATTTCCCGACACTTAGCTTGGTATCGAACCCATTTTAAGATATTTAGCTTATTTCTACTAGTTTGTATTTAAAAGGATTTTCAACGCCCACAATCAATAAACACAAACCTTACGTATTTTTGTTAAGTTCCATTTTTGAATCGCTACTGAATTTCTTCGAATAAACTATAATCTTTTTTTAAACTTTATTTTAGGCTACCAGTTGCATTAATGATGACTGCGGGGCAATATCTTCCATGTGCCCCAGCTTCATACGATGAGCCTTAAGTGAATTGCTTTGTGTGAATGTGCTACCACATACTGTACAGCAGTATGGCCTTTCCCCAGTATGAATTCGCATATGGATATTTAAGTCCTTAGAATATTTAAAACTTCGTTCACATTGTTTACATTTGTATGGTCTTTCATTGGTATGTGATCGCATGTGGTTCGTCAGTTTAGTTGAGACTCGGAAAGCCTTATCACATAATTTGCATTTAAAGGGCTTTTCTCCTGTGTGTATACGTCTATGTATCGTTAAGTCAGATATTCGAGGGAATGCACGATCACATAAATCACACCTAAAAGGTTTCTCGCCAGTGTGTCGTGTCATGTGAACGATTAGATGGGCCTTGTTGGAAAATGAACTTCCGCACACAAAGCATAGGGGGCGAATTTCAGGCTGTTTCTTATCCGATTTTCCAAAGTCCTTGTCAGTCTTTTCTTTGCAGGCCATGCTACTATGTTTTTCTTTAATATGACAGTTGAGCTGTCGTTTTTGAGTGTACCTTCGTTTGCATTTATCACATTCAAAGGGTTTTTCTTTAGAAGGTAAAAGATCTTTTACTGCTTCCGGGTCGTGCAACTTGCGCATGTGCTTGTACATGTTGCAAGAGCGTGTAAATTTTACGTCACAAATGGGACATGCACATTTCCGGTCTTCAGGTAGGTGGGTATTTCTTAAATGTCGCGATAACTCTTTGGAATTATTGAAAATTTTATTGCACTGCAAGCAAGGTACTGCAATATCAGAATCTGTTTCTTTTTGGGTATCAGTGAAATTCTCTACACGTTTCTTTTCTTTTCCAAGCTTTCGTCTTCTTTTCGGTGGCTGGTCGGCATTAGTAGTTAATAGTCTTGGTTTTGTTGTTTTACATTCTAAAGCTTTCAAACGGACATCCTGGGACGTGTCATCGTTCAAAGCGTGATTAGAAGTACTCCTACTTTAAAATAAAATATTAAATGTAAGTTCTTAGTAAATTTCAAAGTAATTATACTCGTCCATGTCATCGGCTCCTTGTGTAGATTGCATTTGCTCTTCTAGAGAAATTTCATCGCTAACTTCAGCCTTAAATTTAATTACGGAATTGCAAGAATTTTCGGCATTATCATCACTTTCCATTTTTATTTCCAAACATGTTTGTATATCAATCTCTGATTCTTGCAAACAGTCCGATTTTGGAATACTCTCAATTTGCAGTTGTTGTGAAAGGGACCATAACTGCTCATTTACTTCTCGAGCCTGTTTTATAAATGCATGAGAAGACTTTAATTTGTGTGAACAGCAACCGCAAATATATTGAGGTATTATTCTGAGATTGTCGTCTTCCATCTGCAACGCGTTAAAACAATTGTAAGTACTGTTACAAGTTGTTTATTTCTACAAAATAAAACTCACGTTAATTTGGGCAATTTCGGATAGAATTTCGCCGTAGGACATTTCCCTTGACTCTTCAACGACTGCCATCATTTTCAGGGAATATAAATAATCTGATTGATCCAAACACGTACGACATTTATAATTTAACCGTACACTGTCCTGGTTTCCTTTTCCTGGCGTCATTATCGGTTGTATATTTATTAGACCATTGTTTAATTTACGCACTTCCTTTACTCTCTTTATTTTGTTGGTATTTATTGTTTTGATATGGTCTTATTCATGGCAGAATTATCTATCGGGTAAACGCGTCAGCCCAGCTGATTTGTAGTTTTTTGAGATTTCAATTTGATTTTAGGCCTGATCATGTAAGTCACTTTCACATTCACGTTAATTTTCGACGTCATCTCGTGATTCAATTAAATACTTGACGATTGATTTTTGTTCCAACATTTATTGTGTGTGGCCAGTTTTATATGAATATTGGCGAAACTATTACGGCATGTACTTAGTTTTGCTTAGAATGTCACGTGAAGTGACTTGTGCGACAAAGTCGTTTGTTTCTTTTTGCTTTTTAACAAAATTCAAAGAATTTCAATCAAAATGTAATTTAAAGCATAGACTTTGATTTTTTTTTACATTTTCTGTACATAGTGTTTTTCATTATTCAGCAAATTTTGACAGCTTATGAATGAAATTTTTTATGAAATTTTCGTTCCCACACGAAGTACGTGTATAAAAAATAACGCAAAATCAGTTAGGGTTGTTACGCTAAACTTATTTCGTACGAAAACAATTGTTTGGGACCGGAATTTTGACATTTCGATTATTTCAGTAAACAAAAGTAATACCGCATGCGTTAAAAATAAAATGGGGTGCAAAGATGAATTATTAATGCAATGTTTGCAAGGGAATTAACAGATATGTGGTAATTCTCTGTAACAAAATTTTCTTTTCAGAGATAAATGACGAAATTTCTTACGAAATTTTCGCAAGAACTGAATACGGGGCTTTAACCACGGAATTTTTAATGCAAATACCTAATAGATAATTCTACCATGCTCTGCATTCTTTCAGTAGCAAACATATGTAAAAGTTTAGATATTTTGACACTGAAGACTCCAAACATAATCAAATACGCTACAGACGACGACGTTTTTTTATACATAGGATTTTTATTGCAGGGAAAAATCGTCACGAAAATCCGCTGCGGCTGTCGTCTCGCCGCTAGAATAGAATCTTTTCTAATTTCTCTCAATTGAGAGAATGAAGTTGCCATTGAAGTGGTAATACAAAAGAAATTAAAGAAAACGGCTCAAAATGATTTATTGCTAAACACAATACAATAAAAGTGAATACTTAATTTTTAGAAGCAGTAAAAAAAACTTGAATCTTATACAACAATAAGTGTGTTTTTTAATTTAATTGGAATTTCAACTTCCCACTTAAATTCCGACTTAAGCAATGACAATGTTGCCACATGTTAAATTTCAAGAAATGACAACAAAAAGTTATCTTAGATAAATTTTGTTATCATTTTTTGCGAATGAAAATGTTATCAAGGAGAGACTCCAAAGCAGAAATTTGTAAATTGGCTTACACTTTTTAAGTTCATTAAAATTATTTTGTTTAATCGAAGACTACGTATACTTTTATATCTCTAATGGCCAGTTTTTTAGTGGGTAGTTAACTATCGGATTACTTAATCTTAATTCTAAGTTAATTAGAGGTCGCCATATTGTCAACTAATATGGCAACCCTTGTATTCTTATTGGAAAAAACGTGTGTTTTGGATAAATACCAAAACAACAAAGGGGAACAAACAAAATGGAATTATGTAAAATAAGAAATAGATGCATAAAGTCGAAGTCATTTTAACAAAAATGTGTAAAAAACTATATAGGCGCAACAATTTAACGATCAAGACTCAACGTATGTGTACAAATACGCAAATCTAAAACATGTATTTTATACAATCTTCATTTCTCCCTTTGACACTCAGTAATTTGATTGTCAAAATAATATGGTTCTCACTATAAGTTAACCAACCAACTTTGGGTGGTTAAATCGTAGTTAAACAATGACTAAAAAACACAATTCGATGTTTAACCACAATTTAACTAAGAAACGAAGATCACCACTGACTGAAAAACTGACCATAAGTTTGAAGGATAGACTATTAATTCCGATAGAAAACAAAATTGGAAATAAATTGTTCACAACAACGCTCGGTAAAAGTTATACACATAGAATAATACACACATAGATATACTTATTCTCTCATCTGACGTTTCATTTCACGCTCTTCGTCGTAGGTTTGTAGAAATGAGAGCAATTAAATTTAAAATTACCTTACACCAGGTGGAGTTACAAAATATGTTCACTTAACTATTTCCTGTTGTTTTGGTGTAGAACTGAAAAATTGAAATGTATTTTGCACTTTTTTGTTGACTTTTATCATTGGTATACATTTGTATTGTATTTAACACAACTAGTTTGCCACAAAAACACGAAATTCGGTTGCTGTTCCTATGTTGATCGCTGTATACTATTGCCACTATCTGGTATTATTGAACCCATATTTTCCACCATCCAATGTTTACTTTCCTTCGTACCTATGAGCCAGTCTATACGGGGGGACATGTCGCTGCTACTCTGTCGCTGCGAGCTTGTATTTTCTTTTGCTGTCGCTTCGTGTTTCCTGGTGTGTTTACATGAAGCGACACTCTTTTGCTACTCTTAAGCGAAACTTTGACGTTTGATCGGCCCAGTGTTGTACTTTTGCACATTTGTACTTTTTAATGGACCAAAATGTACTTTTCGATTTCCCAAGGTACCATAAACAAAAAGTTTATGTTAAATCACATTGACTTGTACATATTGAATAATACAAACAAAGAATTATCGATTTTTGGTGGCACAATGTTAAATATGAAGAAACTTCCTATTTATAGAATAATACCAAATTAACCACTGTACCACAATTTCGGTTCCACCACATCATCCGCACCAACACCACTCTGTTTGCTTTTATCAACATCACGCAATTCTCTTACATACTGTGATCTCAAACTGTGTATTTTCTTCTTCACCTCTTCCACAGTTACATCTTTATTAAATTCTTTGAGTTGGCGGCATATCTCAAACAGAGAATTTGAGGGTTTAGCTCGGTCCATATATATAGGATGGCGCACATTCTCGTGCTCTTGATATTTTATTATTAAAAGCTCCACTAACTCTTTAGACCACATTTTATATTTATTACCGGTAAACAAAATTATTATTTATTCTTCACATAAACTCGTACGTACATACTTATCCGGTCTCGGACAACCCCGGGGGGTCAGGGACCTTACAAAACGAAGATAACATATTTCGCCAACCAGTTCGATCTTTTGCTTTATCTCTCCAGTTGGCAATACCAAGTGTACGCAGGGATTCGTCAACCAAATCCCTCCAGCGGAGTCTTGGTCTTCCTATTTTTCGTCTTCCTTCGAGTTCGGTTTCGAAAACCCTTCACGCTGGTTCATCTTCATCCATTCTACTGACATGGCCTAGCCAGCGCAATCGCTTTATCTTGATCCGCTTAACTATGTCAATGTCAGGATAAAGCTCATACAGCTCATGATTCATGCGTCGCCGATACTCGCCGTTGTGCACTATAGGGCCATACATTTTTCGGAGTATTTTTCTCTCGAAGACTCCTACAGATGTTTCGTCTGCTTGCGATAGGACCCAGGATTCTGCGCCATAAAGCAAGACAGGTTGAATGAGAGTCTGGTACAGCTGGACTTTTGTTACTCGAGAGAGGGCTTTATCTCTAAAGTGCTTGCTTAGCCCAAAATAACATCTATTCGCAAGCACAATTCACCGCTTGATCTCAAGGCTGACGTTGTTGTTTTTGTTTACGGCAGATCCGAGGTATATAAATTCGTCCACTACCTCGAAGTTATAACGGTTATCAACGTTTACGCTTTGGTCTAATCGCGTGGAGGCCCTGTTCGTTGAAACCATTAATTTTGTCTTGTCCTCATTCACCGTCAGACCCAATTTCTCAATTCTCGAAAAAACCGCAGTAACTTCTCTAATTGTGCGCCCAATAATATCTATATCATCAGCATACGCGAGCAGCATGTGACTTTTGCTGCTGATGGTTTTATTCATATTGACTGCAGCTTTTCTCATAATGATCTCCATTAAGATGTTAAAGAGATCGCACGATAGGGTGTCGCCTTGCATGAGGCCTCGCTTAGTTTCGAAAGGTTCGGTAAGATCCTTACCAACTTTCACTGCGGATTTGGTGTTCGTCAAGGTCATAATGCAAAAGCGTATGAGTTTTGCAGGAATACCAAGCTCAGACATTGCTTCATAGAGTTTCTCCCGTATCGGACTATCGAAGGCTGCTTTATAATCGATAAATAGATGATAGGTGTCGATTTGTTTTTCGTGTGTCTTCTCCAGGATTTGGCGTAGCGTGAAAATCTGGTCAGTTGTCGATTTTCCAGGCCTAAAGCCACACTGGTATGGTCCAATCAGGTCAGCGATAATTGGTTTTAGTCTTTCGCACATTATACTTGATTGAACCTTATATGCTATGGATAAAAGGCTTATTCCACGGTAGTTGGCACAGATACTCGGGTCACCTTTTTTAAATATGGGACATAGTACACTGAGACTCCAATCGCCGGGCATGCATTCATCTAACCAAATTTTGCTAATGAGCTGATGCATGCACCTTATCAGCTCATCGCCGCCAGCCTTAAACAGCTCCGCCGGTAATCCATCGGCTCCTGCGGCTTTGTTGTTCTTAAGCCGGGCAATAGCTGTTCTGACCTCGTCTTGGTTAGGAGGGGAGAAATCGACGTCGTCGTCCATATTGTGATCGATTGTCCCATCGCCATCGGATATCTCAGGTACTAGTAGCGCGGAGAAATGTTCTCTCCATATTCCCAACATGCTCTGCACATCTGCGACGAGATTTCCGTCCTTGTCTTTACAAAAGGGGGGCCCTGAACCATGTCCATTAGTTCCGTTTTTAACTTTTTGGTAGAATTTTCGGGCTTCGTTCTTCCTTCTGTATGTCTCAATTTTCTCACTCTCGCGGTTTCTACACTGCCGTTTCTTACGCCTAAAGAGACGGTTTACCTCCTTTCTCTTCTCCCTATACCGCTCAGTTGCAGCTCGCGTTGCAATTGACTGAAGCATTACCATACGTGCAGCGTTCTTTTCGTCATTTGCTATGCGACACTCTTCATCGTACCACGGTTTATTGCGAAGCGGTTTTTCGAAACCAAGTACGGTTGTTGCGGCAGTTTTTATAGAGTCGGAAATGGGTTTCCACTGCGCATCAGGATCGTCATCGGGAGGGGGTGGGTTCTGTGCCAAAAGTTGCGAGAGCTTCCTTGAGTAGGCTGTGGCTACCTCTGGTAATTGCAGCTTTCCGATGTCCAGCTTCCTCTGCGTCTGGTTTCGTACGATTTTCGCTCTACTTAATCTTGTGCGAACCTTTGCTGCTACCAGGTAGTGATCAGAATCGATGTTAGCTCCTCTGATCACTCGTACGTCCATTACACTGGATGAGTGCCTTCCATCAATTACCACGTGATCAATTTGGTTCTTAGTTCTTTGATCAGGGGATACCCAAGTAGCCTTGTGGATGTCTTTATGCTGGAATCTTGTGCCACTAATGACCATGTTTTTTGCCGCGGCAAAGTCAATCAGTCTCATACCGTTGTCGGAACTGTCAGCATGTAGACTGAAATTGCCAATAGTTGGATTAAACACATTCTCCCTTCCTACTTTGGCATTAAAATCTCCTAGTACAATCTTAATGTCATGGCCAGGGCAGCGGTCATACGTTTCCTCTAGGAGCTCATAGAATATGTCTTTGGCATCATCATCTTTCTCTTCTGTCGGGGCATGCACACAAATTAGGGAAATATAAAAATATTTCGCTTTTATGCGGATTGTGGCTATTCGTTCACTCACAGGATTGAACCTAGAGACTAGATGTCGCAGTCTTTTGCCAACTACAAATCCGCAACCAAATTCATGTTTTTTTCATGGCAACTGTAGTATATATCGCAGTTTCTTTTTCTTGTGCAGGCATGTCCTGTCCATCGCATTTCCTGGATAGCGGTAATGTCAGCCTTATAACTTTCGAGGACATCTGCCAGTTGGATACTTGCACCGGATCTATATAGAGTTCTTACATTCCAAGTACATATCCGTAAATCGTGGTCCTTATAACGTTTGCGGGGGTCGTCAACAAATAGGGATTGTTTATGTTTTCTGTTTCGTTTTTGTATTTTCACTGCCATTATGAACGGTGGCGGGAGGCAAACCCAGTCCACCGGGTTTTTGCATTTTACCTACTGCCAGGATATTTGATTGAACCTGGATTTTCTTTTTTGGTTTCTATCCGCCGTTGGCCCGTATGTTTGGCTCAGCCGCCTTCGAAGGACAAAAGAATATGCCCGATTGTTTGATGAACTTCAGTGACATCAGTCACCTACTAAACCTGATTTGATGCTCATTTGTTTCGCCTTCTCACTCTAGCTAGCTAACGGAGGTTTCCGAAAAGCCTTTGCCCAGGACATACTGCGTGGAAGTAGTGAGCTGCTTGGACTGCCCAATGAAGGAATCATTTCTGGCCACTCCCAAGTGAATGGCAATCAGAAACTTTCCACCTCCACGGACAGTCCCATGTCCGTACATACATATGCATACATGTTCATATGCACATAAGTTTGAATTTCATATCCACACATTCGTAACATTACAAGAACAGGATGGGAAGAGTACTATATATAGTACTTTTTTAAGTAACAATATATAGCCTAATACAAACCGAATTACAAATGCATTCTCTGTTTGCCTTTAGCAAAGTCTATCCGAAAATATAAGGTCGTATAAAAATAAGTTTTTTAACGCAACATGAATTTCATTATATTCAATTCATTTCAATTTAAAAAACCTCAATTTTTAGCAGAAGTTGTAAATATATCAAAAAGTACCAACTTAGGCCGAAAATACCCATTTAGTACTTTTCCAAACTAGTATTTCTCATCCCTGGCGAATAGTACGAAACATGTAACCACAAATGTCAAAGTGTCCCCTCAATTCTCATTTCGTGCGACACTGGCGACCTCTCTTGCTTCTCTATACCCCTTGTCCACAAACTCGTGTCCCCTATCTCGTGTCCCTGCGACATGTCCCCTCGAATAAATAGGCTCTATGACGTTTAATTTATTGAGCGAATAAAAGCTTCTATGGTATGTATTATTCTATGGTTATTCATATTGATCATGGTAGAATTATTTACCAGGTATAGTCGTTTATATGTGTAGAGTTTGACAACTGAAACGAAAATAAAATGTCCGTTGTTGCTGCTTACAATTACAACAACATTTGCTGGTACCATGTATTTGTTGGCACGTGTTGCCGTATCGCATTTTTTCCACCCATTACAGCAAATGTTGCCACATTACGAAGTATTAAGTGTGGATCGTTTTATTTGGAAAGCAGTAAGTGGCGATAGCTTAATGGAATAAAAAAAACAGCCTTAGGCCGACCACACACTGGATACGAATTTAAGTCGTACGTAAACGCACGATATTGGTCGTACGAATTGAGTGCGCACACTGAATGCGTTTGTCTGCGTTAAATGTAAATAGTTTTTGCACTGATACCGCATTCGTAAAGGCTTCTTCAGTACGCTATGAATAATATTAATCTGTATCTTCAAGAAAATTCACTTCCTATTCTGTATCTTCAAGAAAATTCACTTCCTATTCGTAGCAGCGGCGTCGTCACTGTCATAGAACCCAATGGATGCGGGAAATATATGTAAAAAGAGATGAATTCGGTGAATTGCAAGAATTTTATCATGATCCCATACCCTTTTCATGGTTATGAACGCACGAAGAAAGAAACGTTTGAATATATTGTAAACAGTGTGCGACATATCCTTACAAAATTCAGTAACTTTCGCGACACAATATCACCTGAAGAACGATTAATTGTAACTGTGAGTTAAAGAAGTAAAAAATGTGTTTTATATTTTTTATTGAGAAATCTTATAAGAAATACATTAATTTATATTAGGATTAAAATTCATGATGTAGTGACTGAGAACGCCTTTTGGCATTTCTTGTAGCAGAACTCTTGATTCTTTCGACTATTGTAGTCAACACTATACTGAGTCGAATCAGTGCAACTGCCGATTCCGAATAAAGTGTATTTGTTCACTTCATAACGTAATAATTGATGAGGAGGGTATTCATAATTTGCCTACGGAAACACCGTGTCAACCAAATGAAGTCAGAAACATATTTATGACTACAGGAGATAAAAGGAGCTCACAATATAAGGAATGCACTTAAAAACTGTTTTTATCGAAATAACAATTAGTTATAATGTAATCTATATTTGTCGTAAATAAAATAACTTTCTTATCAGATATTTCCATGCCTTTTGATACTTCATTCCATGCTCTGCGCTGAATGTCGCGTAGGTGATAACTTGAATCACTTTGATCCCATACATTTCTGGTCATACATCACGTTAATAAGATTTTCGGTTTCTATTTCCATAAACTTTTCAAAGAGCACGTGCGAATTCGTATGAAAATCCCAACAAGTTTGGATTGAATTCGTACATCTGATATACACGTACATGTACGTACGACTAAATCGCACCCAGTGTGCGCACTTTCATAGTACTTCCTATGTTGGAATCGTTCGTGCTTGTTCGCACGACTAAAATTCGTACGTATTCGTATCCAGTGTGCGACCGGCCTTATTATTCGTCGCAGAATACACTCGTGAATGTGTGTCGTTTATTTTGTTCTTGCGTTCACATACATCGACTGTTCGTGAATTTTTTCATCCCAATATACGCGAAGAATTTGCGAGTTGGTGTGTGGTACAAGTAAACACTCATGTATGGAAAAAGTAAACACTCGTGTATGGCAAAAGCAAACACTCGTATTTGGGTAAAAATAAAAAAAACCTTTCGCGATCGAAAAATGTAATTGCTTTTCGCTTACACAGTTTTCTTGTGTTAGTTGCAAACATCTCTTGGACGAGTGAAGAGTATATGCATTAGCAAAATATAAAAAATGGAAAGCAATAAAAAGAAAAAAATTTGTTACTGAAAATTCGCATCATATCACGAAGAAAAAAACTATACATACATGCCTCATTGAAAATTGCAAAAAAGAACTAAGCGCAACATGCAGCTCAAATCTTAAGCGGCATTATAAACTGGTGCATAACATTCTTATTGAAGGAGTGGAGATTCTTTCAAAGGGTATAACAAAAAAATACCGTAACTAAACTAAACACTACTTTAGAAAAAGAAGAGTTCCTAAAATGTTGTATTGGACTAGTGTTAAAAAAAATTTCCGTTTCGTCTTTTTGATGATGAGTTTTTTAAAAAAATTGTTAGGCCTTACGAAGAAAAGTTTGAAACCAGTTTAAATATTTCCAATATTCTTGGTAACTCCAGTCAACAAATAAAAAATATCATAAAAAACAAAATAATTTCATTAAAAATTGACGTTGACATTTTAGGGGTAAAAATACAATATATACGTGATTTTAAAATTTGAATAAAGTTCTAAAAAGTGGTTTTACATTGAAATCATAAAAAATTGGAATGCACATTGGAAGTGACATATTTTCCTGATTTCGCACAGATATTCAATTACCGCATCGTATTATTCGTTTTGTTTTTACCAAAAACTAATTTTCACACAGGTATGATTCAACTAAATAAAAGACACACAGCCCAATATTTGAAAGAGGAAATAATGAAATGTCTTGAAGAATACAATATTGACATAAACCAAATTTATTCTAATACTACCGACAATGGCGAAAATGTTGTCAAAGTTTCAAAGCTACTACAAGAATTACAGGATGACAATTTAACGACGGCAGCAGAAGATGATGAACTTATCACTGCAGGTAGTATGTATAATGCAATTGAGTGCCAACTAGTGTTTTAAGTTGTTAGGTGTGCAGCGCACACGGTACAACTAGCGGAACATGATGTTATTGGAACTTTGGAAACTGAAATCAAGGATGTGGGATCCTCATCTTGGATGGTATTGTATGTATTGATCAGGGTCTATCAGGTGATGTATGTACATATATATACACTGGAAACATAATTGAGTGGGTCTTCTGTCTGTCCTACGTCTATCTATCGAAAATTTTCCACTATCAGTGGGGCTCGCCCCCCTTTCCTCCCTCCCTTTTATATTTTCTCCTTGGGCAATCACAATGGGTCGACCGATCTCCGAGTGTAGTGACGATAAGTTGTATACTGTCTCTCATTGTCACGTGTCCTAAACCTAACCTAACCTATTGAGATAGAGATCGTGGGACCCTCGGTAGTGGGAGCCAGTCCATGGCCCTAGCACGGTTTATTTTAACGGAGATTCATTCGGGTCGACCGATCTCCGAGTGTAGTGACGATAAGTTGTATACTGTCTCTCATTGTCACGTGTCCTAAACCTAACCTAACCTATTGAGATAGAGATCGTGGGACCCTCGGTAGTGGGAGCCAGTCCATGGCCCTAGCACGTGTTAGTTTAACGGAGATTCATTTGCTGAGGTTTAATTTTCCCTTGTTGCTACGTTGGGGTGAGCTCGATCTTGCAGTTTCCTGCAATATGACAAGATTTTTCACAATTGTAGCACTTTGGTCTAGGCTAAATTGCGCCTTTATAACGCTTTGGAAGCGTTTGGGTTCCTTCTTTAAGATCGTTTATGGCACCCTTCAAATCTCTTTCCTCCGACTACATTTCAATTTTCCGAACTTTTTATATTTGAGGCTTAGACACAAATTTTGCTGTCTCTTGTGGCAATGCAAATGAAACAGGTTCAGCGAATGTAGCTTTTTGAGTTGCAAAAGTCACCTTTACGTCAGGATCACGGATTCCGTTAACGAATGCCGCGATTTCAAACTGGTCCAAGAATGGGTGGGACTCCAGGATATGTCATCAATACTAGCGGTCTACCTTGGTCGCAAAATTCTGTAACGTTTCATTTTGCGATCGCCACTATACTTGCGTTGCAACACAGCCAATATTTCATCATACTTGTTTCTGGCATCGATGGGAACGCTCTGAAAGACTTCTGATTTGCTTCCTTTCCGTTCCAAAATTAGCTATATTGCACACGTTGTTGATGTCGACCATTTTGAACTGGAATTTGAAGACATCAATTGGGGTAGAGCCATCGAAACTAGGAGCTTTCAGCCTACTAGAACCTTCAGACATTACTCGCACTGACCCCTCTTGCAACTGGAGATCATTAAGTTTTCATTCCAATTCGGCGAATCTTTCGTCAACGTTATGTTCTACTTTCTCTAACTTATGTTCGATCTTCTGCTCAAATTTCTCGAACTTCTGATCAGCCTTTTCGAATTTATCGTTCACTTTTGTTTACAACTTCCGAGATTTCTTGCAGTTTTTCATTTGTGGCATTTAATGTTACCTGAATAATTCTGGAATTTTCATTGAATTTCCTTTCAAGTTTCTCGTTCATAATTCTAGAACATTGTAGAAACATCTACATTTCCAGTGACTTATTTTCCACATACTACATACCTCCATATACTTTTTGCATTCGAACTGATATGTATCGAAGTTTCGGTGTTATCTGCAGTTATAAGTATAACTATCTTGCTGCCAGTTGTCGGTTTATCTAATTTACTCAACTCCTTTTTTAGTTTCTTCAAACTTCATCGGTGTCTTTAATTCGTAATTTCACTTCTAACACCAATGTTACGACTTTACTTAATCTTTATTTAGCTCTGTTTTATTTCCACTAATAAAACAAGGTTAAATTTTAATTTCGATACGCACAACAGTTTTAATTCCTATAATTTTATTTATACAGTACAACCGTTCACTTTTTTTACACAATTTAACGTTCACAATTGTCTACATTAACCGTTGTTTTATTAATACTTCACGCTGCTTAGTTTCCGGAGTTTATTCACAGAATGCCAAAAGCATCCGCTATTTATACCAACTCACCATACTCAGATGGTGGTATTTATCGTTCTCTCGACACACTAGATTAGTGGAGAGATATGAATTCATAATACTGGTTTGGCGAACTGGTGTTGTTGGAATGCATACTTTTAGGCACAACACTAATCCGTTATTTACAGTAAGCCAAATAAGTAAGCATGCATATTACGTTACTGTGATATAAGTAAAGCTTTAAATCGTAACAATATATTGTTACGAATAACTAAAAGCTTTTGTTTGCTGTTAATGACTCTACTAACAGTATGTAAATAACAGGCGGTTAGTGCTGCGCCAGAAAGTATGCATTGTAACAACGTACCAGCTCGCTAAACCAGTAGCATGAATTCACCTCAGTCAAGATAACTCTCCGCCCTTCGAGATTGTTCTACAAAGATAAGCAACAACAACAACATCCAGATTCTAGAAGGTTCTTGAATTCGCTAGATATACCTTCATTTGAGTATGGTGAGTTGGTATAAATAGCGGAGGTCTTTGGAGTGGAGAGTTCAGTTTGTGATTAACCGCCGTAAAGTAAACAACGCGATTTGATAGTAAAATACGAGACTTGTTAAAGTGTTATAAATAAAGTAAACTGTTGTACTATATAAGTAAAATAAAAGGAATTTAAACCGTTGTAATTATCGTAATTTAAAACGAACCTTGTTTTATTATTGTGAATAAAACAACGCAAAAAGGACGAATAAGGAAACTCGTAACATTGGTGTCAGAAGTGAAATTACGAATTAAGGACAACGATGAAGTTTGAAGAACTCAAAGTTGAACAACTAAAAAAGGAGTTGAGTAAATTGGATCAACCGACAGCCGGTAATAAGGTAGAGCTGCAGAGGCGATTAATAGATGAATTTAAACGCCGAAACATCGACAATGACACGCATCAGTTCGAGTGCAAAGACGAAATGGAGGTTTGTGCAAAAGAAGCAACTGGTAATGTAGATGTTTCTACAATGTTTGCTGCCATGATGGCCAAATTGGACGAAAATTCTAGAATTATGGACGAAAAACTTGAAAAGAAATTTGGTGAGAATTCTAGAATTATGAACGAGAATTCTAGAATTGTGGACGAGAAATTGAGCGAAAATTCTCGAATAATTAACGACAAATTGAATGAGAAATTTGGTGAGAATTCTAGAATTATGAACGAGAATTCTAGAATTGTGGACGAGAAATTGAGCGAAAATTCAAGAATAATGCAAGAGACATCTAACGCCACAAATGACAAACTTCAACAAATGTCGGAAGTTATGAACAACATGGAAATACATGTTAATGAGAAATTCGAAAACTTCGAACAGAAGTTCGAAGAAGTTGAACAGAAGTTTGAGAAAGTCGAAAATGATGTAAGTGAATTGCAAAGAAAAATTAATGAACTTCAGTTACAAGAGGGGCCAGTGCGAGTAATTTCTGAAGCCTCTAGTAGACTGAAAGCTCCCAGTTTCGATGGCTCTACACCATTTGACGTTTTTAAATTCCAATTCGAAATGGTCGCAATTAAGAACTTGTGGAACAGCAACGACAAAGCAGTAGAGCTAATTTTAGCACTCAAAGGCAGTGCAGCAGAAGTCCTTCAGAGCATTCCCGTTAGTGCCAGAAACAACTACGATGATATACTGGCTGCGTTACAACGCAAGTATGGTGGCGATCACAAGAAGGATTTATATCGCATGGAACTAAGAGGCCGAGTGCAAAAGCATAATGAAACACTTCAGGACTTCGCAACCGATGTGGAACGCTTGGTGTTGATGGCATATCCTAGAGAACCCCAAACTTTCTTAGAGCAATTTAAAATAGAGGCATTTGTTAGGGGCATTAACGATCCTGACGTTAGATATGCGGTGTGTGCCTCACAAAAAGCTACATTTGTGGAAACAGTTTCATTTCCTTTGGCGAATGAGACGTCAAGGGTTGTTTCCAGTCAACAGACACATCAAGTGCGAAGGGTAGAAACGGAAGGCAAATCAAAAGATTTGAAAGGCGCCGTTAGCGAACTGAAAGAAGTGATTCGGATTCTCACGAAGGCGCTATGGCAAGCAACAAAATTGAAAGGTGACAAGCATGGCGAACGTGGCCATATAGGGCGGGACTGTAGAGACCTGAGAAAACGCTCAAGATCTCCAGCGATAACAGCCGATACCGGACGAGTAAATGACCGTCCACATGTAATCGAGCGTACGCAGGATTCTAAGGCTGAGATAAAAGAGCAAATTATTGACGTCCAATCCCTGAGAATTGAATCGGACGACAAGTGGTTCACGGCACAGAGAAGTGATCCTGTATTGGCAAAAATTATTTTGGCAAAGGAAGAGGGTGGACAATTAATGCGGAATGAAATCGCTTCAGAAAGCCCCGTTTTAAAATCATATTGGGCCCAGTGGAATAGCCTGAGATTGCTAGATGGCTGTCTATACCGTGTATGGGAAAGTGAAGATGGAAAAACGGAGAAAAATCTAATTGTGGTACCTGCCTTGAAAGTGAAAGAGATAATTGCAGAATCTCATAATGGTCCGAGTGGTAGGCACCTCGGAAAAGGCAAAACTATGGAGAAACTAAGGGAACGTTTCTATTGGGTTGGTCGTCAAAAAGCTGTATTCGAGTGGATTGCAGGCTGCACCCAGTGCTTGACAACTAAAGGACCAACGCGGCGGATTTGCGAACAGAGACATCAGGAGAGCCCAAGTGCTCCCTTCAAGCGAATATCCATGAGTGTGGCTGGTCCATATCCAACGAGTAGCTCTGGGAACCAATATGCCCTAGTCGTTATGGACTACTTCAGTAAATGGCCCGAGGTGTACGCTATTCCAAATAAAGAAGCGAAAACAATAAGCAAAGCTGTCGTGAACTGGATAAGTCGTTTCGGTGTCCCTTTAGAACTGCATTCGGAGCAGGGTAGGAATTTTGAATCTGCGATCTTGAAAGAAATATGCGAGAGGAATGGAATTCGTGGTATAAGAACGACATCAGTGCGTCCTCGGACTGACGGTACGGTAGAGAAATTTAATCAGGCTTTTGAAGAATATTTGAGCAAGATCGTCAGTAAGGATAGAAAATTCTGGGACGAACGCATACCAAAATTCCTTCTAGCATACCGGTCGGCCACCCAGGATACCACTGCCCGAACACCAGCTAGTGCCGTCTTCGGGACAGAGTTAAAGCTCCCTCCGACAGTAGGGAGAATGATGGTATCCCAGGAGAGCTTAGCGAACTTCACGAGTTTGTTCGCAGCAGAAAGAAGTTAGTCAGTAATAAGATGAAAGCCAGGTACGACCAAGCGGCAAATTCCGAAGGATTCCATGAAGGCCAGCTAGTTTTACTGTTCAACCCACAGCGCAAGAAGGGTTTATCTCCACAACTTCAGACTCACTGGGAAGGCCCTTACAAGGTTGTCAAACGAATAAATGACGTGGTTTATAGAATCCAGAAAAGCCAAATTCCAAGAGCTAAAATGAAAGTCGTGCATTTGGAAAGACTAGCTCTGTATGGAAAACGGAGGGTTGAGCCTGCTCGGGACGAACAGGCTTAAGTGGGGGGCAGTGTTACGAATAAGTAAAAGCTTTTGTTTGCTGTTAATGACTCTACTAACAGTATGTAAATAACAGGCGGTTAGTGCTGCGCCTGAAAGTATGCATTGTAACAACGTACCAGCTCGCTAAACCAGTAGCATGAATTCACCTCAGTAAAGATAACTCTCCGCCCTTCGAGATTGTTCTACAAAGATAAGCAACAACAACATCCAGATTCTAGAAGGTTCTTGAATTCGCTAGATATACCTTCATTTGAGTATGGTGAGTTGGTATAAATAGCGGAGGTCTTTGGAGTGGAGAGTTCAGTTTGTGATTAACCGCCGTAAAGTAAACAACGCGATTTGATAGTAAAATACGAGACTTGTTAAAGTGTTATAAATAAACTGTTGTACTATATAAGTAAAATAAAAGGAAGTTAAACCGTTGTAATTATCGTAATTTAAAAAGAACCTTGTTTTATTATTGGGAATAAAACAACGCAAAAAGGACGAATAAGGAAACTCGTAACAATATTGATGCAATAAATGATACTATAAACATTTTTTTTAAATATGTTTCTACTTCTCCAAAACTACATATTCGTAATGTGCATGGTGACGTATTTCTTTCACTGTAGTATTTGTGTGGCCGTCGGTGGTGCAATGGGTAGTGTGCGCGCCTCTTGTACTTGAGATCCTGGCCTCGATCCCTGCTCTGACTACCGTAAATTTCTTTCGGCGGCGGTCACCTCGCATAGTGACGACGACACTATCGAGTATACAGCCATGAAAAAGCTTCTCAAAATACCGTTCGGAATCGGTGTAAAACTGTAGGTACCAATCAGTGGGAGAAAACTAGAAAGCGCACAGCTCAGTGATTGTGAGAAGTTCTCCCCGGTCCCTACATGGGATGTAATGGGAAAACATTTTTTTTTATTTGTGTGGTATAAAGATTTCTGCGTGGTCGGGCTTAGGGATTTTCTCCTCTGGGGTAGGTGCAGCACGGGCTTCGGGGTATTTTTGTGTTATAAGGTTTTATCCTCTGGGGTAGGTCCATCACCGGCTTCAGCATAGAATTTTTGTGTTATAAAGCTTTCTGCGTGGCCGGGCTTCGTGATTCTCTCCTCTGGGGTAGGTCCAACACCGGCTTCGTTATAAAGAAGCGCCGGTGGCAAAAATAAAATTGTAGCTTTTGGACAGGAATAAGCGCCGCTTTAAAAAAAATCATTTCAGTAGTCGCACTTTCTGTTTGATAGCTAATACCCGTTTTCCGATTCTCAGGATCCACATATTATCTATATTCTAAAATGGGTTTATCTTGGTCCTCAGATGTTTCACAGGAAAAATAAGTTCGTGAGAAGAATACCTTTCGTCCGAGAACCCACACTTGCCTGTTGCTAGATGTCCCTAGGTGGACCCGTTTTTTTTTTGGATCCCCGACCGAAATTTTCGGTGTTCTTATTTTTTACCGTAATTTTTGGGGGGTTGTTTATTTCAGACCCGCTTGGTATTCGGCAATTCAGCCAAGTCTTGGGCTACCTCAACAAAATGTTAAACTTTTTGCTCGAATAGTCTTTATTCAAAAATTATATATGTTACTCTAATCCAAATTAATGTTGTTGAATTCTATGTTAATAAATGCATTACTTGAGATGGGGGAGGTGGTTGTGTGATGTCTTCCATATGACCCAACTTCATGCGATGCGCTTTTAGTGAATTACTTTGTGTAAAAGTGCTTCCACAGACTGAGCAACAGTATGGTCTTTCGCCCGTATGGATTCTGGTGTGTATATTCAAATCTTTTGAATATTTAAAGCTTCTTTCACATTGGGTACACTTATAGGGTCGTTCGTCTGTATGTGATCGCATGTGCGTTGCTAATTTTTTATATACACGAAAAGCCTTTTCACATAACTTACATTTGTAGGGTTTTTCGCCGGTATGTATGCGGCGATGGCACTTCAGTTCCGAATTGTGTGCGAATGCTCTCTCACATAAATCACATTTAAATGGTCGCTCCCCTGTGTGGCGTCTCATGTGTACAATAAGATAAGCCTTTTTTGAAAATGAACAACCGCAAAAGGAGCATAATGAGCGCTCTTCTGCTTTTGTTTTCGAATCGTCCGCTGACTTATCGCCAGGATCTGTATCGTTGTTATGTTTTGCTTTAATGTGATTGTTAAGATGTTTCTTTTTTGTATATTTTTGGGGACACTTATCACACTGATGCATTTTCTCGGTGGCGGGAAGAAGGGATTTAACAGAATCTGGATCATGTTGTGTTCGCATATGTTTGAACATATTACAAGCTCGTGTAAATTTTACTCCACATACTGGGCACGAACATTTCTGCTCCTCTGGTATATGGGTGTTACGCAAATGGCGAGATAATACTTTAGAGTTTTTGAAAATTTTATTGCACTGTATACATGGAACCGCTATCGACGAATCTTTTGTTTCATTGTCTTTTGCTAAATTCTTTTTTCTTTCCCCTCGCCTTTCTTTTGGTGGAGTAGTATCAATTGTACCTTCATGTAGGATTAATTCTTCATTATCCGATTCACTTTGCGAAAAATCAACATCACCATCTTTGGAGGAATCCGAATCAAAATCGTTAATATGCGTGGCTCTAAATATATATTTTTTTGTTATTAGAATACTTTGGGGAAGTTATTATACATACAATTTATCATTTTCCTGGTTAAGGTTTCCGGTCGATACGGATTTGTCCTCATTTAACGGAACTTCTTCAGTTCCTTCAGTTTTCAAATGTACCTCACATTGAGCCATTGGATACTTATTGTTCTGCTCATCATCATCGTTGTCACTCTCAATTTTTATTTCCAAACACGTTTGTATATCTATTTGAGACTCTTGCAGACAGTCTACAGGCTGACTGTTTAGTGTTAATTCACTTTTAGACCGCAGTGATAATAACTTTTCATTAGCGTCCTGGGCTTGCCTTATAAAAGCATGAGACGTTTTTAATTTTCTTGAGCAGCAGCCGCAGATGAATTGGGGCATTTCATCATTTGTATCTTCATGTACCTAAAACAGTAAACAAAAAAAATTAAAAAATTTTAACAAATCAAAAGCTGTGTACATATACTATGTTATACATTTATATCAGCCACTTCTTTGAGGAGTTCGGCATACGACATTTCCCCTGACTTTCCTTCTATTGCCATTTTCTGTAGGCATTGTAAACCTTTAGCTTTATTTAAACAAGTCCGACATTTATTATTAACATTATTTTGTTTATCCATTTTCGTTTACTGCCTTCATTCACATTGGGAATACATAGCTTTAAGTCTACTCTCTGTATATTGACAGCTCTTAAGAAGTCAAGAAGGGGTGGTTGAATTTGATGGCATACAATCAGCTGTTTATTGGCAAAAGCAAATCTGTCTTGTAAATCTCAAATTATGATAAACAACAAGCGAAGTTGTTATGTCTGTCAGCCAAGACTACAGGATTCCTACCAATAATGCAAATATTTTCTAATTGTTTGATGTACATATATATAGATGCAAATCGGATATTATCATAAGTTTGTTGGTACAAATCATTGAAGTTCCTAGATTTTTTTTAAACGTATTATCTTAAGGCTTATGTCAGGTAACGATACAAAGTCGGGTTGTACATTGAAAAGCTGCATTTCTGAAAAGTAGAAAAGTCAGTAACATATTTTCAATAAGTTCTACGAACATGTGTAAACATGTATGTAATAGCATCTACTGTAACTTACGAGCGTCTAATAAAAATATATATAGTATATACATACATATATATATTGTTAGACGCTAATGGTCTTAGAAACCTAACGCCTTTAATAAATATTTTACGAATTAAAATTAATACGTTAAACGCGACAGATATCCTTACTCAGGCGACGATTGTGAGAAGAGCTTTTCGCTTCCAATTACATAATAATTACACTGTAAAATATTTTTTTTTGGTTTATTATTAGCTTAGCAACAATTAACTAATAAAATAAGACAGGCTTAATAGCAATTAAGGACCGTTATCACTATATATGGTTAGAGCTAACCTTGAACTGTAGAATAACCCGTGATGCTGATAATGGGGTGTAAGTGTGATATAAAAAACAAAGCATTGACGAAAATTATGGCTTTAAAGGAATGTATTGATGGCATGAGTAAATTCTCCACTGTCGCTAACACCAATTGTGGCAAGAAAATGTTTCTTCTTTTTTTGATGCAATTTAAGCGAGTTACTTTGTGTAAATGTGCTGCTGCATACTTCACATTTGTACGGTCTTTCTCCAGTATGAGTACGCCGGTGTATATTTAAATCCTTTGATTCTCTAAATGCCTTTTCACACTCCGTACATTTGTATGGACGTTCATTAGTGTGTATGCGCATATGAATCTTTAACTTATTCGATCTTTTAAATGACTTTTCACACACTGTACATTTATAGGGTGCTTCTCCGGTATGAGTTCTGCGATGCACTTTAACTTCATAAGACCTTGTAAAGCGTCTATCGCAAAAATCGCATTTAAATGGTTTCTCTCCCGTGTGTCTGCGTCTGTAATGTATCTCCAAATTTGATTTATTTGTGCATGTCAAGCCACATAATGTACATAGATATTGTTTAGGTGGTTGTTTTGGTTTCTTTGGAACACACCCTGGTCCGTGTTTGCTTTTGATATGAGCCATTAGTTTATATTTATCGCTATAAGAACGGTCGCACTGATCACAAATATCAGTTTTTGTCAATTTTCTCGGTTGAATTTGATGCTCCCTTACTGTTTCAGACTTGTGGAAAGTTCTAATGTGCGCATACATATTGTACCGTCTGCTAAATTTGACCGTGCAACTAGGACACTGTATTTTTAGCTCATCCGGCAAATGGGTATCCTTTTTGTGACGAGTTAGTAATAAAGAATTTGCAAAAACCCGTTCACATTCATCACAACATACAGGTAGCATTTCATCCTCAACTGAAGTCGATTTACTTTCTTCAATTGCTTCGGCATCTAAAGGATCACCACGGCTGCTTTCAGATATATTTAATTCACTATCTGAGTTGATATCTTTGTTATTAATATCAATTTCATTTATGACGCACTCGGGATATCTTAAATATACATATTTGCAGTCATTAATTTTAGTTCGAAATTATAAAATAAACTTACATTTCCTTCGGATATTTTTGTTCCATTTTTAATGAAACATCAGTATGTACGGATTCAGTAGATGTCTGCGATGTGTAAAATTTTGTTGACGGCTTATGTAAATTATCGAAATGGGCATTGGGCCTTGTGCTACATAAATCATTGTCTTCAAATGTGTTATCTTGCTCGTGTTTAATACAAGGACTTTCATCTACAAGAGTATTCCCTAAGCTAAGATGTTTCTGTGACTTGTCTGACTTATTTTCCAAAATATCCATAAAGAAATTATTACATTCTTGAACTTGCTCAATATAGGCATATGAATCCCGGAGTTTCTTACTGCATGTACTGCATACGCCTTGAGGCATTTTGGATTCTTTTTTGGTATCAAACTGTCAATAATTAGAAGTCAATACAGTAAAAATGTTTTGAAATGTTACTTGTTTTAATTCACCTCTAACTTGGATACATCTTTCAATAAATCCTTGTACGTTTTATCCCAGTTAAACATTTTCGGCTTTGAGTCCAACGACTGAACTTTTTCGTTTGGTTTTAAGCAGGTACGACATTGAATTTTGGTCGTTCCTACCATAATTCTAAATGTTACTCTTGCAAGATTAATGTAAACAAATGTTGTTTTTGTTTTGCCAATTTGGATACAAATCATGGTACAAAATATAATGGTAGATGCAGTACGACAACAAATACAATAGGCCAAAAACAACAAGCATTTTGTTTTTTGCGCAGTGTCTGCATTGTGTCAAGTCAGCTTATAAAACCCGGTATTCACTTTTTTGAAATTTTCGTTGCCATAAGAAGTATGTCTATAAAAATAGCAAAAATTTCATGAACCGAAAATTTCGTTCACTTTTCATTTGCTTGGTACTCAGCTCTTTGCGAAAATTTCGTAGGTAAATAATTGTTTGGGACCGGAATTTTGACATTTCGATAGTTTTAACAACCAATAGTAACATTGGTTTCGTTAAAAATAAAATGTAGTGCGTAAAAGTATTATAAATAAATAATTGCAAGGTAAATCAAAGATAGGTGTTAACTCTGCGCAACAAAATTATCCCTTTAGAGACAAATGACAAAATTTCTTACGAAAATTTCGCAAGAACTGAACACGGGGCTTTAGCCGACGTTTCATTTCAAACTATTTGTCGTGGTGCGATAAGAGCGTCTGTTTTTTTATTCCCTGTTAAACTAATTTTTTTTTACCACTTTGTATGGGAATCTTAGCGATATTAAGCGATTTTAAGCCGCTCGCCATACAAAGTCGTCGAAAAATTAGTTTAGCGGGAAATAAAAACACACGCTTAGAGAGAGTTACATATTTGACTTAAATTGACTTACACCAGTGCATTTTCGAGTATATTAATAAACGCAATATTTTTTTCTATTTTATACATACATATACATTTACTGATGTTAAGCTTATAATGAAAATGTAAAAGAAAATCACATGTACAATTTGTGAAATAAAAACTTATTTAAAGCAAATAAAACTTTAATAGATTTTGTGTATCCCCCTTCTAACCAAGACGAGGTCAGAACAGATATTGCCCGGCTTAAAAACAACAAAACCGCAGAAGCCAATGGATTACCGGCGGAGCTGTTTAAGGTTGGCGGTGATGATCTGATAAGGTGCATACATCGGCTCATTAGCAAAATTTGGTTAGATGAATGCATGGCCGGCGATTGTAGTCTCAGTGAACTGTGCCCACGAAAAACAAATCGACACCTATAATTTATTTGTCGATTATAAGGCGGCCTTCGATAGTCCGATAAGGGAGAAACTGTATGAAGCAATGCCTGAGCTTGGTATTCTTGCAAACTCATACGCCTTTGCAGGATGACCTTGACGAACACCAAATCCGCAGTGAAAGTTGGTAAGGATCTTACCGAACCTTTCGAAACTAAGCAAGGCGACACCCTATCGTGCGATCTCTTTAACATCTTAATGGAAATCACTGAGAAAAGCTGAAGTCAACATGAATAACACCATTAGCAGCAAAACTCACATCCTGCTCGCATATGCTGATGATATAGATATCGTTGGGCGCATAATTAGAGACGTTACTGCAGTTTATTTTGAGAAGGAATCAGCAAAAGTGGGTCTGACGGTAAATGAGGACAATACAAAATTAATGGTTTCAACGAACAGGGCCTCCACGCGATTAGACCAAAGAGTGAACGGTTATAATTTCGAGGTAGTGGACGAATTTATATACCTCGGATCTGCCATAAACAGAAACAACAACGTTGAGATCAAGCGGAGAATTGTGGTTGCGAATAGATGTTATTTTGGGCTAAGCAAGCACTTTGGAGATAAGGCCCTCTCTCGAATAACAAAAGTCCACCTGTACCAGACTCTCATTCAACCTGTCTTGCTTTATGGCACAGAATCATGGGTCCTATCGGAAGCAGACGAAACATCTGTAGGAGTCTTCGAGAGAAAATTACTACGAAAATTGTATGGCCCTATAGTGCACAACGGCGAGTGTGGCCAACGCATGGACCATGAGCTGTATGAGCTTTGTCCTGACATTGGCATAGTTAAGCGGATAAAAATAACGCGATTGCGCTGGCTAGGCCATGTTAGTAGAATGGATGAAGACGAACCAGCACGAAGGGTTTTCGGAATAGAACTCGAAGGAAGACGAAAAATAGGGAAAAAATAGGACTCCGCTGGAGGTATCAGGTTGACGCATCCCTGCGCACACTTGGAATTGCCAACTGGAGAAATAAGGCAAAAGATCGAACTTGTTGGCGAAATATGTTATCTTCGTTTTGTAAGGTCCCTGACCCCCCGGGGTTGTCCGATTTTGTGTATATCTCTTATTTTATCAACGGGTTTATTCTGACGACTCTGAAAATGATCAACTTGTAGGAAACTACATCAACGTTTGATGTATTCTAAAGTTTGACGATCAATACAGTTTAATTAGCCACTTAACTGTAAAGCGGCATTTATAGCATTTTCGGGATTATCGAATATGGGATTGGAGGTTGACATTTATAATCCCGAAAATTGATAGTTATTCAGGGCTGTCATAACAACCATGTCGGTTTTGTTAATTGTCGTTTTTGCAAACCAATGTTAGTGTCATGAAACCACGTTGGTTTTGTCATTTTCGAATGTAAATAAAACCAATTTTCGAATCAGCTGTTGCTTACATGTGTTTATTTGTTTGCAATTTTATTTTACTTGTGTACAGAAAATGGAAGAAAAAACAATAAAAGTAATTATATTGCACTAAAAAGTTATAAAAAAAGGAATATTTCGCTATAAATCAAAAAAATGGCATCAGCAGTTGTAGCATTTTTGTTATTAGATTTGTAGCATTTTTTGAAGAACGCTCAGAAAAGGTAACGATAAGATTCTGAGAGATTGCAGTAATCCACTTGAATCCTTTTACTTTCATCTTCTGAAATTTTTTTTGAACGGTCGCCAGTACTTTCGATTCTAAACCTTTTGGGGCACTGGTGGGAAGAACTTTACACAATATCCGTTTTGAACATGTTGAGGACATTTCTTCTTCAATTGAAACATCAACATATTCGTTGAGACCAAGTGCAATGCCGGGCACACCTTCCACCGACTGCGCAATGCCACAGAAACGCACTATAGCCTCTTCAGTAGCTATCAGCTGATGTTTTGCGTACGGTCCACATCCAGTTGCCCTAGATTCGGATCTATTTTGCGCAAGCTTTCTTTTCACTTCGCTTTTCCACTCAATCCATTTCTATACAAATAAAAAAACTACATGTTAATACAATTTGTTTTGTGGCAAAAATGTTGTTTACCTTTTCCTATCCATTTGCGTCGTATTGAGGTGGACCTGCACCATTTACTGATTCTGTAAATTGTAGGGCATCCACTATCTTATCGCGCTTTGTGAACCCCTTTACTAGGTCTGGATATTTCCGCTGAAGTTAAGGACCAGGGGCAGGCAAAACAAAATTAAAGAATGTGAGAAAATTCTTTTTTCGTGGGATGTCTGTAAGCCTTAATAAGTCCACTTTTGTACGTACAGTGACCATGAGATTGGTTATAGTAACAATCCAGAAATTTTTTTTAAATCGCGCGATTTTTCTGATTTTGCTACACATACGATTAAGGTACAGAGAGAATTTGAACCCTCTTGACTAGATGGAATATACATTTATCGATTTTCAAAAAGGTCTAGCACACGGTACGAGCAACATAGGTCCCTGCGAGGGCTAGTTTTATATTTTCTCTCATTCTTTACTTTTTCTTTAATTTTGGTTTTTTTTAAATTCTTTTTGCTTATCCTGAATTTTTTCCGATATTTCTCCATAAAGTCCGAAATAATTGTATTTTAAGTCCAAGTAAAAAAATAAAAACAGAATGGCAAAAATATATATTTTTATTAAGCAATTATTAAAATAAATCAATTCACTTACATTTTTACAAAATATACCGGTGCTAACGAATAAACCAAAAGCGCACCAATGAACACTGACAGCTGTTAGCTGCTTGGTTTATTTCAATAACAAAACCGATAACATTAGTTTCTGTGACACCTAAAACCGACATAAATTCTAGTTCGAACATAAAACCGATAACATTGGTTTTCATGACACCAAAGCAGTTTTTCTTGTCGTTTTCAAAACCAATAGTGACAACATTGGTTTCTAGGACTGCCCTGATTAATCGAAGAAATTAACCAGTAAAAGTAGTAATCTGTCATTATGTATTGAATTGTCAAAATAAATTGGGAAAATTATTTAATATCGGTAAATAAATTGTTTTATTGTAAAACAAACTCATTCTAGGTGTGCTGGGGATTTGCTAGTGAACGTTTAGAATTAGACGACCAGAAGATGTGCTCAACGTGGCAACCCTGGTAAAAGAGAACCAGAAAGTGCCAGGAGTTCACTCAAACGCATTTCTCTCTCGCGTCATATCTTGCTTATTTCATACTTTTTGCATAGTTTATGTAATTTTACTTCAACATGGTGGGAATTTGTATAGTTATATACAATAACACTATCAAAAAGCTGCTCGTGTATTGAAATATTCAATGAAGAGAGTAAGAGAGAGAGAGTAGAGAAGTACTAGGGTTTCACTCGTTTTGTTTGTTGGCATTTGAGTGAAGAGAAATTTTGACTGTCTACTTGTACATCGTTTTTGGTTTCGGGCGAGGAACATGTTGTAAACACATTTCTGACATTCGAGAAAATACAAACTCTCACGTTATTGTAGTCCCGGGAGCAAGGACGTTCTCATTTATCATATTGTTCTAAAACATTAGTTGACACAAAACGTGCAAAGTATTTAACTGTTCCAAATTTATGTATTTAAGATAATACACGATTCTTAAATATTGTCTTCTAACACGATTCAAAATATTTTAATGTTCTTAAAAATGCTCAATAAATTAATTATATTAAATTTCTGACATAAGTTTTACCACATTTATTATTTTTTTGTATTATTTTTTTTATTAAAACATTTATTTATTATTATTTTTTTAAAACGGTCTATCAGAGAGAAGTTTTCTTTCTTTTTGTTTAAACTCTCCTTTAACGACACCATTTTCAATTGAAATGAAAAAATATCAATTTAATTTGTCGTTAGTTAATCTCTGCCATTTACGCCACCAGGTGGCAGTTCCGTGCTTAGACAAACTCCGCGCCGAGACAAAATTATCGAAGACGAGAAAAATTAAGTTGGTAACTATAGGTTTTTCCAGTTTTGTAATGAGTTTGAATGTTTTTGAAATAACTGAACCTTTAAAATTGGATCAGTGGGTTAACTCGGCCAGTCGATAAAAGCGACTCACATTTTAAACCAATAAGAGCTAATAATATCGGCGGCGGCGTGAGTTTCAAAAAAGATTGTTATCGGCAAATTTTCGATCGGCAAATGATAACCCGTTTTAAATGAGGTTAAAATTCAGTGTCTACAGATTAGAATTTTATGAGTAATTTCTGGGTTAGCGGTTAACGGAGTTAACCATCGAAATGCGTTAAGCTTGGTGGGTGTAAATGCCCTATTGTGGCGTTAAGGTACCGTGTATAGCTATTGATATCATCACCTTTTTCTATAAACCAAGTCAAATAAACTCAAAACGTTATCACCATTTTTCGATTACTCGCTTAGTTATCGAAAAATGCTACATTGTTTTTGGGGATTATTTTGAGTAGTTTTAAACAAAAACATTTACCATCTCACCCCATTACCCAATCGCATATAGCTCCGAAATTATGCATTTGCCCGGATTTTGTTATTTTACTTTTTTTGCTTAAAATAGCGTGTTCTACCTCCTTCAAAAAATGGTTGTTTTTTGGAGTGAGAGCCGTCAATAGACCTGCAGGTCTATTCTGTAACTTGCTAAAGCTTAATCTCCATCGCTAAAAATATCTAAAATCAATTAGCGATTTTTACCTACGAATGCAATTCTGTAACGTGGTATCTAAATTTAGCAATCTCTTAAAAATTGAATTTGCCGTAATTTTGGCGTTTGTTGTCATCGCTAAAATTCGCTTATTTTGTATTCTCTAACGAATCAACAGCTGTCAATTGTTTCTTAAATTTAAAATTGTTAGCTATGAACGATTCAAGCCTATAAAATGTAAGTAGAATAGAAATACTTTTAAATATAAATTTTTAAATTGAAATTCTTTTTATTTTAGAAGTAAAATGGAGGAAATTAGCAAACGTATTATAAACGAACACATATTCCTTCTTACAGTGAGCTTACGGTGAGCTGCCATGTTTTGCAACCTTTTAGAGCATTATCAATAATTGGGGGCTTATTGGCAAAATACTAAATAAATTATGACAAGAACTTTCAAACTTACTGTAACAAATTCACATTTTACAATTTATGTAAAATGTTTTAGACGAAAACAAACAATAAGGCTTGGCAACACTAATATAAAATGTCAAATGTACTATGTTAATATGTTTGTCTCTTTTTAAAATCATTTTATCAAAGCAGAGAGAAAGGTATAGACTCATTACACAAAATTAGCTACGTGATTACAGTACCAAAATACGAATTTTGCTACATCGCTAAGAACTTCGCCTTAAAATTTAACCAATTTAGCGATCGAGTTACAGAATTAGTTACGAGAATTACAGAATTGACCTGCTGATCCAAAATAACGAAACGGTAAGGCAATATTACCTATGGTTATTTTTTCGGTGTAATACATATTCTGTATAATACAGCTCGTACCATAGAATAATACATACGTAGATAAACTTATTCTCTCATCTGACGTTTTATTTCACACTCTTCATCGTAGGTTTGTGGAAATGAGAGCAATTAAATTTAAAATTATCTTACACCAGGTGGAGTTACAAAATCATAGAATAATACATACGTAGATAAAGTTATTCTCTCATCTGACGTTTTATTTCACACTCTTCATCGTAGGTTTGTGGAAATGAGAGCAATTAAATTTAAAATTATCTTACACCAGGTGGAGTTACAAAATCATAGAATAATACATACGTAGATAAAGTTATTCTCTCATCTGACGTTTTATTTCACACTCTTCATCGTAGGTTTGTGGAAATGAGAGCAATTAAATTTAAAATTATCTTACACCAGGTGGAGTTACAAAATATGTTCACTTAACTTTTTCCTGTCATTTTAGTGTAGAACTGAAAAATTTAAATATATTTTGCATTTTTTGGTGACTTTTATCGTTGGTATACATTTGTATTGTATCTAACACAACTAGTTTGCCACAAAAACACGAAATTCGGTTGTTGTTCCTTTGTGGATCGCTGTATACTATTGCCACCATCTGGTATTATTGAACCCATATTTTCCACCATCCCATGTTTACTTTTCATCGTACCTATGACGTTTAATTTATTGAGCGAATAAAAGCTTCTATGGTATGTATTATTCTATGGCTCGTACCACCAACTGCATTTGTCCCCACTATTTCCACTTATTTTTGAAAATAAAGAACCCTAACATTACCCTCTCACACATCCGAAATTTCGGGGACCATAACTCGAAACAATGGATTTGCCCGAATTTTATTTTACATTTTGGTTTGCTTAAAATAACATGTTCTTCCCCCTCAAATAATGGTTGTTTTGGCTTAAACCTAGAATAGGTCGGCAACTCGCTTCGGCTCCAAACTATTACCATTGGATAGAACTTTTAATTTTAAGTAAAAAAAATTAAATAAAAAAATCGGGGGCAACGCCTATTTTCGGAGTTGTGGGCACCCAAAGTTCGGACATACAGGATGATACTACGAGTGTGGTGCCGTGTTATGGGACCGATTTTACAACTTTTTTGTGTAAAACGAGTCGAAATAAACAAAAATAAATAAATACATTTTTTCGATAACTGCTTAGTTATCCACGTATCGGATTTTTAAAAATATCCAGAAAATATTTTTTTTTCAAGCAATCGAGTGATTTTTCGGATTTTGCCACACATCGACTTCAGGTACAGAGGGAATTTTAACCCTCCTGCCTGAGCCCGGCCGGGCGACTAATTGCAATATAAATTTAACGATTTTCCAAAAGTTCTACCACACGGTACGAGCAACATAGGTCCCTGCCAGGGCTACTTGGCCCGTAACTCCCAAAATAGGGGTTCCCCCCGATTTTTTTATTTTACTTTTTTTACTTAAAATAGCGATCCCTACAACCAAAAAAAAAGCAAAAAAAATGGACGTGCCGATCTATACTAGGTCTGTTCCGTTGTTTTTGGAGTGTAAGCCGTAAAATAGACCAGTTCCGTTATTTTTTGTGTTATACATATTTTCAACTGTCTTCTCTTGAACTGTCCCTGTTTTTTGGGGCTCCGTCCCCCATACTGCAGTTGTGCCCACTTTTTATTTTTGAAATAAAGAACCCTAAAGACATTCGGTACCAAAACTTTTACAACTCTAGTTGTTTTTTTGCATATTTCTTCTTCTTCGCCATACACAGTATTTGTAGCTTGTTTATGTTTGCCAAAGTTCGATCGTATTCATTGTGCCTAAAACAAGAAAATAAATTCCGATTTCTTTCTACTAAACATCATTGGATTTGTGGGTTCAATAAGGTGAATATCTTGAAAAAATAAAAACATATACTTCATCCTACAACTGTTTTGCTACGTAGATCTAAATAAATTAACGATTTGAACGTTACCCTTCCCATGTGGACACTTTTGGATTGAGTGTTTATGGTAACTGAGATGTAGTCTTATCTCTGTCACTCTTATGACAAGTACCAGTAGTTATGTCACATTGTATGCGGTATGTATATGTTTTCTGTTCTATCCGGATTCTAAGCTGTGTTTTTTTACATTCCTTGTACAAAGTAGGATGTTTTGGACGCATTTTCTATAAAATATGAAATTTGTCCCTACTGCGTCCAAGTTATCTACATATTCGTGATTTTGGATCTGGTAAGATTAAAAGGCAGATATCGGAGATCAAGTCATTAAACTAAAACTTCAGGAGCTGTTTATCGGATGTATGTGTATATACATACGTATATCTATAAGTGAATACAAGCGCCGGGTATAAAGTGATTTTTCCGACGTGTGTCTGGATACATACTTATATACATACTAATTAAATCTGATATGCAAGAACAAACAGAACGTAGCAAGTCTGCTATCATTTGTAACCCAACCAGCGTTTTGGATTTTGAAGAGGAATACCCTACGGTTCCTCTTGTTTGTTTCACTATATTGAATTAAGGTGTTATAACCAAGGTAATAATGTCCGCCGTGGAAAGTGGCGGTGATCGCCTAACGAAAAATGAATTTGCAGAGCTTATTCAGCACCTGCCAGTGCAAGAAATGTTTCTGATAGAGCATCGTACTACCAAGGGTTGGTGTAAATTGTTTTCCTATAAAAGAGTTAATGATAACCCATTCAGTTGCCAGCTTTGCAACGTAGATACCAGTTGTTTTAAAAATTTGCAAGACCACATCAATGGACGTAAACATATGCATCAAATGGAACATGTTCTTGACCTCTATCACCCCGAATATACTTATCCTAAAGCTAAAATAACAGATAAATCAGACACTATTCTTATATCAAATAAAGACGACGACAAAACAAGCAATAAAGATAAGCCGAAAATAGTAGCTGGAAAAGCTGTCGAAGTTATCAAAGATAAGAGCAAGGAAAAAAATGGAGCTAAGACCAAACAGGAAAATGTATCTAGAAAGAATGAATCAACTAACAACTCAGCTAACTTGGATACAAGTCCCATGGCGTCTACTGAATGTGAAACATCTGGTAAGACAGCAAACATAGTTAAAAATCCTATTGCACCATCTTCAATTGTGATCGATGATAGTACTGAGGACATACCGCAGTACCAAACTGACAAAATCATAATACCCTCTACGAATAAAAACAGAAGTTGCAAGGTTGCTCATAAGATTTCGCCGGCCAAGGAATCGCCTCTGTTTTCCACCAAAACATACAGCTCTAAGCCAAGTGACGACGATATCCATGGTATTTTAGGTGTTGAATACGTTATCAAGCTGATCAGTAAGAATAAGGACTGTTTTCGCTATGAATGTGGACTATGCGAGCTGGTGCTAGATGCTTTCGCTATGCAACGGCACCTGGAGGGCTACAATCATCGCCTCAAATTTTGTGAAAAACACTTCCCGACTGCCATTCGTCACTATACGCAGTACATGCAGGCCATACCAAAACATGATCTCTTCAAAGTGATGACACCAGTCCTAGCAAAGCTGGCAGTTGCAATTGAAAAACATCATGGTCGCAATCTTCCTTATGAGTGCTACGAAAGCGATTTCACTCTACATCGTCATGATATACTTGCTAAGGCGTACTCGTGTCGTCATGCTTCGGAACAGTATGGACCAACTTTTACTCATGTAATTGATTCCAAAGAAATCGATAAATACATTAACGAACGTCATAAATATACACCACCGACACATTCTCGATCAGCTATATTTGATAGTAAGCACGGAAAGGATAATGATTTGGGAGGTTCGTCACAGCTTAATGGTAGCAGTGGATCAGCCAAAGTATCTGTACCCAAAGATCGTCATAGACATGTTATTAGAGAAAATAACATAACACTGGTCGAAAAAGTTGCAAACACCAACAAAGCGGCGGAATCGTTTAACACACCGTTTATGCCATCAAACAACTTTATTGATTATTCTATGCCAAATCATATAGATAATTCACATATGATGTTCAAAAAGAGCTTTCAAACGATCAATATGACGGAATCGTTTATGCCTAACCCTGGGGCAAACGAATTCCCCTCGAACAATATGATGGAGTCATTTATGACAAATCCAGGATATAACTACTCTATGCAACCACAAACAAACTTCACTACTTATAATGAGCAAGGACGATCCGTTGATGACCAAACGTATAATAACATGGTAGATGAGTTCCTTCGGGGATCATCTAAAGGAATCCACGGAAATACATCCCGAAAACGTCCTACACATTCGTCGCATTCATCTGGCCCTCCACCAAAAAGACATCACATAGAGGATTTGCCGCAGTCACATGATAGTCGTTTAGTCGAACAAGAAATTGCAACTTTGGATGCAGAATTTAGAAAATACCGTCAAGATCCCGAATCGTATCAGTATTATAATGACGAGTGGCAAAAGTATTGGAAACGACGAAAGGGTGAACTGATAGCAGCTGGCAAAGACCATCGTAACTACAACTACCAACCAGAATGGGTTAAATTTATAAAAGATCGCATAGAAAACGTTTACAGAGAAAAAATGGATGCTATTAAAATGAAATCACAAAAACATAGTGGAAAAATATTTATCTCTGGTACAGGAAGCACAAATACGGCAATAAACAAACCGAATAACATGACGGACAATAAGTCGATACCCGAGGCAAACCATTCGCAAGTAGTTTCAGTATTACGTTTAATGGCTGCTTTGGAGGAAAACTTAGGCAGTCTTGGACCTAAAATAATTACTCTATTGTCAAAAGCTTTGCAACTTGAAAAGACGAATAGAGGAGAGATCAGCAACAGCTTACTGAACGATGAAAATTGTTCAATAATTGAAACCGCGAAAGAAAAGTTTAAAGGATTGCTTATTATCGGTATCGTCGAAGGATCTAAACAGCGGGCTATAAGAAAGGCCGTAGAAGAAGCAGAGTCTCTACTTTCTTCTACCCAACAAATTCGAGCACTTAGCCGTTCTCAAAAAAATAGTTCAAAAATTTCAGAACCGCAGAGAAAACCACAGATGCAGTCCGTTCCGACAATTGCAGATATTTTGAGAGTCCTCAGAGCACACTCTGATCATAAATAGTTACACACCATTATCAGTTATTGAATACTAATTTTAACTATCATCATTTATTGGAAAATGGATACGAAGAACTCCAGACTTTTCCAATAAAGAGAAAACTCAATATTTATAATATTTTATTAATAAATATATATATTATAAGTCAAGTATCAATTACCATCAACCGAATGAATGTAAATTTAAAAATTTTATTTGAAAACTGAATTATTCAAACACAATAAAGCTCTTGCAATATTCCCAGAATGTAAAGGACTAACCACAAAGGTGTTTCATTATTCCGGAATATTAAGAATTGTACGCATGAAGTAGCTCACCCAGAATCATTTTTAAACATGAAAGTTACCAATAACGGTTAATACAAGGTGAATTTACCCAAATGGTGTTACTAGAATGGTTGAATTAATTATTTCGATTACACGCCTAGACTCAAATCGAACATTTTGTTTTATATCTTTATTGCGTTGAATTCAGGCATCGTAAACGCAACACTCCTCGAGCCGTAAATTGAGGACTAGTAAAACGCACAACTCGTTAGTCGTAAGATGTAAACAAATCCAAAATATACGACACGAGAGCTCGTGCAAAAACAAAAACCGCACGTGTCCGCGACCGAGCTGCGTACGTTTATTTACATACATTTCCGCACGCTCCTTTTCGTCTCAAAGGAGTAAAACGAGGAGCGTAGGAGAATATGGATCCAATATATGAATATGTATGTATAAGTGTTTTCGTTTATTATTTATTAAATTAACAAAAAAACATGCATTAACTCGAAGTAGGTACATATCATGCTCAAGAAAGTAGAAGTGTTACAGAAGCTACATAAAGTGCATCAAAACTGCATAAATTATACAACAAGTGCACAAAATGTACAAAACGTATATAAAATGGTTTCCCATTACATACCATGAAGGAATTGGGGAGAGCTTCTCACAATCAGTGAGCTGTGCGCGCGCCTTATAGTTTTATACTCACTGATTTCACTGGTCACCTCACTTAGTGACGACGACGCTATCGAGTACTTAGCCATGAAAAAGCCTCTCTCAAAACATATATCGCACCCTATCTACAAAAGAGTCATAACTCAAAATTTTCAAATCTTCAGTAGAGCCAAAAAACTGATGTCAACTAGAAATATGTATGAAAATACTGAATTATAGACATATTCATACGGGACTTTTTTGACGAAAGGGAAGAGTAAACGACGTCAGATTTTTACAGCGGATAGAAATGGTCCTTGGTTATTGTTTGCAAGCAAAAAATTAAAATCTGAAAATTTTGAGTTATGACTCTTTTGTAGTTAGGGTGCGATATGTATACATACATAATGGTTAGCAAAACAGTACATAACCTCACATAAAATTCAAAAGGCCGTAACTAAACTGTTGTTTTTGCAGAAGAAGCAAAGATGTAAATTTAAAACTACTTAAAATATAATAGCCAAATTTTAGAATAAAGCTTAGAAAACAAAGATGGATTTATTTCTGAAAAAGGATTAATGAAAAATTAGTTTTTAAGCAATATTAGTTACGGCCTTACACATTACTAAAAACGAATGGTAAATTTATTGTTTTAATTTGTTTATTGTAATTACTTAAAAACAAAATTACAAAATTCATTATGAGTAAAAAGCTTCGAGGAAATTTAATTATTGTTTTTGTTTTACAAAAATGTAAATCAAAATCAGCTTGGGTTTTTTTTTGGTATTTCTTTTGAATAAAAGTGAAGTTAAAGCTTCTTGGTTGGATTTATTGAAGTTGCCGGTGACGCGTCATAACGCCCATGGGCGTTATGACGCGTCACCGGCAACTTCAATAAATCCATAAACCAAGAAGCCTTAACTCCATGGGCGTTATGTCGCGTCACCGAAGTTGCCGTTAAGGCATTTTGATTTTCGTCAATAAAATCGTTTTTGGACAAAACATGTAAAATATTGTTTGTAGATGTATGTTGGTTAAGTACATCACAATCAATCAAAAAGTCAATTTTGAATTTTTGAGTATTACGGCCTTTTGGATTTAGGTTACGATAAGTGTATTGTACGATAAAAATTACATAAAATGTACCAAATATCAAACTAAAAAGTGTACAACAAAGAATATAAAGTGTATCAAAAAGTACATAATGTGTACCCAAAAAATGCATAGTCTACTAGAAAACGTACATGAAAATTGACAAGAAGTGCGTAACTTGCCGAAAAATACACAAAAAGTACATCGTGTACCAAAAAAAGTGCATAAAACAACGACGACAATATTATACACCATGTTACAAAAGTTTACATACGATGTAGATTGTATGTATGTATATGTATAGTCCAAAAATAGGATAATTTCAATATATTTTAATTTTAATATATTACTTTGCTTTAAGACAAGTAAGATCAAAGTTAAATTGTGTGCTTTTTGGAAAATATTTTCCTTTAAATGTCCACAAGAAAATAGAAATTTCTCCTCAACTATGTGAAGTGGTTGTAAAACTTAAACATGAGGACAATTCGTTTTCAAAAGTTGGTGAAATTTTGGGATTGAGTAACGCTACCGTCCAAACAATAATTAAAAATTTTAAAATATTACTGGATCGTACCAGAGTAAGACAAGAAGTGATCGGCTCAGCAGACTTGATGAGCGAATGCAGGGGAAAATAGTGCGAAGCGTTGCTCAAAACCCGAAAACTAGTGTTGTAAAACTAGCCAAAACATTGCGTGAGACCGACGGAATTGAAGTACATGCTCAATGTATTCGGCGTTGCTTGAAAAAGGCAGGCTTAGCCTCCAGAATGGCAAGGAAGACACCTCTAATAAATGAAATGAACAGAAAAAGTGAATATTACTGGATCGTACCAGAGTAAGACAAGAAGTGATCGGCCCAGCAAACTTGATGAGCGAATGCAGTGAAAATAGTGTGAAGCGTTGCTGAAACCCCGAAAACTAGTGTTGTCAAACTAGCCAAAACATTGCGTGAGACCGACGGAATTGAAGTACATGCTCAATGTATCCGGCGTGGCATGAAAAAGGAAGGCTTAGTCTCCAGAATGGCAAGGAAGAAACCTTTAATAAATGAAGTGAACAGAAAAAGAGACTTATATATGCATATTGAAGATCCTTTTGGACACGAGTCATTTTCACGGATGAATGTAAATTCAATGCATTTGTGGGCACATTTCAAAACGAGGATTAAGGAAAGAGAATTAACTTCAGTACGAACTTTGAAAACTGTAGGTTGGAGTATGGACAAAAATTTCCCCAGAAATAACGAAAAAACCAGCCTTATCCATGCATATTCGTCTAAAATAAGTAATAAAAGCAAATGATGGCCCAACGCATTAATTTTCCATTATTTTTGATCATTCTATGCCGTATGTAGACTTTTGGAAATGTATAGCATAGAGGAATTTAGGACAGAGTAATTTATTCTTTCATCTGACGTTTCTTTTTACACTCTTCGTCGTAGGTTTGTGCAAATGAGAGAAATTCGACGAAAATTGACTAAAAGCAGGTGGAGTTACTTAACTGTTGACTTAACTTTTTCATTTCATTTTTTGTATGGAACTGTGAGATTTATATGTATTTTGTCTTTTTTTGTTGACTTTTATCGTTGGTATACATTTGTATTATTTAACACAACTGATTTGCCACAAAAATGCGAAATTCGGTTGTTGTGTACTATTGTCTCTATCTGGTATTATTGAACCTTTACTTTCCACCATCCAATCTTCACTTTCGACCATACCTATGACGTTAAAAATATTGACAGAATAAATTACTCTATCCTGAATTCCTGTATGATGTATAGTCATGCTCTTTTTTGGTTATTTTGAAATTTAAGTTAACTCTTGTGAAAGAAACGTGTGATTTTTTACTTTTGTATTCTTTTTTTATTGAAAATAAAAAGTTAAGTTGGGTATAAACTATTCTAATTGAATTTTTTCTAAAATATTGAAGAAATTACAGTCGTATGTAGACTTTCGTAACATGGTGTATCCCCAAATAATAAGCCCTGACCAATATGCACAATAACATTTCAAGATGAGGATCCACATATGCAGGTCAAAGTTTACCATTCCAGATTACCAGTAGGGTAGTAGGAACAGTAAACCCGGCAGGGGTCCATTAGACTAACCATCAGACGATGGTTTCGAATGCCCGGATCCATGACAGACCCCGCGAAAACTATCAAATTATCAATGCCCACATCGCGCATAGAGGCCAGGCCATCTGCCTGAAACCATCCAAAGCAAGAGCGACGCCCTCGCTGGAGGGCTGGGCATTGGCAGAGAAAGTGCTCAATGGTCTCCACCTCTTCATCCAACACCATACCAACACCATAGTGAACCGTGATAACCCCAATGAAAAGCCGCAAGTCAGCCTTGCCCAGTCGTAGAAGCGACTTGGCCCTCCCCGAGGACACTGCCGGCTATGTCTCTTGAAATCCTGGAATCCACTCTGGCCTTCCAGGTTGTGTTGATCTCGTGCTGTGTGTGAGCGGTACAAGAGGCTGTAAAGGAGGAAAACCAACTAGTTAGGTGGAAAAATGGCAGTGGGAGCAGAGGGAGGGTGAAAAGGCCGAATTGTGCAGGATGAATAATGAATCCCGAAAATTTGTCCAGGTGTAAGAAGATCGAATAATGGGCTACCCTCCTGCAAGGACGAGAATGGGAATCTAGTGACTGATAAGCAGTGTGTGCTTAAAATGTGGAGAGACCACTTTTCAGCACTAATCCACTCTGATTCTTCCACCGAAGATCAGGAGGTAATGATTGTGGAAGACAGTGTGATCAATCTCCCATCTTAAGAATAATAAAGACGCTGGAACAGATGGGCTGACCTTTTTAAGGCAGGTGACGAAGGACTGCTAGCCCACATGCATCTATCTATATGTGGTGTATGGTTGGGGGGAATCTATGCCTGACGATTGGAGTCTCAGTGTATTATGTCCTGTATTCCAAAAGAGTGATCCGTGTGTCTGTTCCAACTGTCGCCGTATCAGTCTTTTATCCATCGCGTATAAGGTTTTATCGAGCGTATTATGTGAAAGACTAAAGCCAATTGTTGAAAACCTGATTGAACCTTATCAGTGTGGGTGTAGACCAGGCAAGTCGACGACTGACCAAATATTCACGCGACGCCAAATCCAGGAAAAGACCCACGAAATGCAAATCGACACATACCATCTTTTAGCCTATTACAAAGCTGCTTTCGACAGCCCCATACGGGGAAAATTGTACGTAGCTATGTCTGAACTTGGGATTTCGGCAATACTGATCCGTCTGTAGATTGACGCTGACAACACTAAATCAGCAGTGAAGGCGGGGAAACACTTCACCGAACCATTCTGTACCAAGCGAGGACTGAGACAGGGTGACACACTTTCGTGCAATCTCTTCAACATCTTAAAGTTGTTCTCAGAAATATGCACCCTTCAGTAATCATATAAGATTGAGCTCCTTGAACTCAGCCATGAAGTGCGCAATATTTGGAATATTCACAGAAGAGGAACAAGTAACCCCTTCCACTATTCGAAGTTGATATCAAGTTGAATCCGAACAACAAAAATATATTGCATCAAATCTCTTACGTACAGTCGTATTGTATTCGAACCACCCAGACCGAAAAAGACTCGTTCAGTGCACAAACTTCCAGCAATATGGTCACACTACATCATTCTGCAAAAGAAGACCAAAATCATCTATCAAGGATCTAAGAGCGAAAAACTTAGGAAACCCAATTATAAAGGCTGCTTTGTATACAAATCAATTCTTCAGACCTCTATTCGAAGATCCGATAATAGTGAATTTGCACAAAATAATATTAATGGCGGCACAATTAATGAGCCCGTGCAATCAAACCCACGTGTAAACTCTCACGTATCAAATGCGAAAAATTCGCATGTTCGAACTCAAACCTCCATGCCATCTAATCCTAGTGTTAACTCTCAATCATCATATGCCAATGTTGTAAGGGGTAGTTCTGAGAATGAATATAACACATCTCAATACGTACCGTAATCTACATTCTCGACTAAACCATGACCTTTCAAACTCAAATGTAACCTTAGAAATGCTTAATAGCCTGAGGGGGTTAATGGAGCAAATGCAAGAAATGACTAGCCTTCGTATGAACATCATGTCCCAAGTTTGACCAAAACTCAAATTAATATGTGCCTCACTATATAAGTAGCTATTTAGAATGCCAATGGATTCGCACTTTGAAAGTTCAAGCTTTCTTAAATACTAATCAAATTGATATTCTCTTATTATCTGAAACTCATTTCACGACCAAGAACTACTTTAGTATTCCCAACTATAAATTTTTATCAAGTCATGCACCCTGATGACACATCTTATGGTGGATCGGCTATTCTCATAAAGGATAATGTTAAACATCAAGAAAGCCAGCACTTTTGCACCAAAGAAACTCAGGTTACGAACGTAGTTATTGAAGACCATATCCTCTATATATAGTCCCCCGAGACACACCATAAAGTAAGAACTGTATGACTCGTTTTTCTTATCTCTAGGTCACAAATTCTTAGCATGTGGCGATTTCAATGCTAAACATACAGCATGGGGCTCTCGTATTATGACTTCAAAGGTACGGCAAGTATTGTCAATTAACAATCTCTTAACATCCGTTTCCCAAATTCTCCCACTCATCGGCCAACAGATATTAACAAAATACCAGATCTCATTAATTTATGTATATCGAGAAACATGTCTCCCGAATCTCACAAGTGCCGCACAGTGCCTGATTTGTTTCCAGATCACTCACCTATCTTATTGACAGTAAATTCTAAACCAAATCTCATCTAATCTCAATATAAGCTTCACCCTCGAGGAACATATACTAGAAAGAACTCGTTAGTGCAACAGTAAATCTGAAAGTTCCTCTCAAAACTGAATATGATATCTGAAATGCAATAAAACATTTAAATGTCTGCATTCGACAAGCTGCGTGGGCCTCTATTCCCTCGTTACTCTGTAGAAGTAAGAAGAAAACTTACTGAAAAGCGCAAAGCTCGCAAGCGATGACAAATAACACGATACCCCTTGGATAAACCGCTCTTAACGCACTTACTTCTGAACTCTCAGATATATTTCAACAGGAAGATAGATAACACACATTATTAATCTGATATATTAAACCCCGGCACCTCGAAAGAAACAAACTATTCTCTATGGAAAATGAATCATATTTCTAACATTGTAACTCATGGACAAAAACTAACTCTGAAAAGGCTGCTAGATTTGCATGACATTTTGGAGAGGTATTTACTCCAAATGAATTTGGGTCCAACAATGCTGATATCCAATCTCAAATATCTGTCTTCCTGAATCAAACGCATCAACTTGATTTGCCTATAAGAAAATTCTCCAAATCCGATGTAAAGAATGTCATACGTAAACTCAATAAAGTTCCAGGTTAAGAGCTTGTTACTCTCAAAGCTCTAAAAGAACGTCCAAAATAAGGCCTCCTTCTTTTAACATACATATATTTATAACGCATGTCTTTCTCGTTGCTTTGTTCCACCTCAGTGGAATATTTCGGAAATCACAATAATTCTCAATCAGTTTACTACCAATTCGTTAGATATAGATATAAAAAATCTGTTTCCTCACCATCAATTCGGGTTTAGGAAAAAACATGGTACCGTAGAACAAGTTCACAGGCTCGTGGAAACGATAAATAAGATTTTTGAAAAAGGGCAGTACTGCACTGCAGCATTCCTTGATATCTCTCAAGCAATTGATACAGTTTGGCATGATGGCTTACTAATAAAATTAAAGAAAGTGCTTCCAATAAACTATTATCTCTTTCTCAACTCATATTTTCGAAATCTATATTACTATGTCAAAGAAAAGGATGAATTTAGGTAAATTTATCAAACTAAAGAAATGTGTATCTCAAAGCAGCGTTTTGGTCCCTACACTATTTGCTTTTCACCTTAGTTCTACCTCTAGCAGGCAGTGTTGAAATTGGAACTTTTGCTGACGGTACATGTACATCTGCTTTAGCCGTCAATGACGACCACATAGAGGCAAGAATCTCCCTTCAAAAATTTATCGCTAATATCTCATCTTGGCTAAATGATTGGTGGATCAAAGTCAATGAAACTACATCAGTTCAAGTCACGAAACTTGCCCTGGAATCATATTTTTCATCAGTCTTCATCTGACACTCAAACCGATAAGTCATTGTTATCGATTATCCGCCTAATACCCTTTGCTCGAAGTGTTTCAAACCTTTGAAATTCCAATTCATATATTTCTTTGACATAGTAATATAGATTTCTCATATATGCAGAGCAAAGTTTCATCATATATGTGCTAAAGTCGATGAGAAATTTTGTGAAATGTTCGCCAACAATAAGAACGTTGTATTTTAATTGTGATGACTGCCGCAACATTTCATCTAACATGATACAACAACATATCTCTTCATTAACGAACGAAGTAAGAGAGCTAAAGTCATTCGTGCAAACACAAACAATTTGTGAAGATGTAAAAGTGTTAAAAATAAAGTTCGATGAACTTGCTAACAACCTTGAGTTGACAAAAACAAAATTACCAAAAAATCAGCAAATTACCAATCAAAACCCAACAACAATGCAATTGAGTATAGTGCTGTTGTTGTTGGAACTCAACAAAACAATCGCCTACAATCAATTACAACTGAGGATAATGCATTGAATAGTCAACATTTTCTGTCGGCGGCTTCATCTGTTGAGTCTGGTGTCGTAAATGGTTGTAACGCTTTCGATGTCAACACACAACCTATGCAAACGGCGAATGATTGGGTTCGAGTGCAGAGACGTAGGCGTAATAGTCAACCTGTTGTACTGGGTACAAATACTTGTAACGAAATTGAAGTTGCAGTACAGAAGAAATGGGTTCATCTGTCCTCCTTCGAATCAACTGTCACATCTGAGCAGATAATAAATTATATTGCGAAACATACTGAATTCGGAAGACAGCACATGGAATGCTACAAATTAGTGAAAAGGGATACTAATGCCAATTTGCTGAAAAGAGTTAATTTTAAGCTATGAGAATCGCCTTGCTTTTATGACGAGATCACTAATTCCAACCTTTGGTCGACGGATATTAGGGTGCCCTTTTGTACATTTTCAAAGGAGGGCGAGACCAGCAGATCTGCGGTAACTTCGAAAAAATCTGGCATTAAGTTGTACTATCAGAATTTATCTGGAATGCGCACTAAATTCAAAATTGTGTTTGATTTTCAATCTCAAAGTGACTTTGATGTAATTGTGTTGGTTGAAACATGGCTGAAGTCTGACTTCTATGATGGCGAATTTTTCGATACTAAGCAATACAAAGTCTATCGTAAAGACAGAAATGCTTATATTACTGGCTGTACCAGAGGCGGTGGTGTTTTAGTAGCTGTTAAATCTGAATTTAAATCGGAGTTATGCCCAATTGACAACAAATATTGTTTATTCTATCAGCTTATAATTTCTATTTCCGGCTTTGATATCGTAATATTTATGTGTGTATCTCACATTCCACCTGATACTTCTGACGATCTTTATAATTAGCATGTTTCTAATATATTGGCTTTAGAAGATAAAATAGACTCCCGTATTTGTCTTTTGGGTGATTCTAACCTTAAAAATGTTAATTGGTCGCGGATTTCTGGTAATGATGTATTATTAGCTCATAATGTTAATAAATCCCATGAAATTAATTTGGTGGACAGCTTGCTCAGTTTGAACCTAATTCAAATTAATCATATTGGCAATCAGTTGAAATGTTTTTTGGATCTAATTTTTGTACCATACGATTGTAAATTTTCTTTATGTGAAAGTTTAATGCCGATATCATTGCCCACTACACTATTCATCACATACCTTTAATTTTAGAAATAGGCTCGTATAATTGCTTTAAACTGTTGCAGTATGTAGTAAATACATCTAACTTTAACTTTAGTTCATGTAATTTTGATATGCGAAACTCTATATTGGGTAGTGTTGTTTAGAACTCAATTTTTAAGGGAGAATTAACATCGCTGTGTTATGGTGAGTTTCTAGACACTGTCCTAAGTATATACATAGAAAATATTCCATACAAACAAGTTAAACTTTATAAGAAGCCTTGGTATACAAAATGTCTGAAGACATTAAAAAAATCTGCGAAATACATTTCATAACCGTTTTCTTGAATACAGTAATCCTGAAGATGAGGCTAAATTTATTCATTATCAGCGTGAATTTATTTTTTAAATAAATTTCTGTACAAGCAATTTATGATTGAAAAAGAGGATGAAATAAAAATTACCCTACAACATTTTGAAGTCCAGCTTCAACTCTTCAACGGGTAGTGCATTAAATTTTTCTGAATTATTCACCATACTTGACATAAGTAGGTAATATGGTGGTCACTCAAGACGAGGTTTTTGATGAATAATGCAAGTCAAAAATGGTTTCAAATCAGATGCTGAAAAAAGTGCGCATCTTCTATTACGGCGGCACTCACGTATATTTTTAATTTATCCCTTCGTGAAGGCGTTTTTGTTGAGCGGTGGAAGTTTGCTACAATCACACCCATTTTTAAGGTTAGGAGAAGGAATGATGTAACTTGTTACAGACCGATCTCAAAGTTAACCTGTGTGTCCAAAATTTTAGAACATGTTTATAAACGTTTGTATTTTGTCACAGTCATTTATTTCCCTGAATCAGAATGGGTTTTTTACTGGTAGATCAACTTTAACAAATCTAAATATATTTACTGAATATTGTATTTCGTTCTTTGACCAAGGAATCTGTAAAATCTACCCTTGATCTTGTTTTTGACTCATCCTTATCTTCCATTCAGCATATAGATTATATTATTCCTAAAGCATACAGAGTGCTTCAAATTGATTTGTGCCTCATTTGTCAGATCGAAGTTAGAATATGCTTCTGTGATTTGGTGTCCACATAGTGACATTCATGTTGCTCGTTTGGAAAGGTTCACAGAAAATTTATGAAGTTTGTTGTTTCTTTAGTACGGATGGTAACTCCATTAACTACTAATGAAATAAAATTTTCATGGTTGGGGTTGGCTTCATTAGAATTTCGGAGGAAATTCCAGTCTGTTATGCTTGTTTTTGATACAATTAATGGCGATATTGACTGCCCAGAGCTGCTTTCTTTAATTCCATTTAATGTTCCTCCTAGAAATCTCAGATATTATGAAATTTTTAATGTGCCTTGCCACCATACTAATTATGGTCTTAATAGTACATTGATACGACCTTTAATCTATCTTAATGCTATTAATGTTAATCAACAGAATAAATCAAACCCACAAATAGAGTCTTGCATATCCAAATATTGTTTCGAAAAACTTTTCCTCAAATTTTAGAATGATATTAACATTACTGGTTTTAATTTTATATAAAATACTTTATTGTACAATTTGTTACTAAATCGTAGTCTATAAGGAATTTTGTATTTCCATTGACTAATAAATGAAATGAAATGAAAGGAAGAAGAGACACCATCTATAACAACTCGTATAGAACGGTATCAGAGAAAGATCGAAATAAAACGAGAGAAGTTACTACCTAAACCAAAAGCATTTTAATCTTAGGTAAAAGTGACTCGTGCCAAACTATCAAATGCTGTAGAAATGTCTAAAGCCACTACTTTACTCTCACCCAGTCTACGTACTGACCTACTCCACTGTTCCGTGAGGACCGCCATTAGATCACCTGTAGAACAGTCATACTGTCGATCACTAAGTACAACTAAGTACATAGTCTCCAATACTTTTGAGAGTGTAGAACATTCGCAATTCGACGGTAGTTATCGGGGTTAGTAGCCGCACTCTTTTTGTGGATCCGCTGAACATTGGCAATCTTCCAACGCGTATTAAAAATACCCACGGTATGAGACGCTGAAAAGGTTGCGCAATGGACAAGTAAGCGTCGAAGAGCACTCATACAAAAACAAGTGCCGGGCCCGGAGACTTTCCTATGCCGAGCTCTTCAAGACCCTTTTTAATTCCATGCGTTCGAAAAAATATATCAGACGTGGACCACGGTTCCGAACACGGGGAGTGGTTGACAGCTATCCGGCAGAGTTGAGCTTCCAGCAAACATTTCTGCTTACAAGTTAGCTTTGTCAATCGGGTCAGCATAAATTTGATAATTGTTAATGACCAGAAGCTCTTGCTACCTCTGGGAGAAGAAAGAACCTTAGCAGGAAGACGCCATTCGTACAGAAACTCAGCGCATCGTAGTACTTTGGCACATTTCGATCTTGCCTTCTTACGCAGCGTATTAGTAATTGGATTTTTGTCCAACTTTATTAGTTGTTGAAAGCTTCCCCTTTGGATATGAGTGCCTCTTTGCATGTTCGATTAAACCAAAATTCGTATTAAGATAATGTTTTCCACCATTTCCGCCGCAGCATTGACATCATCGAGAAAACATAGTTCCCAATTAAACTGCCTGTAAAATTCGTTGAGCTCTGCCCAACCAGCTTTTTCGTACAGGTATACGAATCGCTTCGTAACGGGTTTTGAAGTAACTTGAAAATCAGAGTATGAAACAGAGGCAGAAACGAGACTGATGCGAACTACCAAGGGGAGCAAGAATGTTAACTTCATTTTTGTCACGGTGTGAAGTTAGAAAAAGGTCAAAGTGTTCGAAAACTGCCCTTCCGCGCACGGGATGTATGTTGGTTCATTCATTGTTTGCACAAGGTGATTGTGTGTCCTCCGGAGCAAAAACCAAAAAAAGAGCTAAATAACAAAATACACAAATAAATTAAATTACAATCCAAAACTGGTAAAAAAAACAAAGGGGAACCAAAAAAAAGGTTAAATGTTTACTAAGATTGAAATGTCAACTTCGAAACCCACATGTTTTCTGCCAAATACTATATTTACCACCGAGTAATACTATAAGAGTGTGGACTAGTTGCTTTTTGTACTAACGAGTTCCGAGGCCTACGAGGAAAACATATAGAGAATGAGAGAAATATTTAATTTTAACAATTTTCGTGTTAATTGGGATCTACACAAATAACTTTACACTAACACTTCATTACATGTTGATTTTTTCACTGAATATCCCTTTTTTAACCGATTTAGTTGGCAAAATTTACTCACAGTTGATGTGTTTTGTACTTTTGGCTTGACACTCGGCAGCAGAAGTTTGAAAATCACACCACGCAACCCAGTCCCTATCAACGAGTCTTCTTTGAAAGCACATTCTCTATTTGTTCTCCAAGTAAAGGGTTTTTCAACAGACACGCTACAAAAGTAAATCGATAGGGACAGTAAACGACGCCATATTTTTTCCCGCTCTTTTGACATTTCTCTTCAGTAAGGTTTGCCATTTCATCATGGAAAGATATACGAGCCAACAACGACTCGAAATTATTAAAATTTACTACCGAAATTTGGAGTCAGTGGCCTCAACTTTAAGAGCGCTACGTCCAATTTATGGTCGTCATAATCGTCCTACCAGATCAACAATTGAGCGTCTAGTTGAAAAATTTGAATCCACAGGCACAGTACAAAATGTTCCCGTGCCAGTGAGACAAAGAAGTGGCCGTAGTGTCGAGAATATTGCTGCCGCTGAGGATTTCAGTTCAAGAAAGCCCAAATGTGTCTCACACGTCGTTCTGAAGCGTTGGGCATCTCTGTGACGTCGTTGTGGCGAATTTTGCGAAAAGATCTTGGCCTACATACTTACAAGATCAAATTGACGCAAGAACTGAAGCCGCTTGACCACCATAAGCGTCGTATGTTCGTGAATTGGGCTGAGCAACAACTTGAAAATGATTCGGATCATCTTCAGCGATGAGGCTTATTTCTGGCTGAAAAAATTACGGTTTGTTGCGGTTTATGGGCCGGCAGCGTCATTGGGCCGTACTTCCGTGATGATCAAGACCGGCACATTACTGTGAATACGAATCGCTACCGTTCAATGATAACCGAATATTTTTGGCCCCAATTGGATAATATGGACTTGGAGGACATGTGATTCCAACAGGACGGCGCCACAAGCCACACAGCGAATGCCACAATCAATTTATTGGAAACCAAGTTTGGTGAACGTGTTATCTCACGAAATGGCCCAGTCGATTGGCCGCCTCGGTCGTACGATTTGACGCCGTTAGATTATTTCCTGTGGGGCTACGTCAAGTCTATGGTCTATGCCAACAAGCCAGCGACGATTGATGAACTTCGTACGAATATCGAACGTGAAATTGCAGCAGTATCGTCCGATTTATGCTTGAAACTGTCGAAAATTGGGTTCAGCGTCTGGACTTCTGCAAGCGTGACCGTGGTGGCCATGCAAAAGAAATCGAGTTTCATACATAATGGCATCGAACGTACTTTCACAGGAATAAAGAATTTCATTGGTATCTAAAACCGGTTTTGTTTTATTTAACCCTGCTGTTAGATTAGAAAAAACTTACGAATCTTAGATTGAGGGACCATTTGGTCCATACTGCAATTTTCATCCAAAATAATAATTTTATCTTATTCTTTGTAACTATTTTGGTTCAAAAATTTCTAAAGCAAGTATTTGACATATCAAAAACATCCGCTAACATATCAAAAACATCTTCTAAATATTTGACATGAATTTACATTCGCTTGGTAATGAAAAAACTTACGAATCTTAGATTGAGGGACCATTTGGTCCATACTGGAATTTTCATCCAAAATAATAATTTTATCTTATCCTTTGTAACTATTTTGGTTCAATAATTTCTAAAGCAAGTATTTGACATATCAAAAACATCTTCTAAATATTTGACATGAATTTACCTTCGCTTGGTAATGAAAAAATGTACTATTGACCAAATGGTCCTCTAATCTAAGATTCGTCATTTTGTATTTTTCTCAGTCCTGAATAAAGTTAGAAAATTTAATTTTCGCACATAACATTGTTTTATTAAAAGACCCCATTAGCAGAAAAATTTAGTCAGTATATATCACCGTTCCAAAGTTACAAGGGAAAACAGAAAAAATTTGGACCAAATGGTCCTAATCTAACAGCAGGGTTAAAACAAACCCGTTACTAACTTGATCAGCTGTCTTAGGGGCCCTTAGACCTGTGGATAAGTTGCTCGACTTCAAGTTGACATCAACTTCGATAACTAGACATCAACTTCGATTTTGCCCTTACACTCTCAAACTAGTTGAGGCAACTTCATTTTCTTGTCAGATGTCGAAATGAAAGATGGTGAGCGCACTGCGAAAATATCACAAATTTTACGAAAAAACGGTATTTTTATTTTCTATAAATATTTATAAATATCACTACAAATCATATTTATTTAGTTTATATTTTTCCGATAATGTTTAATTTATTTATTTTTCGGTTAAATTATTTACATTCTGCCGATAATGTTTCCTCATGAACGTTTCTCATCGAAATGCGTATGAAAGTTGATGCAACTCCCCCTTACACTGATGGATAAGTTGATATCAACTTCAAAAAATCAAAATCGCTTTGATTTTACATCAACTAGTTTGTACAAACCACCAACTTCACCTTACACCATGGATAAGTTGATGTCAACTTGAAGTCGCTGCAACTGATCCACAGGTCTAAGGGCCCCTTTATCGGTACCCCTTGATATTTACTATCATTGTAGTCTAGCAATATTTTATGGACTTTCATTCAAACTCATAAATGCGTCGTATATCTCATAAAACTTGTGGCTTTACGAAATATCAAACGTTTTTCATACAAATTTGAAGTTCGAATCTGAATTTATGAGGAATACGAGGTGTTCGAAGTATTTAAGAGTTTGAATGAAAACGCATAGTTACATATTTCGAATATTTTCTAGTATTTTCCAGAGGTAATTATATTTCACACATTTAACAAATAAATAGCAAAAGCTTTCAATGATTTCAAATGAAAATGTGGGGAAGTTGGAAAAACAGAAATGAGGATTCAATCGATATATCTGTGAGGCAGTAGATTTAGGATCTTATCCAAATCAAAAAATTATGAAAATATGTACATGGACGTGGTCAAAGATTTGACCCGGATCATCACAATTTTGTTTGATAGGCCAAAGAAGATTTCGGTTGAGGTGTAGGGATTTATTTTTGATTTTACTTCAATAAATGCAAAGCATTCCGAAATATCGTAGCTCTTTCCTCATTTCGAAATTCTTTCTAACATGTCTTTCAGAAAAAAATTACTAATACTCCATAAAATGACGAAAGATCAAGCAAATTTCAAATATTTAATGTATTAAAAATAAAAATGTATATAATAATAATTGAATTGTTACGATTATTTTGGAAACCTTGACGTAATAGTTTTTGTATACTATATTTTACAAATGTTCTCAAGAGTCTTAAGTACTACAACTTAGCAGGATTTAGCCATATCAAATGCTTCAATTTGTACACTTATAAGCGAACAAATAAAAATGGTAAAATTATTGTTTCTATAGCCATTAAGTGGTTCTAAATATAATTTTTGACGATTACTGTATTTTGCGAAGTTGTCAAGAAATTTCTAGCCTACAACTCCTTCGAAGAGAGAATGTTAAAAACTTACTCAGTGAGGCGTAAAAATAATAATTTGTTAACATTTGGGGGGTAGAGGAGATCTTTTACAGCATTTGGAAGAAAATACCTCAAAATTTTCAAGTTGAAAATACTCAACAACAACAATACAATGTTAAGGATTACATTTAATCACAGATTGAAGTGGTGATGAGTGGTGTTGCATAACTTTGTGACCAGAAATTAACAAAATAGCATATTTTTCAATGCTGCTTTACTAGTAGAAATTTAAATTATAATTTTATTTAGCTAAGTGGATTAAATAATATTTACCTGCTTTTCAATTTTCCATTTTACCTAAATGGTTACTCTGAACACACGCCTTCGCACAGCCTGCTAAAACTGTTACTGTTCTTGAACGCAACAAAATAGTAAATGCACAATTAGCAACAAGAAACTTTGAGAGCGTGTAGAAAACGGATGTAAGCAAAAAGAAATGAAAAAATTACGGAATCTAGTTAAGCATTCTATTCTCTTTACCCTACAATCGGTAATTATTAAAAACATTGACTTTTGAAAAATTGAATTTTAGCCGCCCAGATTGGCAAAATACCTCTCTGTGCGACGTTAAAAAGAGTTATGAAATAAGGACAGATTGCAAATCAAAATTTCAAACTGCTTAGGATTTTTGGAGGACAAATCGAAAAAAGCGCACTGCCCTACAGATGAAATCTTGAGGCCCTATACAATAAACTTCCAATTGCCGCATTATGTGTAGTTTTATTACTACACAAATAATTATTATGGTGTATGTGATTTCAACCATTAGTGTGGCAAGTACATAGACTAATTTAGTATAGACACATTAATTCTCTCAATAAATTAAACGTCACGGGTTCAATAATACCAGATAGAGGCAATAATACACAACTTCCAACAAAGGAACAACAACCGCATTTCGTGTTTTTGTGACAAAATAGTTGTGTTAAATACAATACAATTGTATACCAAAGATAAAAATGCAAAATACATTTAAATTTCACAGTTCTATACGAAAACGAAATGAAAAAGTTAAGTAAACAGTTCTTGTACCTCCACCTGCTGTAAGTTAATTTTTGTCGAATTTCTCTCATTTGCACAAACCTACGACGAAGAGTGTGAAATGAAACGTCAGATGGGAATTAATTCGTCTATAGGGTCGTTTTTTTCGTAACATACATATATAAGTTAACATAACTGTTACGAAAAAAACACATAGACGTTGAGTATAATCAACTTGGCTTCATCCGATAATTCTTCTTTTGTATTTATCAATTCGTTAATTTAAAAGTCAAACACAAAAAAAAATTCTAAAAAAATTAATGTAATATATGAGGTGGTTATACCGCTCTATCGCCACGAGTCATAAAAAATATACGACTCGAGAGAACGTGCGAAGAAGAAACAAAAAACCCAGGCATCCCCGAACATTTGTTTATATGCATTTTCGGAAGCACTTTTTCGACTCAAACTAGCAGAGACGTAAGAGCAAATGGGTCCAAGTGATGAACGTGAATCGGTGTCGTCATTAATTCTCCATAATTTGCACGAAAAGTACAGAAAATTTTCCATAACGTACATACAATGTACCAGAAACTACATACAACGTTGATTTACCATACCATGCATTTAAAAGTGCAGAAAATGTACCAGAAATATCATATCATTGTCCATAACGTAAATAACCTGCAACAGAAAGTATATACATTTTGTCAACAATTTACAAAAAGTACACACCAGGAGTACTTTACCAAAAAATACTTTAAGTGTAGTGAAACGTACGTAAACTATATAACATATGTGTATATAACGGTACTAAAATGTGTACCAAACAGTACATAAAGTGTATGCAAATAGTACATAAAGTGTACAAATAAGTACACAACGTTACCAAAAAGTGCATAGTGTATCAAAAAAGAATACAAAGATCATCAAACAGACAGAACCGACGCCGTTCTTGCGAATCGAGTTATGGGAGAATATCAGTGAAAGAATATGTTTGTGAATCGAGCTATTCCTCGGCCTTCATCTTCAATTCACTTCCTTTTGGGATTGCTTTAGTTGTTGTTTGTTTCCAGTGTTGTCTTGGAATTCTGCTTGTGGAAGAAGAAAAAATCAATAATATTTTACACAACTTTTTAAATATTTTGTTAAAAAAAGTAACCGGATCTTATATTAACATCATAATTTTCGAAACATCGTGGAAATATAAGAAATGGAATGACATACATTTTATATTTTTCATACAACAAAGCCAAACTTGGTAACCCTTTTATCGGGGTTATTCTCAACGTCTAAAATTATACATGTTAACGTGCAGGTTTTCATTTTGTATAAGTTAACGTGTACAAGTTACGAAAAAAATGCCCCTTATACTAAATTCGTCTATGGGGAAGTATTTATTATCAAAGTTTTCACGATCCCGAGTGGTACATACAATTTTGACAACGAATCCAAAATTTGAAATTTGTTTTTTATGCAGCATTTGCTTGGATGTTTGTACACGAAACAGTAAACACTTCAAAACAGTACCAAATGTCAGCAAACAAACAGCAAAAAAAATCCAATGAGTGTTCGAACTCACTACACGGTATCTGTTCGATTTCTAGGAACACATTAGTAAATGTTACATTGGAAAATAAAAAACAGCGTTCAATCATATGATGACGTTACATTTAAATAATTTTAATACTTAAAATTATTTAAAGACATGATTTTAAAACAAAATTTGTAATTGCGAAAGCCTTTTGCATTAAAACAACAAAGTGAATTTTTTAATGAACTTTAATTTGGTTTTGTTTTCTATGTAAACGAATATTAAAAATATGTAGTAACAAAATTAATGTGTAGTTGTTAAGTTATAGTAATTAAGTAATGTAAATTAAATGTAGTAATTAAGTAAGTCATTATAAAGTAAATTTAATTCAGTAATTAAGTAAAGTTGGGTTAATTTCATTTCATTTTTGTTTGGTTGCATTTAAAAAATCCGCTACTGCAAAAGGATGTTGGTCCAGACTTCTTATTAATTTCATTAATTTTGATGTACGGATTACATGACTAAAAAATAAAAATAAATTTGTCGGTTTGTGATTTTGAATTAAGTTTAGTACTGGTCAAAATGGAATAGACGGTTCCACCGCCTAATTACTTTTATGAGTTTAAAAAATGAAACAGTTTCTATTAGTCTTGAAATGATATAAATTTTCTAATTTATGTATGGTTTTCATATATGTAATTTTATACAAATTGTGCCACTTAATCTAAATTATTAATTTTAATTTTTTTAAATAAATATAATTTTAAAATAAAGATAAAATTTGAGTACGTGTTTAAAATATTAATACACAGCATTATCCGATACCGTTTTATAAGCCAATTCCAGAAACGAAATTTAAGAAAAAAAATTAAGAAAAAAACTCGAAACAAGTGAGAAATTTCAGTCGGGTGAACCGAATTAAACATAACCTCACCCCTAGTTTTGATTTGGGTCCGAGTTCCATTATTTCATATTTTTGTTTTGGCAGCCGATCAACCTACAGTCACCCGTGGCAAATTTGCCCATATTCAGTAGCAGAGTGATATCTGCAAAATATTATCTTATTAGCAACTTAATTAGGATGTGTTACGTATTTGGGGTATTTATCATGACTACCAGATAATTGCCTAGTACCAAATTTCACTAAGATCGATTTTGGTTTACGGGAGATAACTTGTCGGTCAACCACAGAGCCGCCCATAGTTTGTATGGGAGGCACATAAATGGGTTTAGCAAAATCATCATTGTTTTAGTGAGTGAGTGGCGGTCCTCGAAATGACGCCTAGTACAAATTTCATTAAGGTTGGAAGTATTTTACACGAGTTATCATATCGATAACATGGACGGCCGCCTAGCTTATATATGGGAGGGCGTAGTGACCTCGCCAATTTTTTCCAGTTAAGTACAAATTACCAGATTATTAAGCAATATCTGATTTGAAGCTGAAGGAATGTAGCAATGGCCATTTGCAATCCCTAACTAAGTTTGGTTAAATAATTGCGAATAACAAAATTTCATTGTAATCGTTAAGTGGTTTACGGCAGTTACCGTGTTGACCAACTAACCAGACAGACGGGCATGGCTCAAGTCTTAAAAAGTCCTAAAACGAATTTGGTTCATAGATACCTTCGATCTAATACGACTCATTCTATGCTATCTATTTTATCCCTATGACTGAGGGTGCTCGAATATGTATGGTCTACGAAATTGTGTTTTTTTTTTTATCGAATATGAAGCCCGGTATTCAGTTTTTATGAAATTTTCGTTGCCATAAGAAGTACGTGTATGAAAAATAACGAAAATTTCATGCACCAAAAATTTCGCTCACTTCATTTGCTTGGTACTCAGCTCTGGGAAAATTTCGTGGCCAAAATCAATTACAGGGTTGTTAGGTACGCCAGTTTATTTTAAATTTCCTCTAAAGCATTCATCAGTTATTGAACGCTTTAAGATTTGGCGAAGGTTTTTTAGAACCGTATTCATAATGAGTATTTAAACTAGGGAACAGATAATTAACTGACAACCCTGTTTTGTGTTTTCTCACAGCGCTTGTGATGTTAAAACAAGATGAACAATAACCGATTGACCGAATTAATTGTTTCTTATTTAAATGCGTCAATGCAATTTTGCAAAATTTTAAACATTAATGGAAAGAACTATTCAATAAAAAGATCAATTAATATTTTGCTATATTCATAAATTTTAAAGGTGTCAAAAAATCATATTGAATTGCATTTCAGTTTTGGGTAGTCGAATATAAAACCGGATAATAGGATGTAGTTTCAATGTTTTGATTTTATATACATCACTATGTAAACAAAAGTTCATTTTGGTTAAAAATGATAAAAATTGGAACGAAACTATTTGGTTGCTTAGTAGGATAATGTGACACTATAAACGCTGCAATTATACACAGAATAATTCCACGTGTTTATATCGTATAAATATTTAAGTACGGCACTCGGGAAATGTAAAAAATTGTTTCATTTGTATATTAATGCGAATAAAATGGCCTTAAAGAAGGGTTAAACGTTCAACAAAAATGGCGACGTTAGAGAACTCTTAACAGAGGAATTTTTCGATTATGAATACAATTTTTGGGCTTTACCTTCTTAAACCTTTAACAAACCTATGACAACTTTTTATGAATAAGGCCGTAAAGGTCAGGGCAAATGAATTCTTTGGAAGAGGAAAAATACACATCTTCTCCGCACGTGCCCAGCACTGGAAGGTAGGACAAGATCTTGAGCTAAATAGTAATCTAACACTTAATCTCGTTGGTCCATGGTATCACAATGAATCAATAAGACTAAGTGAGTCGTTCATCGAATGCCATTAGCACCTAACCAAACCTATGACTGAACACAACGGTATATAATATAAATACGAATTGATAGGAAGGAGGAAAAAAGGTTCTTGTATTTATATTCATATTACGTCAAAATTCAGACATAATTTCAAACTGTATCAAGTGTTTTAAGACCCTTTAATGTAAATACCCATGCCACAAAATCGTACCTCTAGTCCAAGGGAGTGGACCTATCCCTGTTTTTCAAAGATAGAGGGCATCAACGGCTGAAAGACACAAAGATGGTTTTCGCGAAGTCCACTCCCCAAGATTCCCAGAAATGTTTTGCTGACTTTTGACCCGTAAATTTCCCTCCAAGACATTACCATAAAATATTTGTTAACAGAACTGAGAAATGTAGTTGGCTCTATTTTCAAAGATTAAGGGTACGCAGAACTCTGTAAGATTATGGGGGAATCGTTGAGCACTTACATAGATCGAACTTATGCACGCTCACGAGATTAAGAATGTTACAGATTTTCGGTTTGTTCCGATATATTAGTCGTCTTTTGGTTATAAGCAAGCGATTATCGCTTGCTAAGTTGTAAAGAAAACGACAATTTAGCGATAATTGATTTTATTCAAAAATATGAAAAAGGGTTGAAAACAAAAAAAAATTTGTTTAAACTTAGCGAAAATGATTTGCGTCGCTAAGTGCTCTATACAAAACAAGAGATTATATAAGCAAGCGGTGTAACCAAAACACGCTTATTATTATGCGTAATGCAATTCAATATATGTATTCATATATTTATCTTAACGTCGTACATGCAACTATTTTTTCGAGACGCCCTATTGGACAACATTTTTATGAACTCAAAATTTAATTTATTTCTGGTAATTTAGGGTCTCTGAGCTAAATACTTACTTATATTATCCGTTGGAAAATTTCGGAAAATATCATCACTGGATATATTTACAATTCGGATCATTGTTTTGTATAAGATTATAAAGGTGAGATATTTTATTATTAAATTATGAATCACAACATTTAACAAAACAACAAATTTAATGTTTGATTTTATTTTGATGCAAATGTAAAAACGTTTATTAAATGTATAGAAATGTATAAATAAATCAATAAAATTATGTAAACTACAACAAATATAATTATTTTATCCCACATTTGCTAAAGGTAAATATCTATTCCTGTCGTTTTTTATTACATTTCAGTAACAATTGCACTTACTGCGCTTGGGAATATATGTATGTATGTAAATTGCTACAGTATTTATTGACACAAGTTTTAATTTTATATTATTATTTGTTCTCTCACAGGTTTCTGAAGATAGCCGGTTCTCGTTATCTACTGCTGTAAAATATATTTTAGTGGTTCCTTTATACAATTATAACAAGTTTACATAGTTTTTGGCGTGATCGTTTTCACTTGCTTCGTGGGAGCTCCATTCCTCTGTCTTATTTCTTCTCAATTTTGCGTCCATGATAAAGTTTTGGCAAAATGTCCAAATCCCGTTTGTTAAATAAATTCGCAGGATCTGCATTTTGAAATAAATTATTAGCCTGGTATAGTCGTTAAAGTTTATTGAAACGCTTTAATTCGTGTTAATCTCCAAAGAATCGCTTAGGCTAGTCCTTGATACCTATGTTGTATACATTGTCCATAGTTAAAATACAGAATTCTTTGAAAAACTAAAAAAAAAAACTTTGTTTAAAAACGGTACAGCTCACGGGATCATAATGCTAGACACGAAACATATTGGAAATTATCATAAAACAAACAAAACCGTTTCCCATTACATCCCATGAAGGGATTGGGGAGAGCTTCTCAAAACCAGTGAGCTGTGCGCTTTCTAATTTTTCACTCACTAATTGGGACCTGCAGTTTTTCACCGGTTTCGAACGGTATTTTGAGAACCAATGTACATTTTGAGAGGTGGATAAAATTGATTTTTTTGAGTCGGTCTACTATACATGGGTTAATTCCAAAAGTAGTGTACATGAGCATTTTTTTTTTTTTTTTTTAAGGTTGAGGAATTAATTCTCTGAAATTGTTTACTTGCATTAAGATTTGTGCAGATTGCGAAATTACTTTTAGTTTCTTTGAAAAAATTTGTTTTGCTTTTTTATTGCATTTTGGTGAAATATTTTCCGGAATGTCACTTTTTACAAAAATTTACAAAACTAAGAAATTAATGCAAAAATGTTAGAACAAAGCCTACTATCGCATTCGTTCACTTATTATTTACCAGCTTTGGATGTTTTTCTTAAAAAAAACGGGTTAGTAATAGCAAAAAGTTATTTTTCGAAGAGATTCAAATTATTTTTTTTTCCTTTTATAATTCAAGAATTAAAAAAAAGTAATTTTTTTACAAAAATTTGTTTTTGTGCAGCTTACATTTAAAGTAACAAATTTGCTTCAAACAATTTGGAAGAAATTGTTGTATTTTGCTGGAAACTTGAAAAAATAAAAAGTGACAGTACGGAATTTTTTGTGACAGTAAAGAAAATCCAATTTAAATTTCAAGTGTAACGAAAACTTAAACATTTATTCATTATTTTGTTTTTGGTTACTGTTTGTTTTTTCTCTTTTATATAAAAACGAAACAAAAAATACAAGTAATCCAATTATATTAACAAAAAATTCATGAACAAATCTATTCATCGGAATCTGTGAATATTTCATATAGTCATTCAATAGTCATTCAAAGTAATAGAACAAATTATCTTTACATCAAAAGAACTACAGTATTGAAATCAATCGGAATTTTCGAGAAATAAGCTTTTAAAATAAAAAAATCCAATGAGTGTTCGAACTCACGGGCGATGTGTTAACACCTTTTTGCTAACGGTACCTGTTCGACTTCTATGAACACATTCGTAAATGTTACATGGGAAAATAAAAAACAGCGTTCAATCATATGATGACGTTACAGTTAAATAATATTAATACTTAAAATTATTTAAAGACCCAGTGCAAGCACATGTGTCATTATTTTCTTGCTCAATACTTTTTGTTTTATTCCCACAAAAGTCAAAGAATGCAAAGCAACAGACACTTGTACATACATACATACATTGTTATATTCGTACGATATAACCGAAGATCAACATAAAATACTTTTTTAATATTACTCCAAATTAAAACACTTCAATCTCGGCTCGCCGAAATCGGATCGCCTTAATTTTTGGCCTAAACTCTCCGTCGAAACCCGCACTAGCTTTTTAATCCAAAAATTAATAAAATCGGCTATGAATTTCCGGAGAAAATCGCGTGGGAAAATTATATGAAAATCGCCCAATAATCACTTTCAATACCGACTGCCAAGCAACGAACAAACAAACGATGATAAGACAAAACCGAAGATCAACATAAAACACTTTTTTAATATTACAACAAATTAATACTCCAAATTAAAACACTTAAATCTCGGCTCGCCTATATCGGATCGCCTTAATTTTTGGCCTAAACTCTTCGTCGAAACCCGCACTAGCTTTTTAATCCAAAAATTAATAAAATCGGCTATGAATTTCCGGAGAAAATCGCGTGGGAAAATTATATGAAAATCGCCCCATAATCACTTTCAATACCGACTGCCAAGCAACGAACAAACAAACGATGATTTACTCTTACAAACCTAACACTTGCGTATGTATTAAATTTATAGTTTACTGCCCTAGAGGAGCGCGTATAGATGTTAACACATCAAAAACCTTTTTACTTAAAAGTGACAGTAAAGAAATTTGTGATATTTTTTTTGGTTTTTTCTTCTAAAAAGTTATTTCACGGAAAAAAAAACATGAAAAAGTGATCAAAACTTCGTAATATATTAATATACATTTTTATTTATTTTATTTTTTACGATTTTTTATTAAATAACTGTGTGACAGTACGGAAATTTTTAGCTGTACTTACCATCGTGCGATTATAAATTCACTTGAAAACACCAAATAATTGATTTTATTATTTTATTTTTTATCTTAATCAATTTATCACTTCTTGCACTTTTTAATAGCGATGCACATAAAGCAAACGAAACAGCTCAAGTAATGATTATGACTGAATTAAAAAAAATGTGACATTACGGAAAAAACGCAGAGACAAAGTAAAATTAGAACGTCAAAATGACATTGATAACATTTTTCAGGTAAAACCAGGAAAAAGCAATAAAAATAAATACAATCATTGAAAAACAGTTATATTTTTTATTATTGTTCTATTGTTTTCAACTCTTTTTCCATGTTGCTTAATGAATAACATGTGTGGAGACAGGTATATTTGTATGTAATAGGCATGATATACAGTTAAAGCACCATTTGCACAATTTACCAGAAAGTTTTACAATAATAACAACTACTTTTGTTTGTTGCTAATTATTTTAGAGCTTACTTGCCGTTTTTGTTTTTTTATTTTCTTTTACATGAAAGAAATAAAAAGCTTGAGACGAAAAAAAAGCATTGTGTTTGGAATTAACCCACATACATACTTACAATTTTTTCACAAATTTGTTTCTCACTTTCTGTTTAAAATCATAGTGTTTCTGAAAAGTCCTCAAATATAGTTTCAAATATAGTTTCTCTTTGACAGAAAAGTCTCTTATGCAAATTCGAATACATAACTTAGTAACAAGTGTTTTTGTAACAGAAACTGAATTTTGATTACAATGACTAATATTTGAACACAAATTCTAATATACACACAGGGAAAAGATTAGTTGGAAATCAATTCAGGCATTGGAAATTCCATGATAAAGTCTATTTTTTGATTAGAATTCGTAATTGTCAAACATCAGAATTCTTTGTCGATGTTATTGATAGATTCAAAATAGGTCTTACTAAATACAAGTTGCTACTACCGAAATTTAGTTGTATTAACCAATTTGAGTATTTCTAAAACCTCATTCATCTGATATGGAAGATACAACTAATAAAAAGTACAATATTAGAATTTGTGTTCAAATATTAGTTACTGTAATCATAGTTTAGTTTCTGTTACAAAAACACTTGTTGCAAAGTTATGTATTCGATTTTTCACAAGAGGCTTTGTTGTTCAAGAGAAACTACGTATATTGGAAGACTTTACATAAGACTTTACAGAAAAACTAATATTTTAAACAGAAAGTGATAAACAAAGTTGTGAAAAAACAATAAAGTGTATAGAAGCGAAGAATACATGTTATCATAAATCGAGGTGAAGTGAAACTTTTAAACATAATCGTTGAATATGACGCCACTATTGACGCCTTCACAAACACATGCAGACAATTGTGGACACTAGGCAGGAGGAACTATTATTGTGGATGATACAAATTAACTTAAACATAGTACATATGACACCCAGGGTAACCCATCCCCATTTTTGATCGAAAATATGAAAAATTTATTTGTTTTTCGATTGGATGCTCCGTTTTCGAGATATAGAAATTGTTTCATATTTTCTATAAAAAATGGGCACGAAATACGAACCCTGATTACAAATAATAATAATTTTGTTTATATTTAAATTTTAATAAAAAGTTATTTTTTTTTTTAAATTTTTTTCTATAAAATTCATAATGGGTTAAAGCATCACCAAATGGTTGTGACAGCTATTAAATTCAAGTACATAATTAGTTGAGCATACCACAATATATTATTTGGTACAACCGAATTAGTTTTTTCATTTTTTGTTCATCCAACTAATAGAATATTCACCACTACAGGATAATTTGATTACTAGAACTAAAACTCGATTGACAGATCACATTTATTTCTTGTTGCTGTGGCTTCAACTAAATATTTCAGTTCTTGCAACCAAAACTGAATTACAAATCAATTGATATGCACAACATTTGGTGATACTGAACACAATTATTGGTAATCACAACAGAATAATGTGATAGTCCAATGAACCGCCAAATTTTAGTTGGCTGTAAATATAGTTGTGACAACGAATCTCTTCTCTGTGTGTAGTATTTTTTATGAGTTGTAACTTCAATTTCTGATGATGAATGAGGATTTAGAAATACTCAAATTGGTTAATACAGCTTAATTTCAGTAATAACAACTATTAAATAATTGTTTATCATGGAATTTCCAATGCCTGAATTGATTTCCAACTAATATTTTCCCTGTGTATGAACTGCCGAAGTTATTGAATGATTTATGCCCTGGGGGAAAATTAACGATGTTTTCAATCATTGGCATTAAACTATCTGGAATGATTTGAAAGCCAATAAAATGTACTTCTGATCCTCAGGACTTGGATTTGGTATAATAATTCAGAATGATGATATGATATCTGAAGAACCTGTAGTTCTGTATGTTGTGAAAGGAGCGGAAACACATTCGACATTTCTTAGATGTCTGGATACTTTGACAATAAATTAGTAAATGACAATAACCGAAAGACCGTTTTTGAGTGAATTTTCAACTCAAGAAGGATGCGAAATTTATTATATATTGTTATTGTTACATATATTAGGTAATGTTGAGAATAAAGAGCAAAATCAAGTGGCAAAAGTAATAGCACTACAATTTTTGCAAGGTTCCAAAACTCGTTTCTATTCTATTTTGACAGTAAGCTGCTAAGTGCATAAAGAATCAAGTATTTTATACGTTCAATCCGGTCGATCAAAAAAATTACCGAAAATGGTTAATGCAATAGGTCGCGTAAAACATCGTAGTGTCGGGAAAAAGATAGGTCGTTAAAAAATTATTTTAGAAGGAACCCCCAGTTTAGTGAGCTATTCGGAAAAAATTATACACAATGCCACAATATTTGAAGACAAAGATGAAAGGGTCGACTAAAGGCCGTAGTGTCAAAATTAATTGTGAAGCGATTAGTTCGGCAGAGAATCTGTAACGGACCTAAAGAAAATAACTACAAATACCGGCATGCGTTGGAATACTTCGGGATTATTTACTAGAACATAACCTTAATGCCTGTAGTCCAAGAAAAGTTCCACTTTTAAGTGCAAAGCATGTGACTAAGAGTATGCCGTTTGCAAAAGACCACTTGAATTATCCTGTACATAAATTGACAAACATTTAATGGACTGATGGGAGCAAAATCGCTTTGCTTGATGGAAAATGCTCTCATTCTTATGTAAGGCGACTACCGCATACAGCAAAACGGTAGAGCTTGGAAGTTCAGGCATATTAGTTGGGGTTGCTTTTAGTATCTTGGAGTAGTTCACATACACTGGAAACGAACAGTCAATGATCAATGTATTTACTTTGATATACATACATATATGTAAGTACTTATACCGTGATGCTGCCAAAAAAACGTGGGAAGGCTTTGTAAATTTGATGCCGAGAGGCTGTGCTGCTTTTATAAACAAGGTTCATGCAACAAAATACTAAAATTACTTACAACATATGTATACACTTTTTGGACTCTTCTGACTCCTCTACTGCATTTAAAAGAAATGACTTTAATATTGTGACTGATATTTATTAATGACTTTTAAAAATAAAAGTCATGACTGATTTTTATCGATGATTTTTATAAATAAAAGTCCTCAATAACTGTTATCAGCGACAAAATCAAAAAATAACTGTTATTTCGGATTTATAGAATTTAAATAAAAAGTAATTGTTATTGTTTTTATTTTACATAAATCTTGCAAGAAAAAAGTTTATTGTTAATTTTGATGCTCAGTGTGAAAATAAATCCATTATCAGCGACAATATAAAATAAAAATCAAAAATATCTGTTATTAGTAGAGTAAATAAATAAAACTCAAAAAATAACTGTTATTTCTGTTATAACTGTTATAAAAAATAATTGTTATTGTTTTTATTTTACATAAAAATTGCAAGAAAAAAGTTTATTGTTAATTTTGATGCTCAGTGTGGAAAGAAATCCAATGGTATGTACATATATAACATGTGGTTGTATAAGTACAACATTTATTTCATAGAAAGTTATTCAAATCAAAATTTCATAAATAACTGATATTTCCGGTCCCTGAATTACACTGTGTGTAATTTTTTAAGTCATGGCAAAATAACCATATACGGACACCACTACGTGATAAAAGACTAAAAAAAAGGACCCGTGTTTCCCAAAGTCATGCACTTTTTTTTTATGGGCCGCCAAAGATTTGGGGCCTCGGTATCATTTTCGTAAAAATGTGATCCTTTTCTCAGGCTCATATCTTGCAAACCGTTCAGAATTTCGATTTCCTCTCTGAGGCAAAGTTGTAGCTCTTGTCAAAACTTCACCTTGCGAACATATAAAATCAAAAAAACTTCACCTTCCAGATCAAAATCGCAAAAAACTTAAAAAAATTCGATTTTTTTTACCTTTTTTCCCGTGTTCAGGTCCATAGGTAGCAAACCGTTCAAAATTCAAGGAAACAATCAACTACAAAAATTTACCTAAGATCTCAATAAACAAATTTCTAGAACATATAAACTTCCTGGGAATTATTCTTAACACCGTTTTTTAATTTCATTTGTTTTTTATTTACTTCAACATTGAGATACTATGCTATCTATTACAAAAATATTAAAAAAAAAGTATTCGTATTATGTTTATAATGTTGATGGCCCTGGACTTGCAAATCGCGCTCTCTTAAGTTGTGGATCCAAATCGTCGTCCGAATCTGACTCTGATTCAGCAATTATGGTGTCCACAGGCACGTTGCTTCCAGACTGCCCTCCATCATCAGCTCTTTCTTCTTCAAATACTTCATTAACATCATACAGGGTGATCTTGTGACTCCACCAACATACCTCTGCAAGCAATGCGTCGAGGTTTTTGCCTTTGTACCGTTTTTCCATGGGCATTGTGGTCGTCAAAATGAAAATGAAGAAAATGCAACTTTAATGTCATCGATGCGCCGATTATCTCAAAATAATGCAGCATTTGTTTCACCCATTCTCTTGCTTCCGGTTCCGCGTCTCGATCCCCTCCCAAGACTCTGGTGCATACACGCTGAAGGTAAATCCATGCCATTGAATGATTTTCATCAAGCGATGAATCAAAGTTCCTCTTGAATAGCTTTCTAATGTCAGGGCCATTAAGTACGCCTGTTAAATGAAAACAAAAAATAAAGACAGAAAAGAAAACATTAACATAGTGTAAATAGTACAATTAGGTGAACAAAAATTCGTTTTAAATTTACTACAATACCTTTTTTAATTTTGTCATCGCTACGCTTTAGGAAAACGCTTTTCAAATAGTCGAATGCGTTTGGACAATTTACAACGGCCACTTCGATGAATTTTTTAACAATTCCCAATTTTATGTGGAGCGGTGGCAGCAAGATGTCTTGAGTATTGTCAATTAAAGGTGCATTCTTCAGTCTATGTTGTTGTATTTGTTCATCCACACTTCCTCTTGGCCTCCACGAGTTACATTGGAATTGATTCAGAGGTGAGCGTGAATCCCAATTACAAAGAAAACAAAAGAATTTTGGGAAGCCGCCCTTATCGATGATCCCTTGCAAAATGTTGATGACCTTCAAATCACAGCAAATCTTCCATTTATTTTCGTAATATTTGATTTTTTCCATTATATCTTTCAATGTTTCATAGCTTTCTTTCATGTGGATACCCATTGCTAGCGGAATGGAAGGTTTTCGGTTCGACACATGCAACAACACTGCTTTCAAGCTTGAAACAGAACCATCAATAAATAATCTCCACTCACTAGCGATGTAGTTCATTCCCATTTTTACCACCAAAGCTTTTATATCGTTGCAGTAAGCGAACGAATTGTCATCATTTACAGTGTAGAGCATCTGAAATTCAGCTTGTCGTTTGCGGTACGCCGTAGAGTTAACATTAGCATGTGTGAGTTTTCTTTGCTTTAAAAAAGCTGTCAAAAATATTGCAAGTCGTTGCGATAATCCCAATATGGCCACAATGAAATCCATTTCCATTTGTGTTATTAGTTGTGGTCCATCTCTTCCCTGTTGGGGCTCATAATCGGTATCAAATCTTCATAAGTAACACCACTTGCTGTACTCATTGCTGTAAATTCTGTAGTACGATCTGGAGTTGGCGGCCTTGGTGATACAAAATTTTCAGGTGCAAGCACTGGTAGTGTGGCTGTTGCAGTTGCTTTATAAATTTTGTTCTTCTCAGAATGTCGATTTAGACGACATGTGTAATTTACGCATGCATAGCAACTGGTTGCATCATGATCACCTGGGCGATTAATCCAGTTTACCGGCTTACAATACTTCATAGTACCTCTGCCTCCACTCAACCATGCCATGAGATTGTTATAACATTGGCGACACACTGTATTAGGTGTGTAATTTTCACCGGTCAAGTCCACTTTGTCGAAAAACAATGTATATGCTCTTTTGAATTCACTAGTTAAAAGATTCTTTTCCTTCTGAAATCTTGTAGATGTTTTTTTTCTGGTTTGATGACCGCAAACGTAGCAAAATAAATCAATATTTTCACTCTGCATATTGAAATTGTCAGTTGCCAATGTTGAGTGCGAATTATACTGTAGCACTTTCACTTTTTTTACTTTCACTTTCACTTTATAACTTTCACCGCTGAGTTCTCGTTGACGTCGCGCTGTGTAATGCCTCGATGTGAGCGTCGTGTCGCTTTTATATTGTGTGCTGCGTCCCTTGTTGCGTGTGCTGAGCTTACTGCATTGCCTGTGCTGCTGCTGTCGGTGCATGATCGCGTGATATCTAAGCGCTACCTAAACGGTGCTAACCCTTGGACAAACACATGGTTCTGGCCAGGCATATTTCATTTTTTGCTACCTATGGACCTGAACAGGAGAAAAAGGTAAAAAAAATTAAATTAAAAAATTTTCGGCAAATTTTTCACTTTTGCGTGCTACCTAAACAGTGTTAAGAATCATCTCTAGGAAGTTTATATGTTCTAGAAATTTGTTTATTGAGATCTTAGGTAAATTTTTGTAGTTGATTGTTTCCTTGAATTTTGAACGGTTTGCTACCTATGGACCTGAACACGGGAAAAAAGGTAAAAAAAATCGAATTTTTTTAAGTTTTTTGCGATTTTGATCTGGAAGGTTTTATATGATTTTATATGTTCGCAATTTTTGTTCTTTATGACAAGAGCTACAGCTTTGCCTCAGAGAGTAAATCGAAATTCTGAACAGTTTGCAAGATATGAGCCTGAGAAAATGATCACATTTTTACGAAAATGATACCGAGGCCCCAAATCTTTGGCGGCCCATAAAAAAAAAAGTGCATGACTTTGGGAAAAATTGGGAGACACGGGTCTTTTTTTTTTAGTCTTTTATCACGTAGTGGTGTCCGTATATGGTTATTTTTTTTCGTGTTGCACTGTGTTACATACAATATCTCAAAAGTTATTAAGCTTTTACTGAAGTAACATTTTCTGGTTTTGTGGCCCATAGGCAACATTTGTTTTATAAAATGCTCCTTTTGTTAGACTGGGATGCATATTATGTAGACTGCCATAGTAGTCCAACGCCGTGTATGGTGTATGTTTCGTGGACAAAGCTTCTTTAATTGTTAATGTGAACAATTACAATCACCATCATAGTTGAAATAACAATAAAAACGTATCATTTAACTCATAGTGCAGTGAGAACTTTATTTCTGCTTAAATATTCTACAATTTCATTAAATATTTTGTATTTTATCACTTCACTTTTGTTTTGCTAATGGCGTCAGTTTGATGCATTGTAACAATTAGCCGATAAATACATGAATACTGGTTATTTTTCGTAGCACCGAAAGTGCTACAGCATCATTCGCACACAACATTGGCAACTGACAATTTCAATGTGCAGTGTGAAAATATTGATTTATTTTGTTACGTTTGCGGTCATAAAATCAGAAAAAAATGTTCTACAAGATTTCAAAAGGAAAAGAATCTTTTAATTAGTGAATTCAAGAGAGCATATGTTGTTTTTCGACGAAGTAGACTTGACCGTTGAAAATTGCACACCTAATACAGTGTGTCGCCAATGTTATAATATTCTCATGGCATGGTTGAGTGGAGGCAAACCATAGAGTAATAGTTAAGAGTTTCCATTACTCTCTTCGATGCCTTTTCATGACGATGAGGTAGTAGGCCATTTCATAGAGTTTTATTTGCTGATGTATTTTACCAATTTTACACTTTCGTTGGACATAAAACAGACAGAAACCAAAGGGAATGCGTATTTTCGTTCAATGCAAACAACATAAAACAAAATTAAGCTGTCATTAGTATCAATAAACTCTATTAAAATTAGTTCCTGTCTTCTTTGCTCTCTCATACTCCATCATCGGCCTAGTACCTTTTCGATCAGCTGTGCCATACAATCCCCCTGCGCAAACATAGTATGAAGTATTGTAACCGGTAAACTGGGTTAATCGCCCATGTGCTATGCATGCATAAATTATACATGTCGTCCAAATCGACATGTTGAAAAGAACAAAACTTATAAAGCAACTGTAACAGCCACACTATCAGTGCTTGCACCTGAAAATTTTGTATCACCAAGGCCGCCAACTCCAGATCGTAGGACAGAATTTACAGGAATGACTAGAGCAAGTGGTGTTACTTATGAAGATCCATTTGATACTGATTATGAGCCCCAACAGGGAAGAGATGTACCACAACTAATAACACAAATGTAAATGGATTTCATTGTGGCCATATTGGGTATATCGCAGCGATTGCCATATTTTTGACAGCGCTTTTAAAGCAAAGAAAAACATGCTAATGTTAACTCTACGGTGTACCGCAAACGGCAAGCTGAATTTTAGAGCCTCTACACTCTAAATGATGACAATTCGTTCGCTTACTACAACGATATAAAAGCTTTGCTGGTAAAAATGGGAATGAACTACATCGCTAGTGAGTGGAGATTATTTATTGATGGTTCTGTTTCAAGCTTGAAAGCAGTGTTGTTGCATGTGTCGAACCGTAAACCTTCCATTCCGCTAACAATGGGTATTAATGTGAATGAAAGCTGTGAAACATTGAAAGATATAATGATTTGAAGGTCATCAACATTTTGCAAGGAATCATCGATAAGGGCGGCTTTCCAAAATTCTTTTGTTTTCTTTATAATTGGGATTCGCGCTCACCTCTGAATCAATTCTAATGTAATTCGAGGAGACCAAGAGGAAGTGTGTAGGAACAAATGAAACAACATAAACTGAAGAATGCACCTTTAATTGACAATACTCAAGACATCTTGCTGCCACCGCTCCACATAAAATTGGGAATTGTTAAAAAATTCATCGAATTGGCCGTTGTGAATTGTCCAAACACATTCAACTATTTGAAAAGCGTTTTCCCAAAGCGTAGCGATGACAAAATTGAAAAAGGTATTGTAGTAAATTTAAAACGAATTTTTGTTCACCTCATTTTTAATGTTTTCTTTTCTGTCTTTATTTTTTGTCTTCATTTAACAGGCGTACTTAATGGACCTGACATTAGAAAGCTATTCAAGAGCAACTTTGAATCATCGTTTGATGATAGTCATTCAATGGCATGGATTTACCTTCAGCGTGTATGCACCAGAGTCTTGGGAGGGGGTCGAGACGCGGAACCGGAAGCAAGATAATGGGTGAAAGAAATGCTGTATTATTATGAGAAAATCGGCACATCGATGACATTAAAGCTGCATTTTCTTAATTTTTTCATCATTTTCTTCATTTTGCTTGCAGAGATAACATCAATTTTATTGATGCATTGTTTTGCATTCCTTTTTTGATTTCTTTTCAAATTCATTTCAGGAATGTTGGTGGAGTCACAAGATCACCATGTATGATGTTAATGAAGTATTTGAAGAAGAAAAAGCTGATGATGGAGGGCATTCGAGACACCATAAGTTCTGAATCAGTCAGATTCGGACGATTTGGATCCACAACTTAAGAGAGTGCGATTTGCAAGTCCAGGGCCATCAACATTATAAACATAATGCGAATATTTTTTTTATTATTTTTGTAATAGATAGCACAGTATCTCAATGTTGAAGTAAAGAAAAAACAAATTAAATTAAAAAAATGTCGGGAAATTTATCACTTTTGCGGCTACCTAAGCGGTATTAAGAATCATTCCTAGGAAGTTAATGTTGTTTTGAGATCTTAGGTACATTTTTGTAGTTGATTGTTTCCTTGAAATTTGAACGGTTTGCTACCTATGGACCTGAACAGGGGAAAGAAGGTAAAAAGTTTTAAAGTTTGCGATTTTGACGTTGAAGATGAAGTTTTTTGATTTTCCCTCAGAGAGTAAATTAAAATTCCGAGCGGTTTGCAAGATATGAGCCTGACAAAATGATAAAAAATTTTTTTGCAAAAATGACACCGAAGCCCCAAATCTTTGGGGGCCCACGGGGGTTTCTTTTGGTCTTTTATCACGAAGTGGTGTCCGTATATGGCTATATTTCCATGACTCAAAAAATTCCACATTGTGTATTTAGTCTTAATTTGGTGCTCACAACGATCGTACACATTCCAAAATATAAAATGGGCCCCCGCACGAAAGTAGAGCAAAGAGAGTTGGTAATAAATCACTTTAAAACCCGCCAATCACAGCGAAAAATTTGCTTCAATGGTAAATACTAGTATTAATGTCTCTAAAATCCACAAAATCATTGAACGATTTCTGCCTGAAAATCGGGTTCACGATAAAGGCAGAAAAGTATCAAATAAAATATTCAATACAGTTGACTAGTGGTACATAGTGTAACAAGTAAACGCAAATTTTAAGCTCTCGGCCCCAAAACTGACCACTACTTCAAAAAAGCCTTGGCAAAACATGTTGGGCGGAAACTGTTCGCCTGGTTCTACGGGATCACGATTTTCGTTTATCAGTCCCAACAATAAAAACAGCCGACTACAGTTTGCCAATGAGCACCTTCTCATGAGTCCTGACTTCTGCAGATGAGTCAACATTTAATGTTTGGCTCGGAAGGCATGACCTACGTATGGAGAAAGCATGGAAGTGGTAGCGTTATGGTATTGGTCTCTATGTCGGCGCAGGTACAGAAAAGCTAACATTTACAAATTCTGAAGAATGATTTATTGCAAAGAGCGGAAGATTTGTGTATACGACCAATTTCGTTTTTTTACCAGGATAACGACCCAAAAAATAAATCTGGAATTGTGCAGTCGTGGTTGATATACACCTGTCCACATTTGACGACGCCAACAGCGCAATCACCCGATATACATGTGATTGAATATATTTGCACTATATTGGACAACAACATTCGGAAACACAAAATATGCTACAAATATTACCTTTAACGAACTCTGGAAATAGAATGGCTCTAACAGCTGGGTACTTTACTAAATACATACCAAAATATGAAGAAGTAACTGCATAGAAAAGCTGTGACTATGAAATGTGTGAATTTGAAATTAGCAGCATTTTTTTTTAGTTTCTAAACATTTGAAAAATTATTATTTGCCATAATTGAAGTTTCTTCTCAAACTTGTTTTTTTTTCTTTTCATATGACTACAACCTTTATTCTATACTCCTTTTTGCTTCGAAGTTATAGGAGTTTAAAGTATGATCTGCATAAAATACGCTGTGACCAACTGTACGATACAAATATAGAATTATATTGAACTAATGTTTTACATTTGTAAGGAATTTTTTAAAACAACTCACTTTCGCTGACAACAGATAATTGTGCAAATTGCTGAATATATTTCTCCCATGCCATTCATCAAAATATGTTATTGCTTGGTATTCGCTATGTAATTGCCGTAATTCTTATCATCTTGGCGCTGAATTAAACCACAACTTTCCAAGTAAACAACAGGCTTCCATTTACTTGCCCTTGGGTTCTTTTTGGAATCCTTTTCATTACTTTTGATATCGTTTTTCGGTTAATTCCAAGACCAGCCCGGTCAGTTCTTGTAAAAAACACGTTCTCTGGAGTCACTCCCTCGGTTCTGTGCATGACTTCTAGAAAGTTTTCAACAATTCTATCGCGTGAACAATTCAACAGTGAATAATGAAGTCCAAACTACTAAGTTGTTGAATTCTAAAAGATCATGATGTGCAATTTTCCATAACTTGGAGAATAACAATTTAGTTGAAAATTATTTTCCCAAAACTTGTGAAAACTACTATTGTTAGGAAAGGAAACATCCGTATCTAAAGAAAAGTTACACCGCGCTTTTTATTTTGATTGTTTCCAAAACGATCAAGTTTAAAAGTGTCTTAAAAGCAGCGTTTGATGCAAGAGTGCGAATCATATTACAGCAACAACACTTATATATATAAAACATTAAATATACCACTATTTTTTAGATAAATTATTTGGAAATTGCTCGAAGATCAGTTTAACATATACCAATCAAATATATACACTCATACAATTAAGCCATTTAGAGCAAATCAGAAAAACAAAGAAATAATGTTTTTTTTAAATAAAATAAACTAAGTTTATTTCTAAAACAGTAAAGGGAGTCAAATTTAAAAAATGCACACGCAAACAAGGTTTTATTCTGTAAATTATCTTAGCTCTATATAAAAAAGGAGCATTAGATACATTTTATGCTGCTCACATATGAAAAAGTAAATTTTACTATGAAAAAGTACATTTTAATAGAAATATTATAAATGAAATATGTGAAATTGATTATTATGGTGGATGGTTGGGAATATAGATATTTCAATGCCCACCAAACCAGATCTTCATCTCCCTTCTCCACAAGTATTTAGGTACCTCTGCCAAATATTTATATGTGCAAAATATTTTTTTTTCTTTCCTTCTGAAAACTAACTGTAATTTAATGTCGACCATATACAATATTTTCGATAATATCCCTCTCTCTTTATCATATACTTTTTTCCCCTTTGGACTTTATTTGTAGTCCCGTTATCTATGATTAGCGCTGTAAGTTTGCAATTCAATAGAAAATAATTATATGTGCAGTCGCGTTCCTGACACTTTAAAGTGAACTATATTAAAATGCAAAAGATACACATCAATTCAATTTATGCTAGAATCGTTAAAATGGGTCAACATTCAACAAAGACTGGAAATTAACACGTTGAACTTTATTCAGAAAATGAAAATTGGAAACGCTCCAGAACATTTAATCGAACAATTACGATATGTTGGCGAAGTACAGCCCTATCAACTAAGAAATATGGAAAATTTTAAACTACAACGAACAACAACAACTAAAATGCAACGCTCCCTCTTCTATAAAGGATTGCAACTATACAACATGTTACCTGATAATGTTAAAATCGAAAGAAATATAAATGCTTTTAAAAGAAATTGTGTATATTTTGTTAAATATTATAGTACAATAACGTAAAATTGTTAATTTAATTCTCTTGTATGAATAATTAAAGTATTTGAAATACTAATAAAGTAATAATAATAATGATATGGGTTACATTTGGAGCACGAGGGAAGTCAGAAATATGCTTTGTCCCAACTAAACTGAATGCGGAAGCATACGTTGATCTGTTGGACAGCAATTTAATTGACTTTGCTGGCGAATTATATGGAGATAACTGGACTTTTCAACAAGACAACGCCCCGATCCACATTGCTCGGCTCACAAGGGATTTTTCAAGTTCCGAATTATTCCATTACTGGAGTGGCTAGCCATAAGTCCCGACCTCAACCCAATTGAAGACCTTTAATACCCCTGGGGGATACTTTCCGCCAAGGCCTTTTCAAAGTCGAAGCAGTATACGACGCTTAATGAACAAAAACTAGCAATATTGGCGGAGTATTAGAAAATTGACATGTCAACTTTAAGCAACTTAGTGAGTTCTATGACACGCAGACTACAACAAGTTCTTATACACAAGGGCAACTCAATATATTAATTACATATTTTAATTGGATAAGAATAAGAATTAACTTTAAGTTTCATTTTTGCATATATAAATATTTTCTATGAAGAATATATCAAACACTTTTGTTTTGTTCTAAAAAAGAATTGAAAAAATATGTTTTCATATAATTTTAAAGAACACATAAATATAAACTAATATATAAAATAAAAGTCAAAAAAATTTTAGTTTTCAAAGCTCCAACTCAACATGATACATTGCACATATAAATATTTGACAGGGGTATATCGTCACACACTATAGGGATAAACAATCTCAAATAACAGACTTGCCTAAACTCCTACTTTACTTTTTAATAGTTACTGATCTTAAACCGAACTTACTTACTTATCCGGTCTCGGACAACCCCGGGGGTCAGGGACCTTACAAAACGAAGATAACATATTTCGCCAACCAGTTCGATCTTTTGCTTTATCTCTCCAGTTGGCAATACCAAGTGTACGCAGGGATTCGTCAACCTGATCCCTCCAGCGGAGTCTTGGTCTTCCTATTTTTCGTCTTCCTTCGAGTTCGGTTTCGAAAAGCCTTCGCGCTGGTTCATCTTCATCCATTCTACTGACATGGCCTAGCCAGCGCAATCGCGTTATCTTGATCCGCTTAACTATGTCAATGTCAGGATAAAGCTCATACAGCTCATGATTCATGCGTCGCCGATACTCGCCGTTGTGCACTATAGGGCCATAAATTTTTCGGAGTATTTTTCTCTCGAAGACTCCTACAGATGTTTCGTCTGCTTGCGATAGGACCCAGGATTCTGCGCCATAAAGCAAGACAGGTTGAATGAGAGTCTGGTACAGCTGGACTTTTGTTACTCGAGAGAGGGCTTTATCTCTAAAGTGCTTGCTTAGCCCAAAATAACATATATTCGCAAGCACAATTCTCCGTTTGATCTCAAGGCTGATGTTGTTGTTTTTGTTCACGGCAGATCCGAGGTATATAAATTCGTCCACTACCTCGAAGTTATAACGGTTATCAACGTTCACGCTTTGGTCTAATCGCGTGGAGGCCCTGTTCGTTGAAACCATTAATTTTGTCTTGTCCTCATTCACCGTCAGACCCACTTTTGCTGACTCCTTCTCAATTCTCGAAAAAACCGCAGTAACTTCTCTAATTGTGCGCCCAATGATATCTATATCATCAGCATACGCGAGCAGCATGTGACTTTTGCTGCTGATGGTTTTATTCATATTGACTGCAGCTTTTCTCATAATGATCTCCATTAAGATGTTAAAGAGATCGCACGATAGGGTGTCGCCTTGCCTGAGGCCTCGCTTAGTTTCGAAAGGTTCGGTAAGATCCTTACCAACTTTCACTGCGGATTTGGTGTTCGTCAAGGTCATCCTGCAAAGGCGTATGAGTTTTGCAGGAATACCAAGCTCAGACATTGCTTCATAGAGTTTCTCCCGTATCGGACTATCGAAGGCTGCTTTATAATCGATAAATAGATGATAGGTGTCGATTTGTTTTTCGTGTGTCTTCTCCAGGATTTGGCGTAGCGTGAAAATCTGGTCAGTTGTCGATTTTCCAGGCCTAAAGCCACACTGGTATGGTCCAATCAGGTCAGCGATAATTGGTTTTAGTCTTTCGCACATTATACTTGATAGAACCTTATATGCTATGGATAAAAGGCTTATTCCACGGTAGTTGGCACAAATACTCGGGTCACGTTTTTTAAATATGGGACATAGTACACTGAGACTCCAATCGCCGGGCATGCATTCATCTAACCAAATTTTGCTAATGAGCTGATGCATGCACCTTATCAGCTCATCGCCGCCAGCCTTAAACAGCTCCGCCGGTAATCCATCGGCTCCTGCGGCTTTGTTGTTCTTAAGCCGGGCAATAGCTGTTCTGACCTCGTCTTGGTTAGGAGGGGGGCAATCGACGTCGTCGTCCATATTGTGATCGATTGTCCCATCGTCATCGGATATCTCAGGTACTAGTAGCGCGGAGAAATGCTCTCTCCATATTCCCAACATGCTCTGCACATCTGCGACGAGATTTCCGTCTTTGTCTTTACAGAAGGGGGGCCCTGAACCACGTCCATTAGTTCCGTTTTTAACTTTTTGGTAGAATTTTCGGGCTTCGTTCTTCCTTCTGTATGTCTCAATTTTCTCACTCTCGCGTTTTCTCCACTGCCGTTTCTTACGCCTAAAGAGACGGTTTACCTCCTTTCTCTTCTCCCTATACCGCTCAGTTGCAGCTCGCGTTGCAATTGACTGAAGCATTACCATACGTGCAGCGTTCTTTTCGTCATTTGCTATGCGACACTCTTCATCGTACCACGGTTTATTGCGAAACGGTTTTTCGAAACCAAGTACGGTTGTTGCGGCAGTTTTTATAGAGTCGGAAATGGGTTTCCACTGCGCATCAGGATCGTCATCGGGAGGGGGTGGGTTCTGTGCCAAAAGTTGCGAGAGCTTCCTTGAGTAGGCTGTGGCTACCTCTGGTAATTGCAGCTTTCAGATGTCCAGCTTCCTCTGCGTCTGGTTTCGTACGATTTTCGCTCTACTTAATCTTGTGCGAACCTTTGCTGCTACCAGGTAGTGATCAGAATCGATGTTAGCTCCTCTGATCACTCGTACGTCCATTACACTGGATGAGTGCCTTCCATCAATTACCACGTGATCAATTTAGTTCCTAGTTCTTTGATCAGGGGATACCCAAGTAGCCTTGTGGATGTCTTTATGCTGGAACCTTGTGCCACTGATGACCATGTTTTTTGCCGCGGCAAAGTCAATCAGTCTCATACCGTTGTCGGAACTGTCAGCATGAAGACTGAAATTGCCAATAGTTGGATTAAACACATTCTCCCTTCCTACTTTGGCATTAAAATCTCCTAGTACAATCTTAATGTCATGGCCAGGGCAGCGGTCATACGTTTCCTCTAGGAGCTCATAGAATATGTCTTTGGCATCATCATCTTTCTCTTCTGTCGGGGCATGCACACAAATTAGGGAAATATAAAAATATTTCGCTTTTATGCGGATTGTGGTCGTCAACAAATAGGGGTTGTTTATGTTTTCTGTTTCGTTTTTGTATTTTCACTGCCATTATGAACGGTGGCGGGAGGCAAACCCAGCCCACCGGGTTTTTGCATTTTACCTACTGCCAGGATATTTGATTGCAGCCGCCCATTATGGATCAGACGCTGACCAGGATGCGATATGTTGAACCTGGATTTTCTTCTTTTAGTTTCTATCCGCCGTTGGCCCGTATGTTTGGCTCATCCGCCTTCTAAGGACAAAAGAATATGCCCGATTGTTTGATGAGCTTCAGTGACATCAGTCACCTACTATACCTGATTTGATGCTCATTTGTTTCGCCTTCTCACTCTAGCTAGCTAACGGAGGTTTCCGAAAAGCCATTGCCCAGGACATACTGCGTGGAAGTAGTAAGCTGCTTGGACTGCCCAATGAAGGAATCATTTCTGGCCACTCCCAAGTGAATGGAAATCAGAAACTTTCCACCTCCACGGACAGTCCCGAACACTAATTAAAAAACATAACATTTTAATTAAGACGGTACACTCTAACGCCAATCTCATGGCAATCATTGTTTCTTTTTTGAAACAACAATTACTATGCAATGGCTTTCGATGAAAGCATGCATAGGAAAGAAATATTGTGAACATTGATATTTATGTTAAAGTATTGTTGTAGATGTTTTCCCACAAGTAGGAGTTTAGGCAATTCTCGCTTACTAGAGATTTTTTATCCCTATAATGTGTGATGATATACCTAAATACATGTGGAGAAGGGAGCTGATGATATGCCATGGTGGGCATTGAAATAGCTATATTCCCAACCACCACCATAATAATCTATTTCACATATTTCATTTATATTTCTATTAAAATTTACTTTTTCATAGAAAAATTACTTTTTAATAGTTCTTAATCTTGAACCGAACAATAATTTAAAAACATAACTGAAAGACCAAATATAAACATAAACGGATATTTTTAATTTTTGATAAATATTATATTACTTAGGGTTAGAACTTGGTTGGAAATCTTTTATGCCGAATGAGTTCTTTACATCTCTTTTCCATTGAGCGAACTAAAGCAGCACATTGGACAGGCGAAATTTTGTACCATCATCAGGTATTATTTCCCACAGTGAAGCGTTGTGTATAGGTTAACTGACGGAAACGGATCCTTTTACAATTCCCCAGAGATTCTCTATTGGGACTTTGTGCTGGTCACTCAAGAATTTTCATATGGTCATCCAGTCCTTCACGATCCTTGAGCAGTGCTCCGCGTCATTATCCTGCTAAAAATATCCAAGCTAAAGGTAAATCGGGTGCTTAATCTGCTAGTAGGTTTTCCCCTCGTATATACCTATACATTAATTATGCCAGTCATTTTGACTTCAATTTGGACAATTGGATCAACGCCGAATGCAGTGAAACAACCCCATACCATTACTGATGAACTACCATGTTTATTCATTTTTTTTGGTGTAACGTGGATTTAATTCTTGAAACGGCGGACGCCTGACACAATGTTTTTCATCATTTTCGAACACGTTGAATTTTTATTCATTGCTAAAACAACCAAATTACAGAACTTTGAATCTTTAAGAAGAAGGTAGCAAACCAATATTCCCTTCAATTTTTTTTAACACAGGTTTACACCTCGCTTTTCTCCCATTTAACTCTTATCTTGTAAACGTCGACGGACAGTTGGTGGAGATATTTGCCTACCGTGCTATTCATCCATTTGTTCCCTGATTTCAGAAGAAGCCAAAATGTGGATAGAAGTTGCTCATCCTGACTAATCGGCTGCCATCAGCTGGTGTAGTTTTTCTTGGCTTTTTACGAGGAAAATTTCCGAAAGTTATATTTTTCTTATATTGTATTGCGTTCTTCACTCTCCCTCTAGAGAAATGTAAAAGCTCGGGGACCTGAGCAATGGTTTGGTATTTCTCAATACATTTCCATATTCTTTTCTTTCCATTTGCGTTGAACTTTTTTGCTGGCTCATTTTTAAAAAATTGTATACCAAATAAAGTTAAAAACACTTTTTGGGATTAAGCAACCAATTGAGTATGAAGTGCGATTTAACACGGACGTTTACAGATGATGCGCTCTGTTTTCGAATTCAATGGATTAATTATGTGAGCGCTTGCATGTAAAGTTTGACCACGAAAAATGAATCCTCATCACAAAATAATCAATATATGTATCTGTAAACATTACATACATTTTTATCAGAACTAACATCAGTATAAAAAACATACAAAAGAAATCTTGTGGAAATCCACCGTCATAATTTGTTGTCTTCTTTTCATATTCCATTTGTATGTGGCGTAATTGTATGAGCACAAGTTATTAAGGCTATTAAGGTATCTTGGTTTTTAGTTATTACTAGCAACACCAACGAAAAAACCCGAAATAGTATGTCCATTATTTGAATAATTAAAGATAATATTTGATGCGAAAGAGCGTCCAAAATAATTCATTTATACTTCAGAATTGGATTATGTTGAACTGACATGCAAACAATATTTTCCGTTTTGTTAAACGTATAATTGACCTATTGACCAATCTAACTTTTAGGACAATGTGTTAGTACTATGAATAAACTCAGCTTCAGTATTACTAATTTCGAAATGTTTGTTTTTTGTTTGATGCAGTTTCAATGAATTACTTTGGGTAAAAGTACTATGACAAACGGCGCATTTGTAGGGCCTTTCCCCGGTATGTGTACGCTTGTGTATATTCAAATCTTTTGATTGTTTAAATGCCTTTTCACACTGTGTACATTTGTACGGACGTTCATTCGTATGAGTACGCATATGAATTTTTAATTTATTCGATCTTTTAAAAGCTTTTTCGCAAATTGTGCATTTGAATGGTGTTTCTCCTGTATGTATACGTCGATGAACTTGAACATCATACAGTCTTGCGTAAGCGCGACCACAGAAATCACATTTAAATGGTTTCTCCCCAGTGTGTCGCCGATAATGTATGTCCAAATTGGATTGACTACTGCAGGTTAAACCACACAGCGTACATAGATAACGCTTTGGTGGTTGCTTTTCCTTTTTCGGTGGACTTTCTGGGCCATGTTTGCTTTTAATATGCGCCATTAGCTTATATTTATCACTATACGCACGACTACAATGTTCGCATACATCTGTTTTCACTAATTTTCGCGGTTGGATTTGATGTGCCCTTACAGTTTCCGTCTTATGAAATGACCTCATATGAGCATACATGTTGTAGCGTCTGCTAAATTTTACAGGACATTTTGGGCATTGTATTTTCAATTCATCCGGTATGTGAGTATCCTTTTTGTGGCGATTTAATAGTAGAGAGTTTGCAAAGACTTTTTCACATTCATCGCATTTCACAGGCAACATTTTATCGTCATTTGCCGACAATTTCTTATCTTCATCAGTTCCTTCGCTATCCAAAGGATCATCACAGTTACTGCCGTAGCTACGTATTTTGCACGAGTCATTGTCAGTGTTAGTATTTTCTTCTTCGGCGAATGTGGATTCTGTAAGAACACAATCTGGATGGCTGGAAACAAATTTGTTGTGATAAGATTAGTTAGATTTTTAGAGTCAAATATATTAAACTAATTTTAATTGTTAGATACGTTTGGATTTGAAAATCGAAGTCGAAATCTACAATCGGCCAGATATCTACAATAGGCCCGGTCTAAACTAAAAAACCAAAGAAACTAGTCTATCTGAACTACCTGTTTATTGATAGCAAATCTGTTTCAAACATGTCGATATGAAATTAAACTAGTTTCGATTAGATATAAAATAATCAAGCAACAATATTGCTTTAGAACAGGCTTTTGTATTCTCCTATCTGGAAAGTATTGCTCCAGGTTTACTAAATATCAAATATTCTTGTTTACTGCGCTAACAGATGAAGCATCATCATAAACAGACAATATCGTCATCGTATGAAAAAGCGTAGACCGAGTATGTGTAATCAGTGTCCGTAAAGTTAGAAGTTGTATTATGTGTTTACCTGTGATTTTATCTATTTATTTAGTATAATTTTAGTATTTAGTATAATTTTGAATCAAAACTATGCGTCACACGAAGTAGATCCCAATTTTTTTTGATAAGGTTGCTATCTACTAACTTAAATGATATTGGAGCGTAATCACGGGGCGAACTATCTAAAGACTCTGAAGTTTGGTAAGTTACTTGGGATACCTGTATATGATTTGGCGAATATGTTTTTTTATTACATCTACTTGTTTTTCGATTGATTCGTTGTGATTTTTTTTTAATTTCTGCAATGGCTTACAACTTACAATTCGTCTAGATCGTTCTTAAGTTCCGTTTTTATATCAACATTCGCACAAGATTCAGCATCCTTCTTTCTCATATATGGTAGCTTCGTATCAGCAGCATTAGCACTTAAGGGTAAATCATCAAACTTGTCGTCCAATACGATGGAGCTACTTGTATCTGAATCGACTTCTTCTTTTGGTAAATTTAAGGAATCCGCCAGTAATCCGTAGTGTTCCTGCTTTATTTCAGGTTTGGCCTCCTCGCACCCGACTTGAGTTGCCTTCGCCGTCGATAAACATTCAGCTTTTAGCTTTGCTAAGCAAGTGTTCATGGCAACATTGGAGTCGGCTAAAAAATAACTACTGCATTTATGGACTTGCTTGATGAACGTATACGAATCACGTACTCGCTTGCAACATTTGCAACATATTCCTTGTGGAATGTTACACTCATCTTCTGCAGCTATCTAGCAAAGAAAAATATCAACCAATTATTGGTACCTTGAACCCACAATAGCTTTAGCTTCAACCTCAATTCGGGTCACGTATTTTAACAGTTCCAAGTATGTTTTATCAATTTTCATCATTTTTGGTTTGGAATTTAATAATTTCAGTGATGCATTTGTTTTTAGGCAGGTACGGCACTTGTTTTTCTTATTCCCATTCATGATTTTTTGTTTTCTAGTTTTTTTTTTTTGTTCACTACAAGGCGATGTCTGTAAACAATTGTTTTTATTGTAAAAGTGACACTTAGCTTTGAAAACATTCAAAGCGAAGTGATTACATACCAAAACAACAAAAATACAGCTTGTTCAGACTTAAGATGTTAAAGACTTACCAAAATACGCCCGTGTTTAATTACTTAATTTTGCCAATTTCATAATTAACCCTGATTACGGTTGTCTTGGTCCGAAACACGACTAGTGTTAATTTCGCAGTATTTCGCCAAATTAACACTAGTTGTATTTAGACTACGGCAAAAGTAATCTGGGTGAATATCAAATGCACTTTGGCCAAATGGGTTTGCGTTTTATGTAAAAGCATGTTAATGTATACCGCATTTCACCTCAAAACATTCCAGAATCGCCTTCGAAATCTAAAGTGTTCAGGTATACATATTTTGACAATCGTGTAGATTTCGCATCATTTTGACAACTTGTTTACAAACATTTATTTTGTTTACTCATTGAAATTCTTATTTACACTATTAAAATTAGAAATGGAAAATTAAAATAAACAATGACAAACCATGTTACAAAGAAGAAGTACAAGTAGAGAAGAAAAAACGGAGCAATTTGGCAACCCTCGCAGAAGAGAACAAACAAAAGATTAAAGCACCTCGTTGCTGGTTGTGTAAATTTGTAATCAGTTGAATTTGATTTATGTTTGATCAGACTTTAAATACGAAAATTCTTTTTCAGTCCTTTGTCAAATATTCGTACTAACTTTGCTTACACTTTTACACTATAATTATAGTTAATATAAATTTATAAGTTTATTACCTGGCCTAACAGATGTGTATATTTTAGGAAACGATTCTATCCTATGAAATACGACTGGTTTAAGTTATAGACTTTGGGAGGATACGGGTTACTTATTCCATTAACCCAACAAGTTTTGATGGTAGAAAAATGAGTATTATTTATCTTTTTGGGTGGAATCATACTCTATATGTATGTGTGCCACACATAAATCGTTTGAAAGGACTGCATTGCCATTTTGATAGTTACAGCCATCTGAATATGTAGTTAAATGATTTAGTTGTGATGCCTGATTAATATCATTTCTTAAATATGTAATTAAGCAGGTAGTAAACACAGATACAACTAGACAATCCGTTTCAACCCAAAAGAAATTGTCCGATTCGTGCGTAATTACGATATAAATAGTAAAGTAATGTACTTCATTCTGTAAGTATAGTATTTGCTTTTAGTTGGGGAATTAGTTTGACTGTTTGCGTATCTATACTTAATAATAAGCATAACCCCGACATAGCATTACCACTGTCATAATTTTTTTCCACATCATATACAGGGTGATTCAGGCCTCTTAAAGACCTTTCCAACAAGCCCAAAAACAAAAAAATCCGACCACTGGCTCAGAAGTTACCAACTTTGCCGCTGCCATTTCGCACCCTTGCATTTTCGGACATGGTCCTAGTGGACTTTCCTTCATGAAATGAGCCAAGGAATACGCTTGAGAAATTTGTCCGGAACTTCCTGAATAACCCTGTATTTCTCTTCTATGCGCATCATACCGATTTTGTGATAAGTTCTTTGTATCATATGACACACAGATGTCGCACAATCATTTTTTTACACGTATATTGTATACCAACTGGTTGGCGAAATATGTTATCTTCGTTTTGTAAGGTCCCTGACCCCCCGGGGTTGTCCGAGACCGGATAAGTAAGTAATTATTTTGTATATTGGAAGCGATATAGAATTGATAAATATGACTGTCGGATTTAAAAATCTGACTGGAAATAACGGGGTTTTCAACAGAGACGCTATAAAAGTAAATCGATAGGGACAGCAAACGACGCCATATTTTTCCCCGCACTTTTGACATTTCTCTGCAGTAAGGTTTGCCATTTCATCATGGAAAGATATACGAGCCAACAACGAGTCGAAATCATTAAAATTTACTACCGAAATTTGGAGTCAGTGGCCTCAACTTTAAGAGCGCTACGTCCAATTTATGGTCGTCATAATCGTCCTACCAGATCAACAATTGAGCGTCTAGTGGAACAATTTGAATCCACAGGCACAGTACAAAATGTTCCCGTGCCAGTGAGACAAAGAAGTGCCCGTAGTGTCGAGAATATTGCTGCCGCTGAGGCTTCAGTTCAAGAAAGCCCAAATGTGTCTCTCACACGTCGTTCTCAAGCTTTGGGCATCTCTGTGACGTCGTTGTGGCGAATTTTGCGAAAAGATCTTGGCCTACATCCTTACAAGATCAAATTGACGCAAGAACTGAAGCCGCTTGACGACCATAAGCGTCGTATGTTCGTGAATTGGGCTGAGCAACAACTTGAAAATGATTCGGCCGATTTATGCTTAAAAACCGTCGAAAATTGGGTTCAGCGTCTGGACTTCTGCAAGCGTGGCCATGCAAAAGAAATCGAGTTCCATAGATAATGGCATCGAACGTACTTTCACAGGAATAAAGAATTTCATTGGTATCTAAAACCGCTCTTATTGAAAAACCCTTATAACTTCCTTGTATATTGACGTCTGTAATGATATTCCAATTTCCGTACACCATCCAACCACGTTTTCTGCTGTATTTCTTTTGGGCAGTTCTCTAAGCATTATACATATAATTTTCCGGTCAGCTTGTGTTCCAGCATCCATTCTGTTAAACCCAATGTTGATAAAAACATTTCGTGCGCAGTTTGAATTTAGTCAAATTCTTTATTAAAAAGTAACATTTTGAAATGGATCGACGAGAATTGTCAACGTAACTACGTCTTCTATCTGAATATTCAATGAGACTTGACACATGACATAAATTTCCTTTCATACAATTTTTGCATAGACGAATTTAGTATAGACACATTAATTCTCTCATCTGACGTTGCATTTCACACTCTTCGTCGTAGTTTTGTGGAAATGAGAGAAATTCGACAAAAATTAACTTACAGCAGGTGGAGTTACAAGAAATGTTGACTTAACTTTTGCATGTAGTTTTCGTATAGAATTTATAGAAATTTAAATGTATTTGCACTTTTTTTGTTGACTTTTATCGTTGGTATTCATTTGTATTGTATTTATCACAACTATTTTGCCACAAAACAACGAAATGCGGTTGTTGTTCCTTTGTTGAACGTTGTATAATATTGACTATCTGGTATTATTGAAACCATATTCTCCACCATCCAATGTTCACTTGCAACCATACCTATGACGTTTAATTTTTTGAGAGAATTAATGTGTCTATACTAAATTCGTCTATGAATTTCTGAAAATAAACCCCATAGAGTAATGACATATAGAGCTGTCATTATTCTCATCTGCAATTTCATTTCACACTATTCTTGGTGCGGTCGACGCGATAGACTTATTTCACGTAAATTGACTTACATCAGGTGGAATTACAAAAATGTTTGACTTAAATTTTTCATGTCGTTTTGATGAAAAACTGTGAACTGTGAAACGTATTTTGGGCTTTTTTGATATATTTTATTGTTAGTATATATTTGTGGTGTATGTACACAAAAATGTTAACGTACAAATCGAAATGGATTGTTGGATGGCATTTTTCGTGATTTCTTTTGGGTGATCTTTCCTTTCCGTATCCTTTCAATATACATTTTTTGTAACAATAGGATCACTTTTGTCATTCAGTTCTCTATTACTTGTATGTACTTTATGATAGAAATTTAATTTTAAACACACGACACGACGCACAAAAAATACTAATGACGCGAGCTCTCGAAAGCATGATTAAAAATTAGAACATATCGGATGAAATATAAGTGGCCGTCGGTGGTGCAATGGTTAGTGTGCGTGCCTCTTGTACAGGAGATCCTGGGTTCGATCCCTGCTCCGACCACCTTAACCCTAGAAGACGTATGCCAGTTTGAGGTATAATTAGTAAAGGTTCCACAATGTTTTAAAATAAAATTCGTTTCAAATTAATAAGATTAGGTCTTGCTCTATTAAAAAATGCTATCTAAAGAAAAGCCCTCAAATTTTAAACTGCAAAACCGACGAACAGTATTCCCCTTAAAAATCAAAGAAATATATAAATGCTTATTTGTCATACGTCTCAGAGACGTACGTTATCTCACTAGGGTTAAACTTTCTTTCGACGACGGTCACCTCGCTTAGTGACGGCGATACTGTCGAGTACTTAGCCATGAAAAAGCTTCTCAAAATACCGTTCGGAACCGGTGTAAAATTGTATTGTGGACATAGTACACTGAAACTTCAATCGCCGGGCATGCATTCATCTAACCAAATTTTGCTGATGAGCTGAAGCATGCACCTTATCAGCTCATCGCCGCCAGCCTTAAACAGCTCCGCCGGTAATCCATCGGCTGCTGCTGCTTTGTTGTTCTTAAGTCGGGCAATCGCTGTTCTGACCTCGTCTTGGTTAGGATTGGGCAATCAGCGTCGTCGGCCATATTGTGATCGATTGTCCCATCGTCATTGGATATCTTAGGTACCAACAGCGCAGAGAAATGATCTCTCCATATTCCCAACATACTCTGCACATCTGCGATGAGATTTCCGTCCTTGTCTTTGCCCTGAACTATGTCCATTAGTTCCGTTTTTGACTTTTCGATAGAAATTTCGGGCTTCGTTCTTCCTTCTGTATGTCTCAATTTTATCTCTCGTGCTTTCTCCACGGCCGTTTCTTAGGGCCTAAAGAGACGGTTTAGCTCCTTTCTTTTCTCCCTATATCGCTCAGTCGCAGCTCGCATTGCAATTGACTGAAGCACTGCCATGCGTTCAGCGTTCTTTTCATAATTTGCAATGCGACACTCTTCATCGTACCATGGTTTGCTGTGAAGCGGGTTTTCAAACCCAAGTTCGGTTGTTGCGGCAGTTTTTATAGTCGAAAATGGGTTTCCATTGCGCTTCAGGATCGTCATCGGGACGGGGTGGGTGCTGTGCCAAAAGTTGCGAGAGCTTCCTTGAGTAGGCTTTGGCTACCTCTGCTAATTGTAGCTTTCTCTGCGTCTGGCTTCGTTCGATTTTCGCTCTACTTGTCGATTGATTTATTGAATCTACTCCAAAGGAGCCTAGTTAGGTTGGAAAGAGGGGTGCGATGTTCAGTGTTCAAAAAGAAAGTACTCTAATCCTTCTCATGTCAGTAGTACAATTAAGCCGCTGATTCGACCTGTTGTGCGCTCTCAGTTTATCCTACTAATTTCTTATACCTCACATAGGAATTCGGTGCTATTCACGATATTCCTTAAGTTGTTCCAGTCCATTCCCACAAGTTTGGTCATGTCATAGTCCGAAAGATATCTTGGATCTAGATTGTGTGAAGGCCGGGCAGTGGCATAGGAAATCCTCCATCGTCTCATCGTCCTCCATGCATGCCCTGCATGTCCCGTTAAGACTCCCATCATCTTGCTCATTTCAGGTTTTCCCAGTCTCAGCAAAGATTTTGTCATCGATCCATCTGGGTCTCCCCATAGGATCTTTGTCATCCTGCCTATTATTTCCTGGTTCCGTGTAGCAGCGAGTCCCATTTGGTATGTGTGCCAGGGTCTCATTCTGCCAGGCGTCTCTAGTTGGCGTTAAAGTCACACAATTCGCCTTAATCCTTAGCTCAGGTATTTGGTCGGATTCACTCGTAAATAGTCTCCATGGCCGTTGTCGAGGTTGTCCTTATTACGCCGCTAATACCAATGCAGCACATTCGTTGAATCCTCTGCAGTATTGCGATATTACATATCCTCTCAACTGCCGTCCACCATACTACAGAAGCATGTTAGTACGGGCCTAATTATTTCTCATTTGGATCCCTTCTGCATAGCGACCAACATCTGACTATTTGGCCCTGTCCTCTATGTGGTTCTTCCAATTCAGTTTCCGATCTAAGATTAGCCCGAAGTAGTTAACCTTATCGGATATTTTAATCGCCTTTTCCAGAAATCGTGAATCTTCAAACTCGGAGATTTTCGTCTTCCTTGTGAAGATATATTTCCGTTTTGTCCGGGTTCCCATTTAAGCCCCTTGGCTGTGACCAGTTGTACGCTAAATCCAGTGCCCTCTCGGACTCTCTGCATAATTGATTAGAATCCTTTCCGAAGTATTACAAAGTCGTCTGCGTAGCAGACTGGTTTACGTCCTTCTTCGGTAAGTTTACTTAGGAGACTGTGTATTGTGAGAACCCATATGAGTGGTGATATAATCCCTCCCTGTGGAGTTCAACGTTAAAACCTGTCTCTAATATTTATATCATATATATTTATCTATGATTGATTCAGTCTTTTTATGCCCGGTCTAGCATAAACTGGTCTAAGGATAGGATGAGTGTTTCGGTCCGGACATTGAATGCTCCCTCAATATCTATGCATACAGATAGTGTAAAGTATACAGTTAGTCAATGAGATTCCTCTATGTAGTGGGTTACCTCATGAAGTGCGATTTCCACTGATCTGCCTATGATATATGCGTGTTGCTTAAACTTCGGCCGTATTGCACTTTACACCATGTCGTCCCACTATTCTCTCCAGGGTTTTGAGTAGAAACGAATTAAGGCTAATTGGTCTATAAGCGTTTTTCGTTGCATAGCTTGCTTTTCCAGGTTTTCGAATAAATACTACCCTAGCCTTCTGCCAGTTTTTTGGTGTGTGTAAGCGAATTTTAAGCATACGGTAAAAATTCCCCGCAAATGGGTCGTTATTTTCATGTTGTAGGATATCATCTTTATAGCTTTTTTGGTCCGTAATGATTGGCGTCTGATGTACTACATTTTCAGCTTGTCGCCGTCCACCTGGGGTTCAGCGTTCCCATTTGGAAAGTGTGTATTCATCAGGTGCCTTAGTGTTTGTTCCATTGTCTCCATTCTCTTCCCCATGTCATCTACTAGCGTTTCCGGCTGTACGTAGCTCCTAGAGAGGAATTTTTCAATCTTAGACATGTTGAAGCTGTTTACCTATTCACTAAATAGTCTCCAAGAGTTGCGTCTCGCCTTTCTCAATATTACGTTGTATTCACTGAAACTTCTCTTATAGTCCTCCCAGTTTACTGGTGGTTTCTTACGCGTGGCCCTGTTGTAAAGTCTACGGACATTCTTCCCAAGATTTCGTAGTTCTCCTGTAACCAAGGGGTTTTCTTGGGCCGATTTGCTTTCCCGAAGTGGGCAGCTGTCTGCGAAAGACATTACCAGTGCTTGCGTAATCCTTATCACTTTATGGTCCAACTCGTCCCTACTAGAGTATTAGAGTTGAGGATGATCTAGTCGATTCCAAAGTAGGCTTGCGAACTTTGTCCAATTTGCGGTGGACGTGTTATCCTGAATCTTATGTATCTGTGGTCCGAGAATGAGTGCTCATTTGAAACCCTCCATTCCTGAATCTCACCTATAAGGTTTTCAGAAGAAATTGTGATATCTAACACCTCATCCCTAACTTTTTTTTGGCAAAGGTGGCTTTCTTCACAATATTCAGTGAAAAAAGGTCATTAGAACTGAAAAATTCTACTGGGTATGACCCTTACGGTTACAGTTAGTACTACCACACGACGTGTGGTGAGTTAGAATCACTACCTATTAGTATCGTACTTCGTTACCAGTCTGTTTGGCCCTCTCTACCAGTCGTTGTAATTCCGACGAAGGTGGTGGTTTCGGTGAATCATATGGCAAGTATACTGAAGCCTGGTACATATTTCCATCTCCCTGTTTCAGCACAGTTGCATCCGATGTTGACAACTCTGGGTAGAAGAGAAAACAAAGGTTTTTTTATTGCATAAGAAACATGTTCTATTCTTCGTATAGAATAGTTGGTAGTTAATATTATTTACGCCACTAACCTGGTCCCTAGTGGTCCAAGGTTCTTGTATTAAAGTGAATTTTACCTTTATTAATTTTATCCAACAGAGCGTGGGTGCCCGTATCGCTATGGTGGAGGTTTATCTAGATGACTTCTAACATTGGTCATCCAGTAACCGGTCTACCTGGGAGTTAATGATATCTGGGGTCACTTCCTCTTCCTTATTAAGCGGTGTCTGTTCTACCGAGCCTCCACTCGCATCATCCTTCTTCGCATTATCCGGTTGTGTTGCCCCGGTCATCATGCCAATTCACTTTGCCAGCTTTTATGTAGACGGCTTTGGTTACAAAGAACACCATACATTTAGTCTTGGCAAGAACAGCCATGAATGCCGGGTCTATTCCGATCACAACAACCCATTTATCCACGATTAGTCTGGCGTTTTGCTTGCCAACGACTTTCAGTATGGCGCCCGATACGAACTTGCTGCCCCATCCTTTAATGTATACGGTCGCCTTTGTCAGCCTGGGGATATCCTCTCTCCTTACGAGTGCTAACTTACCGCCTTCCCAGGGGGCAGAGGTGTCATCCACTAGCTTATTTAATGTTTCCTCGCAGTCTTGTGAGGTCAGCTGTAGTGTGTAAGTATCTCTCCTTTGAAACCGCTGCTAACATCTATGTGTGTCCACCTTCAGCCTTCATTGTGTTCCATTACCTTTGTGTTGACTAGGTCCTCCACGTTTTGGTGCTGGTCGTTTGGTATTAAGCCAAATGGGTTGCCACTGTCAGACTGGTTAGCAGAGATCGTCCTGGTAAGGAACCTAACAATAAGCGTGTTTTTTTATTTCCCGCTAAACTATTTTTCCGACGACTTTGTGAGAGTAGTCGCTTAAAATCGTTTAACTCACCATGCAAAGTGCTCAAATAATCTTATATTCTAAACGGGGTTAGTCCAATTAATAATAATTAGATTGTGTTGAAGCGGACCTCTGTATCGATGCGTTTAGGATGTCTTGGTTAATTAGTGTTGGTTAATCTCCCCTACGTAGTCTGAATGAACTTGTTGTTATTCTTAGATTTCTTGCGAGAGCGTTTGCGTTGTAAACGTTTTTAATCACAGGTATTTTTAAATTTCTGTGCATATTTTCGCCTATACCATGGTGCGCCGGTAATTACTCGTAGTATTTTTGACTGAACTCTTTGAATAACTTTGATGTTACTCTTACTAGCATTGCCCCATAGTTGACAGCAGTATACCCAAATTGGCTTAATTACACTGTTGTATATTTGAACTTTGTAGTCCAGTTTAAGTTTTGAGTTCGAATTGAGAAGCCAATGCAGCTGATGGGCCTTCATTTTAATCTGTCGTATCTTAGCCTCAAGATGTCTTCTCCACGTCATCCTGCGATCAAGATGTATACCTAAGTATGTAATTTCTTAACACAAAGGAAACGGTATGTCGTTCAGTTTTATTTGTGGACATGTTTTTGTGTTCGAAGGAAAAGTAACTTGTTTGGTCTTTGTTTCGTTTACTCTTATTCTCCCTAAAATGACAACTAACCACTCACATGGATGTCCATCATGCTTACATTGGCATTAGAAAGAGTAAATGGGACGTTGAAGAGTACGGTGTTTAATATTAAAATAATAAATAAAAAACTTAAAAATATTCTACCATTTCGAAAAACACTTGATTTGACGCGCGACCTTTAGGCATGTTCTTATATCTCGTTGTTATAAAATCAAACCCCTCTTGGGATTTATACGTGTTCTGCAAATCGACGCAATAAGGCTGTGCAACTGAAATGGTATTGTTCCGAAACTGAGGAATAGTCACTGGAATAGTTGGAGCCTCCCGCAGAGTGAGTAAAAACTTTATTCTAACAAATTTGCGTTTAAATTGCAATCTGTATGGCTAATTTAACTGTAACACTTCATTATATTTTGCTTTTTTTTCACTTCATATCCCTTTTATTCGTCGTCGATGCAATGGTTTGTGTGCGCGACTCTCGTGCATGAGAACGTGGTTTCGATCCCTGCTCTGACTATTATTATTATATTTTTCTGTCGACGGTCACCTCGCTTAGTAACTAACGGTGACACTATCGAGTACTTAGCCATGGAAAAGCTTCTCAAAATACCGTTCGGAACCGGTGAAAAACTCTAGGTCCCAATAAGTGAGTGTAAATATATAAAGCGCATAGTTCACAGATTGTGAGAAGCTCTCACACCCCTATCCCTTCGTCGGATGTAATGGGAAACTATTTATTGTTATCCCTTTTATTCCTCTATTTAATTAGTACAAAAATACTCGTTGATTTTTGTGCTTTTTGTTCGATCCACAGAGGACAATGTGTGAACAACGTAGATACTTCCAGTCATCTATCGCTACTTCTCTTTCTTGCTTTATTCATCATGACCTTCGAACTTTATGATCAGCTGTAGGATCGAAACCTCATAATCCAGAACACCATTTAAGTGAATATAAACCACATATCCGCAAAGTGGTGTAACAGGCCTGAAATTTCTAGATTTCAATTGAATAAGCATCTGATTTTTCTATGGGCAAACAGATGGGTAACTAAATAAACACGCCGAAACAAAGATTTCGATTGCACTGCCAACAGGGCCGGCCAAATAAGTAATTTTGCAGTTGTTTTTTTATGATATGAAAGACATATTCACCCTCATTATCAGCAACTCTGAATATTTTGTGTGAAATTTTAAATTTATAAGTGTTGGTTAACTGTACTCGACATTGTTCGTTTCATTAATGTTTTTTAGAACATATATTTCTTTGTAAGTCTTGTCATAAGTCTCACCTAAAATGCCCAAAGACGTAACCCTCATTTTCAAAATTTTACAGATGCAAAAAACCTTATAAAATCCAAAATATTTCAGTTTTAAACGCGTTCATTCCACAGCTTACCTTAGGAAGTCTACTATTTTGCACATATTCATTTTAGCGTGGAGTATTATAATATTCAATCAAAAAAACAGTTTTTAATTTTTTGAGGGTTACGCCTTTGGGCATTTCAAGTGACGATATATAGGTTACTAAAATAACTCAATATTACATGGTCTCCAAAGAGTAATTGCAGCAAGAAATATTAGTTTTAATGTATTTATTTTCCTGGCATATTTTCATAGTATTTTTACAATGTAATGTTTTATTGTAGCATCCAGTACTATATTATGGATTAAAAGCTAATGTATGTAGTATAAGACAATGATTACAAAATAAATAATTGAAATGTATTTCCTTAATTATTTCTGTGATTCTAATATATATATATATTCTAAGTCTTATTTTAAGATAAGCTTATTGCTGTTCGTCCTTTCTGTACTGTACGTACACAGATCAACTAAACGATAAGGTCTAACATAGTTTTAAAACTTTTAAAAATTATTATCTACAAATATTATATCTTACATCAGCTTATTAATTATAATGTCATTAAATTTAGTGCCTTGAGCACTAGTATTATTTTGATTTCCGTTATTAATAGCATTATTATTATTAATATTAGTACTATTAATAGTACTATTACTATTAATAGTACTATTATTATTAATAGTACTATTATTAATAGTATTATTATTAATGGTACTATTACTATTAATAATACTATTATTAACAGTACTATTATTATTAATAGTACTATTATTATTAATAGTGCTATTACTATTAATAGTGCTATTACTATTAAGAATATTACTAATCATAGTATTACTATTAGTATTGCCGTTACTATTACTATTGTTATTACTTATACTATTTGTATCCAAGTGTTTTGTTTTTGTTTGATGCAATCTCAATGAATTACTTTGAATAAATGTAGATTCACATATATTACATTTATAAGGTCTCTCACCTGTATGTATACGTCTATGCACCGTCAAGTCCTTCGATTGCTTAAAGGCCTTTTCACACTCGTTACATTTATAGGGACGTTCATTAGTGTGGGTACGCATGTGTATTTTCAGTTTACTCGACCTTCTAAATGCTTTTTCACACAGAGTACATTTGAAGGGTCTCTCGCCTGTGTGACTTAAATGATGCATTTGTACATCATACATGCGATAGAAGCGACGGTCACAATAATCACACTTGAAGGGTCTTTCTCCCGTGTGGCGTCTATAATGAACATCCAAATTTGGCTGGCTGTTACAAGTAAAACCACATAAAGCACACAAAAACCGTTTTGCTGGTTGTTTGATTTTTTCCGGCTTGGGCAGGTGACTGTCTGGCCCATGTTTATTTTTAACATGGGCCATCAACTTGTATTTGTTACAATATGTTTTCTGGCAATGTTCGCAAGTCACAGTTTTTCTTACTTTTCCAGGCTGTACCTTTTGCTCTAATACTGGTTCGATTTTGTGCAGTGTCCGCATGTGGGTATACATATTATGGCGCCTGCTGAATTTGGCTGGACAATTTGGACATTGCACTTTTAATTCATCTGGTAAGTGTGTATCCTTTTTATGGCGTTTTAATTGGCTTGCGTTTTGGAAAACTCTGTCACAATCTTCACACGGTACGGGTAAGTTCTTTTCGTCATCAAGAGAATCTTTAGTAGCTCTTTTCTTTCGTTTGCTATTCTCTAGCGGATCGTAATCATCATCATCATCTTTGATGGAATCCTTTTCGCTTAACGAGTCATCGTCCGATAGTATATCTTCATTTAACACACATTCCGGAAATCTATAATATAGGTAAAAAAAAGGTAAAAAACCAAATACAAATCACATATTCTATAGGCTTAGTTAAGATGATGCCCTAGTTATGTTATTGGTGAAACTTTTATATTGTAATATTGTTTTAATTTGCAAATTATATTGAATAAATAAGGGAGTTTATGAATTTGGAAATGTGGTTTTTAATCTTTAAACAACCTTCAACCATTCATAATAATAACACTTACAGTTCAGTCTGATCACTTTTCTGCTGCTCGCAAGTTTCCGTTTTTATTGCCACATCCGTTGTTGCCGGTGGAAGATCTTTTGGTGACTCCAATGTATTTGCGTCAGTTAGTTCTACAGGATTGTTATCGAAATTATCATTTGAATCAGAGCTACTTGAATCAGAGTCCACTTCCTCCTTAGGTTCATTCATTTCTTCATCATCGAATGGATTTAACTCCTGTTTGATACTTGGATGTTCCTCGCTCTCATCTAATATAACATTTTCTGTGGCAAAGCTCTCCTCTATCTTCGCCGGAGGATCGTCTATCATATGTATAGTGTCCTTCAGTAGTATTGTATTGGATTTTCGCACTTGTTTTATGAATGAATAAGAGTCGCGTATCTTTTTGCTGCATACTGAGCATATTCCTTGTGGCATCTTTTGCTCGTCATCTGTGTCAAACTTACAAAGAAGGAAATTTATTAGTATTGCAACACAAGGAGTCATCGCAATACTGTGGAAGTAACAATAAAAGCGGCACCCACTACTTACTTCGATTTGTGCTATGTGGTTTATTAGCTCCGTGTAGGTTTTATCAATTTTTGACATTTTGGGCTTTGTGCCTATTGACTGCAATTTAGTATTGGATTTCAAACATGTACGGCATTTATTATTTTTTTTCTGGCTCATTTTGAAGCCTTAATTTCTCCAAACTTAATGCAGATAATGGCGTACACACAATTTTTTATTTATTGCAGATTGTCATCTCAGTAAACATTCACTGTCGTATGGTAACACGAAGTTACTAGAAGAAGATGCCAAAATTACATTGTGTTAACAGACCTGTTAAAATTACGATAAATCAGTCTAGTTTACGAGGAGCATTTAAAAACGCCTGTTAAATATGAATTCCGTTATACACTATAAAATAATGGACGAATTGCGCTGAGCAAGTCTCATCAACACTTTTATTTTGAAACAAATGTACTTTAGACGCATTGGCTCGGTATTTTAGGTTTTTGGATTGTACGATTATCTCTGGAGTGTAAAAAAATATCCAAACAAAATTGAGGTTGCAACACATTATTTTAAGTAAATTAAAATGTATCTGGAAATGGATATTTTCAATAGCAGCAGGCGTGTTGTTGTATACATCAAGAACAGGCATTTTGCTGTTTTTCTATTCGCTTCAGTTGTCAATTCTACACAAATGCATACAATTAATTACAAGAATGCAAAAGAGTCCACAAATGGAATTCATACGATATTGGCAACTGAAGCGAAAAATCACATGAAAAAAATTAAATCAGCTGTTCAAACTACTTTAGGAGGAGTGGCATTATTTGCTTCGAATAAATTGTATTACAACATTGTATAGGCGGTAACAGTTATGGTGTTTTTGAGTGTTTGTTTATAGAGAATATAGCAGGAATTGAGAAGATTTTAGTAGGTGTTGTCTATTTACCGCATGGTGATTTTGGAGCATTTGAATCAGAGATGTGTGATTTATTAGTTAGGTATAGAATTATTGTAAGCACGGGCGACTTTAATAACAACTTATTTGATGTATCACAAGCTAGCATTGTCAGAAGTGCTTGTTCCAGGTTGGACTGTTTCGGTCATGCATAATAAATGTCCGACCCACTATTATACGTTTCATCTATCGACTTCTTTGATTGATTATTTTCTGGTTTCATTGCCTAATAATGTCGTAAGATCTGGTCAATTTATTTGTCCGAATATTTCAAAACATGCATTTATTTACATTTCTTTAAATGCATCTGTGCGTCACAGTGAACAGTTTTTCGAATTTTATGACTATAATATTTTCAATATTAATGAACTCCGTGACAAGGTTTCATCAGCGGATTTTCCGGAAATTATCAATACGTCAGATGTTAACGTGCAACTTGGTATTTTTATGCGCGGTTTATATGATGTCGACTCAGTTTTTAGGCAGACTAAATATACAAATTGAAACTGACAACTGGATGAAATGCCCACTTGTTAGTTATCATGATTCCATGTATGATCTGGAATTTTTTATTTATGAAATAGGTATGAAATTAATTTGAAAAGAGAGAAAGGCTTATTCTGGCATTTTTGATAAGAATATGCCCCCAAAATCCCTTTGGTTAATTATAAGAAACAATGGGTTGATTGGTAAGAGTCCGTCAGAGTTAGCGCCTCCAGCGTCACTTGATGTTAATGATATGAACGTGTCATTTGTTAATACTCAATTGGACGTGCAGGAAGATGTGGATAGGTTTTACGTTTTTCTTGTAGTGATCAGGGGTTTTCGTGCAGTAGCATTAACTCAAGAGTTATTTGATGCATTTTCATCTAGAAAATCGAATGCTGCTGGAAACGATGGGGTTTCCTTGAAAATTTCTCAGAATTTTTTTCCATTTTCTGCCAATTATTTTTTGAATCTGGTCAATACTGTTCTTATGACATCTACATTCCCCGAAGAATGAATGTAAGACTCCTAAAATTAATCCAATTGCGAAAAAATCAGATGCCAATTCTGTTCAGGATTTTAGGCCGATAGCCCTATTACCTATGCTGTCCAAAATATTGAAACATGTCCTTAAGAAACAACTAAAATCATATATACATAGAAAGCAAATCTTTGCTGAATGACTGAGCAGGTGTAGGTTTCTATTTGAAAACACATATGGGAACTCAGAATTATTATTAGTCATGAATTATTATATAATCTATAATTTAACTTTGTTATCAACTAGTTTTTTGATATTGCTATATAATGAAATGGTATAATTGGTGGCCGTCGGTGGTGCAATGGTAGTGCGCACGGCTCTTGTGCGTGAGACCGTGGGTTCAATCCCTGCTCTGACCTCATTCAAATTCTTTCGACGGCGACACTATCGAGTATATAGCCATGAAAAGGCTTCTCAAAATACCGTTCGGAACCGGTGTAAAACTGTAGGTCCCAATCAGTGAGTATATAACTAGAACGCGCATATCTCACTGGTTTGTGAGAAGCTCTCCCTAATCCCTTCATGGGATGTATCGGGAAACCATTTATTTATGTATTTAGGTAATTTCTTATTTAATGAACACATAATATGTGTTATAAATGGAGTAGTTAGTTGTTTTGTAATTTATTTGAATTGGCCGAAAGGGTTAAAATTACAAGTGTGAATAAATAAATAAATATATATGTATTATTGTACCATGTACAGGAGGGAATTTCGTTTAAGGAACAACCTTAAACAGTCAGATCAGACTTTTTATGTGAATGAAACGAATCAAAATAATGGAAAAACAATTAAATGAAAATTTTCGATAACTCGGTTAGTTATCGAAATATAAAATGTTGAAAAATTATGGAAAATTTTTAAAAAAAAATTTAATTTTTTTAACAACTCGATTTGTTATCGTTATATCGGATGTTGGAATTTTGGAAAATTATGGAAAAATTTTCAAAATATTAAAAATTTCCCATATTTTTTTCAAAGTTACAACTTCCGATATCTCGATACCTAAGCTATCGAAAATGTTTAATTAGTTTTTTCTACGTTCACCAGTGTGGATACGTTAGAGCTTAGTTAATTTAGAACACAATTATTTACGACAAAAATGGCATTTGTGCAGGTTGTCTCCTGTATGTAAATAGCGATGTTACTTTGGGCAATAAGAAGATATAAATTAATTACCACAGATTTCGCCAACAAATGGCTTCCCGCCAGTGTGAGACGTCTGATATCGATGACTGGCAGTTGTAGTTGAGTATGCGCCAATACTTACATAACATTGCTTACCCGTGCCGATCTTGTTATATATCTGAACTTGGGAGGCCCAAGTCGAATGTGTGTCCTGTAGCACAAAAAAACCATGTTTCTTTTTATTAAATATATCTGCCAATATTTATATCAAGATATTGCACCTTTATTATTTAAAAAGTTTGTATAGGAAATAACTTTAACAAAAAAAATATGTAGTACATAGTTTAATACTGTAGTTTTAACATTAAACTGGAAGACTTGCGTTACGCGCCCTTGTATGTGTGCGCTTGTGAACCGATAGATTATATTCTTGCGTAAACCCTTTTCCACATTCAGCGCATTTAAACGGACGTTCACCTGTGTGAATTCGCTTGTGCTTAGTTAATTTAGCGCTAACTCGAAATGATTTAGGACAAAAAGGACATTTGTGCGGCTTTTCACCTGTATGCAAATAGCGATGTTTCTTTAGGCAATACGAAGTCAGAAATGAATTGCCACATATTTCGCATACAAATGGTTTCTCCCCAGTATGATGACGTCTGATATGGATTTTTAGATGAGTGGTAGTAGTAGTTGCGTATGGGCATTCTGTGCACATGAAGCGTTTTCCCTGAATGTCGGGTATTGTTACTGTGCTAAAACTATCAGCATTAGTGTGAAATTGTAAAATGTGATTCTTTAAATCTTGGCTTCGCTTGTATTTTTTTCCACAGTGAAGACATACACTATACATGTCTTCACTTATGTGAACAAACCGTCTGTGGGCGTATAGCGATTGAAAATTTTTGTAAACTTTGCCACATTCCTCGCATTTCCTAGCTAGGGAGTTAAAGGGTTCGCCGTCGACATACTTTGATCTCATTATCCTGCGTTCTTCGCTGATCATACCTCTAATAAATCCATCATCATCGCTTGAATCTTCTAAACTTAATTGTTTTGAAATATCATCACACGAATCCTTTGAGTCAGAGTCGTTTGACGGACCACTAGTAAGTGTAATTTATTTATAAGATATTTATTTGAATCAAATGCTATACTCACACAACATTCTGTTTTTTCTCAACAGTCTTCTTAAGGGTTTTGAATTCAACTTTATGTTCATTTTTTACATGTCCTACGAGTGCCCATCTTTTGAGACTCTCAAAAGAACAAAATTTGCATTTATATTTGTCCTCTTCAGTTGTGTGTTTTGTGCGAGTGTGATATGTTAAGGCCGCTGTGCTTTTTGCTGTATAGTCGCAATGTGTACAATGAATGATTTTATAAACTACGTTATTTTTCTGTTGACCCATATGCCTTTTGAGGAAACTGCTTGCGTTGTCTATATGGTGTACTTTACGTAAGTGCTTTAGCAAATATATTCGGCGTTTTAGAATTTTTGTACAAATGGGACAGGATATTTGTGTAGAGGAGGATTCAGGTTCATTGTATAATATATCCTTGTTGTGGCAACTGTTTAGAAGGCTGTAATAGTTCCAATTTGTGATATATGTACATATTATGAATCAAGTAAACATGGCAAGGAATATAATTTCTATCAGATTGTTTCAATATTCGTAATAATTAAAAAATTTACAGATGTAGATTCCAAGAAAAATTTCGAAAATATATTTTGATAAAATACTCTAGTTCTAACTTCTACTAATTACTACAAACATTTCTTACAAAAATTTACAAAGTAAAATATTGACATCCTACGTTATACACGCTCAAGTCCAAAAATAACTTACTTTTCATCATCCTTTAGTTCGGAACTAGAGTTTAGGGTCTCTGTTTCAGATTCATTTAGTTCGGCACCTTCAATTTCTTCACTTTTCAGTAAGTGACTAGCAGGTGTTAATACATCAATTACAGAAATACCAGTTGAAACGTGTCCATCATCATCAATAAAATCATTTTCCCACTTGCAATTAACGTGATCTTCAGCGACCACATTTGACGGCAAATCTATTGCTTCTTCTCTTAAACAGTCTAGGCTGCTATTGTTCCATGTCATGTCCATGAGTTTGTGATTGCACATTTGGGCGCGTGTAATAAATGTGTGAACTCTCTTGAGATGACGGCAACATGTCGCACATAATCCCTGTGGCAATTTTGTCTCATGTTCAGTAGTAAACTGTAATCATTATTGATTAAAATTACTTGATAATTATGTGGCTTGGGTTCTCTTTATAAAAACACACGTAGCTTTTCTAGTACTATATATATTACCTCAAATTGGGCATATTCCTCCAGCAGTTGACCATATGACTTCTGAGATGTACAGCAATCAGTCAAATTAAAAAATGGTAAAATTTTGCTGCTACTTTTAAGACAAGTTCGACAAACTTGCTGTGTGTTCTCCTCGTCCATTATATTAGCTTCAATTGAATATGGAAAATTGCTTCCTTCCGCTAGCGTAAATACCAAAACAACAATCAACAATAATATGGCAAATCACAGTAAAATGATAACACTGTTGACAAACGAAGTTTTAACAAAATGTTAAGGAACTTAACAGAACAGCAGAAGTACGAGTATTTGAATTCAAAATAGAAAGAGTGAGCTGTTTCAATTTAAACAACCAAATTAAGGTCAACCGTTTTTTAAACTCACTGAATTTCTGTAGCTGGATCTTGGCTCAGAAAATAAAACGTTATTAGAAAACAAGAAAACTTAAAAATAAAATGCAACAAGGACTCACGGGGCCCTTAAACCAGGATCACCTAGGGCTACATGGTAGTGATGTGCGGTTCCGCGTATTTGACGAACCAGTTCTGTCACATCCGGTTCTGCAATGAACCGGTTATTTGGATTTGGGGGATTGATGTCCCAAAGAAACAGTATCTAATTATAAGAATATAAAATTTTATTTTGCATAAGAGGCATATTGTACTTGTTTAATTGGCCAATGGGCTTTAAGTTACAATTTCGTATAATAAAATGAAATTAAAATATATATTTTCATACACTCCCCCAAAGTTTAACACACTGAACGAGACATATTAGACCCTAGGTATCTTTGGAAATAAATTCGTTTTAGGACAATTTAAGGCGATTGAGCCATGTCCGCCTGTGTGGCTAACATCCGTATATGTTTACAGTTCACTATGAAAGTGTGGTAGTAATTATTACTTGCAAAAACCTAGTAAAATTATCTATCTGGTAAACGCGTCAGCCCAACTGATTTGTGATTTTTTCATCTTTTTCCGTGGATACGCTGTCAAATTCTATTTTGTTTCGTTTTCTTTGTTAATAAAATGCAAAGAATTTCATTCAAAATGCAATTTAATATCATAAACTTTGTATCAAGTAAGACAAGCTTATAAAATTTTTCACATTTTGTGCACATAGTGTTTTCCATTATTCAGCTAATTTTGACAGCTTAACCACAGAATTGCTTATGCGACTACCTAATAGATAATTCTACAATGGTCTTGAATTGAAAATCGGAGTGATGCCCCGACCCTTTCTGGTACCTCCCTAACAAATCTAAAAATTTAGTACAAACCTTATTTTTTTCTAAAACTCTTTTACGAAAAGTAGTAGTAAATTAAGTATTGGTAAATACATATTTTGTAATATCTACCGTACAACACTTCCGGTATAAATATAATTTGAAATTGCCTATATTTCGTCTAACTCCACTTTGCTATTAAAAATGGGCGATTTTGCCAATCTCATCTGGTACCTTCCTTAAAATAAAACCGATCTTAATGAAATTTGGTATTGTAGAATATTTTTTCCCATGCCGATCCACTATTGAATATGACAAGGTTTGACACGCCCATTCTAGAATCTAAAATTGGTCTGCACCAAAGCTTTCTTAAAATGCACGATTTAGGGTTGGGATATGAATAAGTCGGTTCCCCCGACTGAAAGGTTTTGCTTGTTAAAAAATGTCAAATTTAGTTTGGTGCATTTGTGTTTTCAAATTTTTACCCACTTTGCCATTTTTAAGGGAGCTGTTGGTGCTTTTCACCTTACAAGAGTTGGGAACACTGGTAAACAAACGCATAAAAACAAAATACATGTGAATTTGACATTTTGAAAGTGTTTTCAAATGTAAACAAAGCAAATCAAGTGCACAAAAAAATCCTAGTGTAATATTTCCTAAATTCATGGTCTGATATTAGCCACTGCACTTGGCAACATAGGGTCAGCTATGTATTTAATTGGGCAACATTACCAATAAATGTAGGCAATTTTACATTTAGTTGTTTTAGATCCTCGTTATGTTTAAAGTTGTAATTTCCTTTAAGGCTGTAAGAGATCATGTTCAGACCACCTTACATTTCTTTCGACGACGGTCACCTCGCTTAGTGATGGCGACACTATCGAGTACTTAGCCATGAAAAAGCTTCTCAAAATACCGTACGGAATCGGTGTAAAACTGTAGGTCCCAATCAGTGAGTTTAAAACTAGAAAGCGCACAGCTCACTGGTTGTGAGAACGTTTAAATAAATGATAACATTATAATCACGAAATACCAGGCTCCGCAAATGTAGTAGCACTTATCGTTTGTCACTGCGGAAGACTAGTCACGTTCCCTGTAAAGAAAATAGTAATAGTTCCATGTGAAATAGTATTAAACTCTTGGGTATCAAAATTGTTCATTTCGACAAAGGACACTCATTTCTATTCTTCACATGACTAAGAAATGTAAAGTTTCTTGTTGCTTATTAAAACATGTTCGACAATTTTTCAATGATCAATATATAAGAGACACAAGCAACACAATTCACTTTTCTATTTACAGAAGCACTACAATATAGACTTTTGGCCAGTAGAAATGTATTCTTTGTTAAAAACACATGCAAACTACATTTTTACATATATTTCTTTATGAAATTTGTAGATTCACACTTTTTTTAAAATAAATTTAATAAACCGGACGCTTAGAAACTTTGCCAAAATTCTTGTTTTGTTTTTCTGCGACACAATAACCATAAAAATTCTTCGAGGTTTATATTCGTCTCGCTCTAACGCACGGTGTCTAGTCGGAATGTTGCTGCCTCACCACAGATCTTGACATTCATATGAGAAACAGGGAATTTGCCAACATTCATATGCAAATTCAACATTGCGGTTGATAGTGTATTTTGCACTTTTGATTTAGGCAATAATATGCACCCTTTTCTTGTCCTCATACAAAAAAAAATCACCAAACCCAAACTGGGTAGTATAACCAAAAGTATAACCTATGCTTATTTTTTCTGTGCATTCGTTCACCATCTACATCATAGTAAAATAACCATGTAGTAGCAGAATATATTGTTGTTGTTGAAGGCAGTAACAACATGCATTTTATTTTTGTTTCAATCTCTTAAGTTGTCAATCTATACACGTAGGTATACGAACAATACAGGAATACAAAAACAAAGTACATAAAGGGTTTTGCAATAAGAGCACTAAATAAAACAAAACCGGTTTTAGATACCAATGAAATTCTTTACTCCTGTGAAAGTACGTTCGATGCCATTATGTATGGAACTCGATTTCTTTTGCATGGCCACCACGGGCACGCCTGCAGAAGTCCAGACGCTGAACCCAATTTTCGACGGTTTTCAAGCATAAATCGGCCGATACTGCTGCAATTTCACGTTCGATATTCGTACGAAGTTCATCAATCGTCGCTGGCTTGTTGGCATAGACCATAGACTTGACGTAGCCCCACAGGAAATAATCTAACGGCGTCAAATCGCACGACCGAGGCGGCCAATCGACTGGGCCATTTCGTGAAATAACACGTTCACCAAACTTGGTTTCCAATAAATTGATTGTGGCATTCGCTGTGGGGCTTGTGGCGCCGTCCTGTTGAAACCACATGTCCTCCAAGTCCATATTATCCAATTGGGGCCAAAAATATTCGGTTATCATTGAACGGTAGCGATTCGCATTCACAGTAATGTGCCGGTCTTGATCATCACGGAAGAAGTACGGCCCAATGACGCCGCTGGCCCATAAACCGCACCAAACCGTAATTTTTTCGGGATGCAATGATGACTCATGGATTACGTGTGGATTGCTGTCTGACCAATAACGCATACTTTGCTTATTGACGAAGCCATTCAGCCAGAAATGAGCCTCATCGCTGAAGATGATTTTCCGATGAATTCCGCTCTTAAAGTTGAGGCCACTGACTCCAAATTTCGGTAGTAAATTTTAATAATTTCGACTCGTTGTTGGCTCGTATATCTTGGCAAACCTTACTGAAGAGAAATTTCAAAAGAGCGGGAAAAAATATGGCGTCGTTTGCTGTCCCTATCGATTTACTTTTGTAGCGTCTCTGTTGAAAACCCCGTTATAAGTTTGACAACTTAAACGATTAATGCCATAAAAAAATTAAATCAGCTATTCAAACGAGTTTACCTTCGCGTAATTTTACCATGATCTACATATTCGGGCGCACAAAATCTTTGCACAAAAAACAGTACGTTGTCAGAGAATTTGTGAGATTAATAGTACCCACACTTGTTTCCGATGTTTCCCTTGGTGAACCGGATTTTTTGGAAGCAAAACCCTAAAAAGCCCATTACACTAAAATTTTCCCAAAACTTGTGTCTGATCTATTTACTTTATTTATGCATGAAACTAATTCCAACCATGTTGAAGTAACAACAATAACAATTGAGACAATTCTCGCTAAGATGAGTTTTGTATATCCCAATAATGAGTGATGACATACCTAAATACTTGTGGAGAAGGGAGCTGATGATATGTCTTGGTGGGCATTGAAATAGCTATATTCCCAACCATCATCAATCAAATAATAATCGATTTCGCATACATACATATTTCTTTTTAATTTTAGTAGAGTTGGGAATTTTTGTTCATTCAAGTGAGCGTTCTTTTTAGTTCAGCTCAACAAAATGAACTAGTTCATTCATTTAGTTCACTAGTTCATTGTACCATTGCAGCTTAACAGTTCATATGAGCTGTGAACTAAAGAGCTCATTTCAGTTCAACTTGTAGTTTTAGATCAATAGCAGCGAATAATCGTCAGATGATCTGATTTTTGCAAATTTCGATTCTGTGATATATATTAATACTAAATCACCCTATTGAAGATCGACTTAACGATTGGGTTATACCGTCTCTAAAATATTGGTGTTTACGTAATCTTTCTATTTCGGAATAAAAGTGGTAATTAGCGCTGTAGTTATTGTGTACAAGCCCGTTACATATCTATTCCACAAAGATTGCAACATTAGGCACCTTTGTGCAAATTGAGTGAGACAAAGAGAGCATAAACTAGAAAATGGCGGAGAGAACTGCAGAATTGAAATACGAAAAACTGCTTAAACATCATCTAGTTCACAAGAGTGAATCGTTCAATTGAACTAGTTCGATCGTGAAGTACACAACTCTAAATTTTAGTGATTGATGTTGAACCGAAGAACATGAAAACGAAAAGATTGAATAATATAAACTTAAATGGAAATAATACGAAGACGGTACACTCTAACGCCAATTCTGATGGCAATCATTGTTTCTTTTTTGAAACAACAACATCTATGCAATGGCTTTCGATGAAAGCATGCATAGGAAGGAAATGTGACATTGATGGTTATGGTAAAGTATTTACTGTGGATGTTTTCGCACAAGTAGGACTGTTGAGACAATTCTCGCTAAGATGAGTTTGGTTTATCCCTATAATGTGTAATGACATACATAAATACTTGGGATTCGATAAGGACACCTGTCGTATGGTGGCCAGATTCTTGAAGGGACGCAAATTCCGTACAAAAGTAGGGAAAGCGTGCCCAAGTATTAGGGATGTTTTAGCAGGAGTACCCCAGGGTTCGCTCTTGGGGCCTGTGCTATATAACATCTTCTTGAGTGACATACCACAACCACCTGAGGGTGGGCTCTTGCTGGTATATGCGGACGATATTCTTGTGGCCATGTCAGGCCCAAAGGCGGAGACCACTAACTCCAGGGTCAACGATTTTTAAGTACCTAGGTGTCTTATTCCGTACGAACTTCGAATTTTACCCCACACATTGACCACACCCTGGAAAAGGTGAAAGCGATTTTCGGTACATACCTCCATGCGCTATGTTGCCGTGGAGGCCTCTCGACTGAAGTTAAACTTTTGTTCTACCGTCAGATCAAAAGACCTATTATGGCCTACGCGTTCCCTATGTGGTTTGGAATCTCTTCCTGCCAGATGGAGAGACTTAGGAGATGGGAAAGACGCATCCTTATGAGCTGCTTGGGCTTGGGGATGCGGATAGCTGACGATGGTTCGGTTAGGAGGCCATCCTTTGCTACGATGTACAGGATGGTCGACTTTGACAGAATAGACGTGTAGCTTGTTAGGGGCGCACTTAAATTTCTGGAAAGGGCAGCCTTTCTAGAAAACTTACTTGTTGAGAATAGTTTGGTCAAGGACGAACGCCTGGAGCGACTTCTTGAATTAGCGTATAGGCCGCCGGTTGACCACGCGACCTTGGATAGGGGGGGACTCCTCTTCGTAGATGACAAACTCCGATTCTATCATAGGAGGATATGATCTTTTGACCTGGACGACACTGTGTACATTACGGACCAGTGGTGGCACCTCATACCAGTAGGTAGGGATTGTAAATAGTTGTAAATATGTGTATATAGTAGTTTTAGTATTAGTTTTTAAGTGTATTATTTAGAAAAGTTGATTAGTCCCCATTTATTCGTCCAGTTTTGGGGAAGCCTCTAATAGGCCGTTGAATTAAATTTTTTGTTTTTAATTGGTTTGTATGTAGGTTGCTACTACTTAAGTTTGTTTGAATTATATAGATCTGTAAATGTTATTATATGTAGGAAAATATGTAGCGATAGAGTTAAGTTCTCTTATAAGAAACTTTTGTAAAATGAATTTTAGAGACCAATAAACAGTGAATACAATACAATACCTAAATACTTGTGGAGAATGGAGACTTGGTGGGCATTGAAATAGCTACATATATTCCCAACCATCCACCATAATAATCAATTTCACATACATATTTATTTTTAATATTTTTTGCTTTTTCATAGAAAAAGTACTTTTTAATAGTGATTGATCTTGAACCGAACAATTATTGAAGAACATTTTAATAAATTTGTATTTTAATTGCAATCTATATAAATCTCTTCATTACATTTTTCTCCATTTCACTTGCTATTCTTTTTTCCTCGACTTAGGCCCAATTTTTGACTGGTTAATTATCTTTGATCAACGATCAAACATTATTTAAACTCTGAATTCATTTTTTAGGTTAATAGTTGATTAAAACGTATCACTTAACTCGTAGTGCAGTTAGAACTTTATTTCTGCTCAAATACTTTCCAATTTCATTAAATATTTTGTATTTTATCACTTCATTTTTCTTTTGCAAATGGCGTCAGTTTGATGCATTGTAACGATTAACCGATAAAAGTATGAATACCGGTTATTTTTCGTAGCATTTACCACTGTTGCCACATGGTAGTAAGATTATTTGACAAAGCACTGAAAAACTCTTTTCGTGTTTAAAGACATATCAAACATAATTAAAAATCAACTGATTACCAATTTAAAGAACCAGGCAAAAATTGGGCCTAAGTGCTTTGCGTTTTCCGATTCTCAAGACCCACTATAAAACGGTTAAAAATTCGGTTATCTTGACCCACCAATGTTACACATGAAATATAAAGCCAGCAATGAACTCATGAGAATAGCTTTCGTTTGCGTACCCACTCTTGCCTTCGGTGGGTCCGGCGAGACCCTCCTATATTTGTCTCTAAATTTGAATTAGTTTTGAAAAATGTTTTAGGCTCCTGTATTTCAGCCAACTATTCAAAATTTGGTAGACTATGCCAAATCGAGTTTTTTCTGTCATTCAGATTAACGGAGGGCGTATAATTTAATAACAGAAACAACCTGAAGTTATTTTTTATATAATTTTTTACTTTAAAATGAGCTGCGCTCAAACGATTTTCCTGCCAGTTTTTAACTTTGTTTTAGTTATAACAGTTATTGAGAGAATATAATTTGACAATAAATTCCATTGCGTTGTCACAAATAATTTTTATTTTGTTTTTATAACTGAAAGAGTGAAACTGCTCTGGTGGTTCTGGAGAAACATTAAATTTATCTGCTCCTTGTGACGACGACGGCTGGTGACTCAGCCGCCACATATGTACTATATTGCCTTCCAACGGCGCTGTAAAATTCAACTTTCTGTAAAATACTTTATCACAACAATTGTTGTTTACAAAAATTGTTTATATTAAGGTTTGTTAAGAACGTATCATGCATATTTATATTAATTTAGAAAGATTCACAGCAAAAATTCGATAATGCACTCAAAAATTAAACATTTTTAGCGCCATAGATTTTCGCCTTGCCAACTTCAAGTTCTGTTGTAAACTCAAAAAAATTAATTGTAAATATGATTAAAAATTTAATTGATTCAATTAATTTTTAATTGAATTTTTTGAAAAAATTCGATTATATTTTTAATTAAAATTTATAGGCTTATATTTTTTCTGTGTACTTACAAACAGTAATAATTGTACGAAGTTAGATTTTAACCATCTCCAGTTTAACATCATATCCTTATAAACTTTTATCATTTAATACCAAAATTAAATAAAAAATATATAGGTGGGGCCTTTGTCTTATGAGTTTATTAAATTAAAAACCCAAAAACAAAATGTTATATGCATTATCTGTACCCAATCTTAATTAAATTAACTAGACTGTTTGATTTAAAATAAGTAGGAGCATCCAAGTCAGACTGGTAATTTTAATTGGATTTGTTTTTTGTTGAAATCATGCTTCTTTTTGAACAAACGATTTTTACACAGTTTCATAGAAATACGTACATCTTTGATATAATCGGCGAAAGTGTAACCCTCTTTAGCCGTAGATTCTGTAAGAAATCCAAAGTTTGGTTTTGCATAAAGTATTTAAGAAAAATAAAATATCGATTTAAAAAAACCAACCATAAATTGCATTGTGCAAATATTTGAATTCTTTGAAACATTTCTTATTTTGAATGCCATCATAGTTATAATTCATTGTTATGTCGCCAGCAAACAGTCTGTGAAAACTACGATGCAATCCTTCAGGAGAAATTATTTGTTTTATTGTATTAACCTGAAAGAATTAAACAGACACATGTTAGCTGTAACTGTAGAGCTAAATGCTGCCATACCTACGCATTCATCAAAGTTGTCCCTTGCATATTCATTTGCGCTCCTTAATTCTTTGTCATCTTTTACCGGGAATATAGATTTTTTGGAAATCGTTGTTGTTAGAGTGCATTTGGTTAAAACAGACATCATTTTTGCTTGGTTGTCTCTTAAAATGGTTAAATGTTCCAGAATTTTTTTTTGGGTTTCTGAAAGAACTGACAATGAATATTACATTTACAAAAGACGAGTTTTCAATAACACACTTATGTATGCCCACTTACCTTCAATTGCACTAAGACTTTCGTTTCTTGGCATATGATTTGTATACGAAGAAGAAGGAAGATCGAGCTCCATTTTGCTATAATATGCAACAAACCTCAATTTTAAATCGGTTAAAACAAAAATGTAATGTATTAACAATTGGTGTAATAATAATAAGTGATTTCGACTTCTATTGATAAAAATATAATAAATACAGTAGAAACCATTTTACATTATTTATTTATTGTTCCTTTGTTTACTATTGCCTCTATCTGGTATTATTGAACCCATGTTTTCCACCATCCAATGTTTACTTTCCACCGTACCTATGACGTTTAATTTATTGAGAGAATAAATGTATCTATTCCAATATTCGTCTATGACGTGGTTTTACTTTTGGTTGTTAAAATTATCGTAATGTCAAAATTCCGGTCCCAAACAATTGTTTTCGTACGAAATAGCTTTGGCGTAACAGCCTTGTAATCGATTTTGCATACGAAATTTTCGCGAAGAGATGAGTACCAAGCAAATGAAAAGTTAGCGAAATTTTCGGTTCATGAAATTGTCGTTATTTTGTATACACGTACTTCTTATAGCAACGAAAATTTCATAAAAGTAATAAGTAAACGCACAGGGAGCAAAATAAATCTATGGGGTTTGACCAGCGAAAAAAAAAACAAAACTCCCCAGTAGGACCAGTATACTATACTTATATAATACAAACTAGGCAGGGATACTGTCATCTTCACCATACCTGGTGTAAGTGCATTTACGTCAAATAACTCTCTATCGCCCCGACCGCACCATGAATAGTGTGAAAGGAAATGTCAGATGAGAAGAATGGCAGCTCTTATTGACATTACTCTAGGGTAAAAACTTGTAAGTTCTCTATGATAGAACTGTCAAACTAATCTCTCGCTCTCTCGTTACTGGCTTTTTGGTGTAAACAGACAACATCCAGTAGTAATTTAACTGTACGCAGACAGACCTAATATCGGGTAATGGTCGTAAAATAACTAACTACCCAAAACGAATCATTCGTTAGTGTTACTTTCATACATTCTCCGAAGTATCTTCCAACTCGCATTCGCATCTGGTCGACATGTCTTGTCACCAGTTCCTGTTCTGTGCGCTTTCTAATTGTTTAGTCACAGATTGGGACCTACAGTTTTACACCGGTTCCGAACGGTATTTTGAGAAGCTTTTTCATGGCAAAGTACTCGATAGTGTAAGGTGGTCAGAGCAGGGATCGAAACCACGTTCTTCGATTCAAGTAGTTGTTTTGCTCGATAAAAACTTGTCTTCTGCTATTTGGTGGACTTAAACGGAGTTTCTTCTTCAGCAACCTACCAAGTGGTTCTAGTAAATCAGTTTTATTCCTAAAAAAAATCGATCATAGAACGTTAGTAGTCCAAGAGATTGTATTGTAGTCCAAGAGATTGTATTGACCTTAATTTCCTCATTCATAGGCTCAACCCCCTTTTAATTTATTGTAAATCATAGGGAACATATTTCCTAAATTTTCCAATGCTGTTGCCACCGATTAAAATATTATTTTTGTTATTTACCATTCTAACGTCTTCTGTTTTGTGGTTTGTTAGTATGATTTGTGTCGGAAATCTGTTTACTATAGTGGTTAAGACTGGAAAGTGGTCATTTAGCTCTTCTTCTTAAGAATGAATAGTTGCGGCAGTGCTGAAGTTGTCTGTATTTTCTTCTATTTCTATTTCGTCTAAATTCTCTATAGCTAATATTTCTCCGATTGTGTTGTCTATTCTGCTCATAAAATCAGCTACCTTATTCTCCTTTCCTTTAATGTAACTGATCTTTGCAGTCTTGGGTTTATGCAGTCTTGGGTTTATGTCTTTACCCTTTGTTTTGGTATGCAGCCACACTAACGGTTGGTGGTCCGTTACAAGTTCAAACTGTTTACTATATATATGTATATGGTCGAAAGTAGCCTACTGCCCAGACAATTGCAAATAGTTCTTTCTCTATTGTGGCATAGTTTTTTTCGTGATCATTCAACGTTCTGCTTGCATAGGCGATTGGGCGTTCATTTTGAGAGAGAACTGCACCTAGTGCATAGTCGCTAGCATCTGTTGTCAATTTAAAGTCTTTGGACCAATCTTGGTATTTAAGTATAGGTGGATTCGTTAGGATGATTTTAAGTTTTTCAAATGCGTTTATGTATTGTGAGTCATTAATATTCACTTTCGTATTTTTTTTCAAGTATTTGGTAAGGTTGTATGCTATTTTTGCACAGTCTTTCACAAACTTCTGGTAGTAGCCTGTTATTCCCAGGAAAGATTTTATTTGTTTTTGGCAGCTTTAGTTTTTGAATTGATTCAATTTTGGTTGAATTGGGTTTTATACATACTGTGGTAAGGGTATGAACTAAATAATTAACTTATTTACAGAAGAAGGAACATTTATCGGCTTGTATTTTAAGGTTATATTCTCTCAATTTCGCAAAAATGTTCTTTGTTGCCCATGTGTTCCTTGATACTTGTACTGAGGATAAGTATGTCATCTAAGTAGACGACACATATCTTGTTTATGTATTCTCGTAGTATTGAGTTCATCAATCTTTGGAAGGTGGAGGGGGCGTTTTTTAAGCGCATTCGAATGAATTCGTAATGACCGTAAGGGGTTGAAAAGGCCATTTTCTTTTGGTCATCTTTTTCTATTGGAATTTGATGAAAGCCCTTTGCCAAATCCAAGGTTGTGAAATAGTTGGCTTTTCCCAATTTATCCAATATATTTTCGATATAGGGAATAGGGATTTTATAGTTGACAGTAATCTTATTAAGTTTGCGGTAAACGAGTACAATGCGCCATTTCCGTTTACCAGAACGATATACTTTTTTGGGTACGATCCAGATTGGTGAATTGTAAGAATTACTTTCCCTTATAATGTTCTCTCCTAACATTTCGTTTTTTATTATTGTTTATTTGTCCCTCTTCGTGTATTTTTGGATATCTGTAGCTTTTTGTGTAGGTAGGTCTGTCCGTAGTGGTTATTATGGTGTGTTTAATTTCGTGTGTATTAAGGTGGACCTTGAAATGACATTTTTGCGATATTTTGGTAGATGAGGGCTCTATTCCGTGCCTTTTTGAAAAAAAATGACAATGCCGAAAAAAAAAATTAAAAAAAAAAAACATTAGGGGTTGCGCACGAGCCGAGAAAAAGGTCCACTTTGCCAAAATTAGGGGGGAAATTGCCATAGGTCATCAGGGGTCACCCGTAGGGGGGAAGAATGTATGGCCGACCCCCATTAACTTTTTACCGCCAACATTTCCCCCAAGACACCCACCCCCTATCTCCTCCCCTTAGGGGGGTCACCATACAAAAATGGAGGTTGCTCAGTATTTTCGAAAAACACCATAGGTCATCAGGGGTCACCCATAGGTCATCAGGGGTCACCCCAGGGGGGCAAAATATATGACCGACCCCCATTAACTTTTCATCCCCAACATCTTTTGCGAACAAACTTACCCTCTATCTCCACTCCTTGAGGGACTCCCCATACAAAAATAAAAGAAGCTGTAATTGAGTAGTACTACTAAGCACTCTTAATATAATATAGTCAAATTAACATATTTTTGTTCGCTGATGGGTATTTCTTGCGGTAAGAATCGATAACATGTAGTAAATACTGTTTCTCTTCTTCGCCTTGACACAGTATTCTATTATAATCTTGTATCATTTTTACTCCTCTTTCGGCAGTGTCGTTCACAACGCGCAAGTTATTTACAATTCTACGACCTTCTTGATAGTCTGCGCGAGATTTCCAGGTTGCTGGATTTGCAAGAATGAAATCTTGCGATATTCCAAATCGTACAAATAAATTTTTGGTATTATGAGAGACGAAGTTGCTCAAGTCTTTAGTCAAGAATTCCTCATTCACATCTTTGAATTTCACCTCGATTTTTTTAACGCTGGTGCTTTTGATTACGACGCGAGGAGCTGGGGGAACCGGGTCGGCTTCTTCATCATCTTCACCTTCTTCGTCTTCTTCATCTTCTTCACCTTTTTCGTCTTCTTCATCTTCTTCACCTTCGTCATTCTCATTTTCTAGCAATGCTTGGGCCATTTTGGCCTTCAACTCATTTGAAACCTTGTCATCGAAAAAGGCAAGGGCTATGTGCTCATCGGCGAGATACCATAGGTGACCGATAAATTTCTTTATCATTACCCGAGATAAATCCTGGTCAACGGACTTGTACTCGACGATGTCCTTCAAAAACTTCCAATCTTGATTCGGCGCCTCAGCTGCTCGAGAAGAAGCAAACCATGCCTTGACGTAAAGTTGCACCACAAAAATACAAACGTGTCGAATACCATTCAATTCACATACAGATAAGTGAAAAGTTCTCCGAAACAAAAACATCTTGAGGCTGTAAATGGCTTTTGCCATCCATCGAGCATGGGAAACGGGTCCTGGAGGTCGGAAATGGTAATTCTCAAGTTTTTCACCCAGAAACAAAAGAATTAATTGTAGCATTTCTTTGTAGTCATCGCGAGGGTGTTTCTCCTTCAATTGATCTAAGCAAAACTTCTTTATGCCGACTAAGGTGGACCTTGAAATGACATTTTTGCGATATTTTGGTAGATGAGGGCTCTATTCCGTGCCTTTTTGAAAAAAAATGACAATGCCGAAAAAAAAAATTAAAAAAAAAAAACATTAGGGGTTGCGCACGAGCCGAGAAAAAGGTCCACTTTGCCAAAATTAGGGGGGAAATTGCCATAGGTCATCAGGGGTCACCCGTAGGGGGGAAGAATGTATGGCCGACCCCCATTAACTTTTTACCGCCAACATTTTCCCCCAAGACACCCACCCCCTATCTCCTCCCCTTAGGGGGGTCGCCATACAAAAATGGAGGTTGCTCAGTATTTTCGAAAAACACCATAGGTCATCAGGCGTCACCCCTAGGGGGGCAAAATATATGACCGACCCCCATTAACTTTTCATCCCCAACATCTTTTCCGAACAAACTTACCCTCTATCTCCACTCCTTGAGGGACTCCCCATACAAAAATACTGAAAATCTATGTATTTACAGTTGCACAATATCGAGATTTTTTTGATTTTTTTTGATTTTTTTACAGAAATTCCACCAATATTCAAGAGTGGTCATTGTTTGGAAAGTCTTGAAAAATTTGAAACGCACACGTGCTGAATCAGGTACATAGGCACCCTTAGCGGATGCCCCCATTCATCAGTACCTGGCAGTAAAATATTGCAAAATACGTAGTAGTTATAAATAGCAGTTCATTCATCGATTGTTGTCATTCAACAAGTGCCGACGACCGCGAAAAGTAAATTGATTTTTCTCCCGTTTTTTAAAAGTTAAGATGACAACACGACTTAGATCGCGCGACGATATTTTTTTGATTGGTTATCCAAGCATGAATATTACGGGGAACAAATTACCGTCGAAGAAGCAAGTGCTAAGAATGCATTTCTTCAACATTCGCAAACGAAACATGTCGAAGAAAAATAGTGCGGTTATAGTCGCGGACGCAGTGATGATTTTTTGGCGCCAAGCAGCTATTCCGACGAAAGCCAGAGGAGATGTTACAAGAAAAATAGCTGCGCTGCACGATGAGTGGGATGCTTTAAGAAAGTCATCTCACAGAAAGACTGAGTCCACTAGAGAAAAAGAGAATACGTTTTCTGATAGCTTGGATAATCTTTTCGACATCGCACACGCCAACGCCCTTGAGAAAACGACAAATACCGAAGACATTGAGTTTCTGCTAAAGTAAAGAGAAGATGGCCGGCCAGGAACTATGGGAGGTGTGGACGCTACTGATACTCGAACGAGGAAAAGAAAAGCTGAGCGCGAAGAACAAGAAGAGTTGCGACGCAAACGTGCAACGGAATCTAGTAGAGATCGGTTCGCTAAAGGCGGTAAGCTATTTCGCGCTTTGTGTGTTCGTCCAATGTTTATATTCAAATGAAATTCGTTCAATTGCAGTGGTTACATTTTCAAGCAGTGATTCAAGCGATGATAATGGGAGACAGGACGAAAACTTCCCGGCAGAAGCTGGCCCGTCAAATGTTGGTGACAGAAGAGGTTACAAACAATGTTTTACTGAATGAGTCCTATCAGCTTTGGACAAGTGCAAAGTGACTGACCGAGACGCGGTCGGCATTATGATAGCGGCGGCAGAAGCATTTGGACGCGATCCTCAACAATACACAATAAACCGTACGTCGCTTCGGAGATGTCGGCGTTCAAATCGAGAGAACATGCTGAGTTATGTGAAAGACAATCCACAAGTAAGATCGCATAGATTTATTTGCTCTCATTCAGAATTCTTATTCTTCAACGCGTTTCATTCATCTCCAGCTTGTCGCAGCTAAATCCTTCGTAGTCCATTGGGATGGCAAAATGCTTTTGGATTTTGTGGGTACAAAGAAGGTGGACCGTCTACCGGTAATTGTCTCGTACGGAGAAAAAGAACAACTTCTTGGAGTTCCCAAAGTAGAAGATGGGAAAGGAAAAGGCCGGAGAATAGCACATGCCGTTTATCAACTGTTGGCATCTTGGCATATGACACATCGAATACAAGGACTTTCTTTCGACACGACATCAACGAACAGTGGCCCATTCTCCGGAGCCGCAGTTGCTCTTGAGCGGCTGTTGGAGAGAGAAATCTTATATTTACCTTGCAGACACCACGTATACGAACTGGTGCTAAGGGAAGTTTTTGAGACAAAAATGGGAAAGACCAGTGCACCAGGCGTTCCTTGCTTTGACCGTTTCAAACAGGAATGGGACGCTGTAAAGGTTAAACCATTCCATTCTGGCTTGATAGACGATCAAGTCGTCAGAAAAATTCCTGTGGCAATGCAAGTCGGCATAAAGAAGTTTTGCTTAGATCAATTGAAGGAGAAACACCCCGCGATGACTACAAAGAAATGCTTCAATTAATTATTTTGTTTCTGGGTGAAAAACTTGAGAATTACCATTTCCGACCTCCAGGACCCGTTTCCCATGCTCGATGGATGGCAAAAGCCATTTACAGCCTCAAGATGTTTTTGTTTCGGAGAACTTTTCACTTATCTGTATGTGAATTGAATGGTATTCGACACGTTTGTATTTTTGTGGTGCGACTTTACGTCAAGGCATGGTTTGCTTCTTCTCGAGCAGCTGAGGCGCCGAATCAAGATTGGAAGTTTTTGAAGGACATCGTCGAGTACAAGTCCGTTGACCAGGATTTATCTCGGGTAATGATAAAGAAATTTATCGGTCACCTATGGTATCTCGCCGATGAGCACATAGCCCTTGCCTTTTTCGATGACAAGGTTTCAAATGAGTTGAAGGCCAAAATGGCCCAAGCATTGCTACAAAATGAGAATGACGAAGGTGAAGAAGATGAAGAAGACGAAAAAGGTGAAGAAGATGAAGAAGACGAAGAAGATGAAGAAGACGAAGAAGGTGAAGAACATGAAGAAGACGACCCGGTTCCCCCCGCTCCTCGCGTCGTAATCAAAAGCACCAGCGTTAAAAAAATCGAGGTGAAATTCAAAGATGTGAATGAGGAATTCTTGGCTAAAGACTTAAGCAACTTCGTCTCTCATAATACCAAAAATTTATTTGTACGATTTGGAATATCGCAAGATTTCATTCTTGCAAATCCAGCAACCTGGAAATCTCGCGCAGACTATCAAGAAGGTCGTAGAATTGTAAATAACTTGCGCGTTGTGAACGACACTGCCGAAAGAGGAGTAAAAATGATACAAGATTATAATAGAATACTGTGTCAAGGCGAAGAAGAGAAACAGTATTTACTACATGTTATCGATTCTTACCGCAAGAAATACCCATCAGCGAACAAAAATATGTTAATTTGACTATATTATATTAAGAGTGCTTAGTAGTACTACTCAATTAGAGCTTCTTTTATTTTTGCATGGGGAGTCCCTCAAGGAGTGGAGATAGAGGGTAAGTTTGTTCGGAAAAGATGTTGGGGATCAAAAGTTAATGGGGGTCGGTCATATATTTTGCCCCCCTAGGGGTGACCCCTGATGACCTATGGTGTTTTTCGAAAATACTGAGCAACCTCCATTTTTGTATGGCGACCCCCCTAAGGGGAGGAGATAGGGGGTGGGTGTCTTGGGGGAAAATGTTGGCGGTAAAAAGTTAATGGGGGTCGGCCATACATTCTTCCCCCCTACGGTGACCCCTGATGACCTATGGCAATTTCCCCCCTAATTTTGGCAAAGTGGACCTTTTTCTCGGCTCGTGCGCAACCCCTAATGTTTTTTTTTTTTTAATTTTTTTTTTCGGCATTGTCATTTTTTTTCAAAATGGCACGGAATAGAGCCCTCATCTACCAAAATATCGACACAAGGTCCACCCTAGTGTGTATGGGAGAGATGTTGTCGTTCTTTGAAAAAAAGATCTGAATTTTCGTTTATAATTGTGTTTAAATATGCCTTTTCTTCAGAATTCATATCTTCTCTAAAGAGTCGTGATATGTTGTCGTCATTAATGTTTGACTCTTTCTTCTTTCTCCATAGAAAAAAGGGCAAGAATTTACAAATTAAATTTAGTTTTTTTTTAATTTCGATGAATTCCTCTTCCAGATTTATTTTCGATCCAAATGATTGTAATATATTCCGTCCAATTAATCCGTCAAATTCTTTGTCACTGAAATCTGTTATTTTCCATCGCATAAAGTTACTATCTCTGAATTCCTTCGGGACTTCAGTGCTAATTTCGTTAACTATTTTCATTTGACCGGAGAGAGTATTAAATATGATTGGTTTTTCTAAAAGGATTCTTTGGTAGGGAATTTTTTTTAGGAGAGTTGTTGTGGAACCTGTATCTATTAAGCATTTAATTTTATTATCTCCGATTTTTACTTCTATAAAGGGTAAGTGTATTCCGGGCTGTCTGATTGAAAATTTACTTCGTGTTCTACGGTTTCTTCTATTCCTGATTCATCTGCTTCTTCATGTGAATTTTGTTGTAGGTGATCTACTTCCGTGGACATGGGACTGTCCGTGGAGGTGGAAAGTTTCTGATTGCCATTCACTTGGGAGTGGCCAGAAATGATTCCTTCATTGGGCAGTCCAAGCAGCTCACTACTTCCACGCAGTATGTCCTGGGCAATGGCTTTTCGGAAACCTCCGTTAGCTAGCTAGAGTGAGAAGGCGAAACAAATGAGCATCAAATCAGGTATAGTAGGTGACTGATGTCACTGAAGCTCATCAAACAATCGGGCATATTCTTTTGTCCTTAGAAGGCGGATGAGCCAAACATACGGGCCAACGGCGGATAGAAACTAAAAGAAGAAAATCCAGGTTCAACATATCGCATCCTTGTCAGCGTCTGATCCATAATGGGCGGCTGCAATCAAATATCCTGGCAGTAGGTAAAATGCAAAAACCCGGTGGGCTGGGTTTGCCTCCCGCCACCGTTCATAATGGCAGTGAAAATACAAAAACGAAATAGAAAACATAAACAACCCCTATTTGTTGACGACCCCCGCAAACGTTATAAGGACCACGATTTACGGATATGCACTTGGAATGTAAGAACTCTATATAGATCCGGTGCAAGTATCCAACTGGCAGATGTCCTCGAAAGTTATAAGGCTGACATTACCGCTATCCAGGAAATGCGATGGACAGGACATGGCTGCACAAGAAAAAGAAACTGCGATATATACTACAGTTGCCATGAAAAAAAACATGAATTTGGTTGTGGATTTGTAGTTGGCAAAAGACTGCGACATCTAGTCTCTAGGTTCAATCCTGTGAGTAAACGAATAGCCACAATCCGCATAAAAGCGAAATATTTTTATATTTCCCTAATTTGTGTGCATGCCCCGACAGAAGAGAAAGATGATGATGCCAAAGACATATTCTATGAGCTCCTAGAGGAAACGTATGACCGCTGCCCTGGCCATGACATTAAGATTGTACTAGGAGATTTTAATGCCAAAGTAGGAAGGGAGAATGTGTTTAATCCAACTATTGGCAATTTCAGTCTTCATGCTGACAGTTCCGACAACGGTATGAGACTGATTGACTTTGCCGCGGCAAAAAACATGGTCATCAGTGGCACAAGATTCCAGCATAAAGACATCCACAAGGCTACTTGGGTATCCCCTGATCAAAGAACTAGGAACCAAATTGATCACGTGGTAATTGATGGAAGGCACTCATCCAGTGTAATGGACGTACGAGTGATCAGAGGAGCTAACATCGATTCTGATCACTACCTGGTAGCAGCAAAGGTTCGCACAAGATTAAGTAGAGCGAAAATCGTACGAAACCAGACGCAGAGGAAGCTGGACATCGGAAAGCTGCAATTACCAGAGGTAGCCACAGCCTACTCAAGGAAGCTCTCGCAACTTTTGGCACAGAACCCACCCCCTCCCGATGACGATCCTGATGCGCAGTGGAAACCCATTTCCGACTCTATAAAAACTGCCGCAACAACCGTACTTGGTTTCGAAAAACCGCTTCGCAACAAACCGTGGTACGATGAAGAGTGTCGCATAGCAAATGACGAAAAGAACGCTGCACGTATGGTAATGCTTCAGTCAATTGCAACGCGAGCTGCAACTGAGCGGTATAGGGAGAAGAGAAAGGAGGTAAACCGTCTCTTTAGGCGTAAGAAACGGCAGTGGAGAAAACGCGAGAGTGAGACATACAGAAGGAAGAACGAAGCCCGAAAATTCTACCAAAAAGTTAAAAACGGAACTAATGGACATGGTTCAGGGCCCCCCTTCTGTAAAGACAAAGACGGAAATCTCGTCGCAGATGTGCAGAGCATGTTGGGAATATGGAGAGAGCATTTCTCCGCGCTACTAGTACCTGAGATATCCGATGACGATGGGACAATCGATCACAATATGGACGACGACGTCGATTGCCCCCCTCCTAACCAAGACGAGGTCAGAACAGCTATTGCCCGGCTTAAGAACAACAAAGCCGCAGGAGCCGATGGATTACCGGCGGAGCTGTTTAAGGCTGGCGGCGATGAGCTGATAAGGTGCATGCATCAGCTCATTAGCAAAATTTGGTTAGATGAATGCATGCCCGGCGATTGGAGTCTCAGTGTACTATGTCCCATATTTAAAAAAGGTGACCCGAGTATTTGTGCCAACTACCGTGGAATAAGCCTTTTATCCATAGCATATAAGGTTCTATCAAGTATAATGTGCGAAAGACTAAAACCAATTATCGCTGACCTGATTGGACCATACCAGTGTGGCTTTAGGCCTGGAAAATCGACAACTGACCAGATTTTCACGCTACGCCAAATCCTGGAGAAGACACACGAAAAACAAATCGACACCTATCATCTATTTATCGATTATAAAGCAGCCTTCGATAGTCCGATACGGGAGAAACTCTATGAAGCAATGTCTGAGCTTGGTATTCCTGCAAAACTCATACGCCTTTGCAGGATGACCTTGACGAACACCAAATCCGCAGTGAAAGTTGGTAAGGATCTTACCGAACCTTTCGAAACTAAGCGAGGCCTCAGGCAAGGCGACACCCTATCGTGCGATCTCTTTAACATCTTAATGGAGATCATTATGAGAAAAGCTGCAGTCAATATGAATAAAACCATCAGCAGCAAAAGTCACATGCTGCTCGCGTATGCTGATGATATAGATATCATTGGGCGCACAATTAGAGAAGTTACTGCGGTTTTTTCGAGAATTGAGAAGGAGTCAGCAAAAGTGGGTCTGACGGTGAATGAGGACAAGACAAAATTAATGGTTTCAACGAACAGGGCCTCCACGCGATTAGACCAAAGCGTGAACGTTGATAACCGTTATAACTTCGAGGTAGTGGACGAATTTATATACCTCGGATCTGCCGTGAACAAAAACAACAACGTCAGCCTTGAGATCAAACGGAGAATTGTGCTTGCGAATAGATGTTATTTTGGGCTAAGCAAGCACTTTAGAGATAAAGCCCTCTCTCGAGTAACAAAAGTCCAGCTGTACCAGACTCTCATTCAACCTGTCTTGCTTTATGGCGCAGAATCCTGGGTCCTATCGCAAGCAGACGAAACATCTGTAGGAGTCTTCGAGAGAAAAATACTCCGAAAAATTTATGGCCCTATAGTGCACAACGGCGAGTATCGGCGACGCATGAATCATGAGCTGTATGAGCTTTATCCTGACATTGACATAGTTAAGCGGATCAAGATAACGCGATTGCGCTGGCTAGGCCATGTCAGTAGAATGGATGAAGATGAACCAGCGCGAAGACTTTTCGAAACCGAACTCGAAGGAAGACGAAAAATAGGAAGACCAAGACTCCGCTGGAGGGATCAGGTTGACGAATCCCTGCGTACACTTGGTATTGCCAACTGGAGAGATAAAGCAAAAGATCGAACTGGTTGGCGAAATATGTTATCTTCGTTTTGTAAGGTCCCTGACCCCCTGGGGTTGTCCGAGACCGGATAAGTAAGTAAGTAAGATCTACTTCCGTTGGTTGTGGATATTGTTTACTCTGGTTTAGAGAGGTTCTAAATGTTCCTGACCTATCCCTATTGTTGTGCCTGAAGTTGCCCGACTGTGTTTGTTGCGAATCTTTGGTTGTTTTGTTTGGACATAGGTAATTGGTGAAAGTATACTGAATTGGTATTGTAGTTATCATTGTTTGAGTTATTATGATTCGTATTGGCATTATTTGCAGTGAAATTTCGAGTATTTTGGTTATTGTTTGTTTTACTAAAATGTTGGGTTTCGTCTCTTTTTATTGTTTCTCTTCTAAGCAATAATATGTTTCCCTAAGACTTTTTATATTTCTACTGTGTATAATACTGGCTAAGTGAGGTGGTGTGCTTGTTAAAAATGTTTTCAAAATTAGGGCTTCGTTTGTGTTCGGAGAAAATTCTCCTGGTTTTTCGGAATCTGGGAAATACTTATTGTTTAATTTATCTAGGATGTTTTTTAAATAATTAACAGTTTGACATATATCACCAGTTCTGACATTTAGTACCCTGTGGATTAGTTGGTGGTATGATTCTCGAACTCCAAAATTTTTTAGTAGTTCTTGCTTGATTTGTTCCAGTTCATATTCCCTTTTGCTCTGATGACGTTTGCTGCTTCCCCTTGTATTTTTTAAACACATACTTCTTGAAGAAATACTCCTCCATATGTGTTCCCTTAAATAGTGTGCTGAATAATTACACTTCGTCGATGAACGAAGTCACGTCGTAGCTTCTGTCGCCTCGAAATTCTTGTATCCTCGATGCTGCCTTAAGATGGTTTTACACGACATGTATTTTACATATCGTATGTCACTTTTGCAGATGAAAAATTTATGCATATATGCAATACATATGGCAATTTATATAAAACCGTATCGCATCAGCTGTTTTTTGATAAACAACAAAGAGTTTGTGGAAGAATAATTTCAAGGAGTGGTAAAATTAAATTAAAATGGATAAACAACAAGGAAAGGTATGTAATTTATTAACAATTCTAAATAAAAGTATTAATGAGTGTTTTATTCTGTTTTTGTTGGAGTAGATACTTTGTTAGTAAACACTTTGAATATATATTATAAAAATAGAAAATAAGCTTTTGATATTTTGTAATTATTGAAATGAAGGAAATGAAAAATAATTTTCATTGGTGAATAAATATTTGTTAAATAAATACTTTACAATAGTTTATGGGCCTATTATTGTTTGAGACTGCGATTTAAGGAATATATCAAGGATATTATTGCAAGCAATCAAGATGAACGACAACAGATTTTGCGGCATTGCAAAACTCAATCAAGACAATTATTATAACTGGAAATTCAAGATCAAAATGTATCTCATTAAGGAGGGTCTTTGGCCTGTCATTGAAGGAGATATTGAGAATTCTGATGCCTGGAGGGAAAAAGATATGGAAGCCCTTGCAATTATAAGTTTGTGTGTTGAAGATTCGCAGCTGATTCATGTTCGAAACGAAGACAGCCAAAAAGGCTTGGAAAAAGCTACAAATTCATCATGAACGTATCACTATAAGTTCTAAGGTACATCTTATGCGTAGAATATGTGGAATGCATTTAAGTGAAGATGGTAACATGGAAACTCATATAAATACCATGATGGAACTGTTTGATAAATTACGCAACATCGGCTCTAAAGATTTTTCGGAAGATTGGCAAGTTTCAATGATTTTGAGCAGCTTACCAACCAGTTACGATGGCCTTATTACAGCACTTGAGGTGCGACCAGACAAAGACATTACAATGGGAGTGGGCAAAGGAAAGCTTTTGGAAAAATATTTAAAAAAAAAGTAACCGTGAAGATACATCCGACATTGCCGCTTTCAAGAGTACTAAATTTGTGAAGAAATATCAAAATATCAAGTATCAAGAACGGTGCATAAAAAAGAAGTGTGCTAATGTTGCAGAAGAAAATGACGATGATCAAGATGTCGTGTTTGTACTGACTTCAACTTCAGGAGGAGTTTATCATGGATTATAGATTCTGGAGCAAGCTGTCACATTGCAAATGAAAAATGTTTGTTTACCAAAATAAACTATAAAGATGTTGGTCAGTCGATTAGTGTGGCGGGTGGGAATTGTTCTTTGTCCAAAGAATCAAAGTTGATGATGTTATATTGCATGTTGAGGATGTTAACTATGTTCCCGACTTCAATTAAAATTTACTGTCAGTAAGAAAGATGACTGAAAAAGGTTACACAGTGAGTTTTGAAAAAAGGGAATGCACAATACAAAATGGTTTTAAAATAGTTTGTAAAGCTAATCTTAAAAATAGTTTGTACACATTTAATGCATCTTCTGAAAACGTTATGTCTATTAATAATTGTAATTGTTGTATTCACTACTGGCATCGTGTACTTGGTCATTTCAATGAGGAAGGTATTGCTAAAATTCAAAGAGAGGGAATGGCAAAGAATACGAAGATGGTTGAATGTGAAAAGCGCACAGAACCCTGCATAGTATGTCTGCAAGGGAAACTGGCAAGGAAACCTTTTCCGAAGGAAAGTTTCTCTATATCGGATAAATGCTTTGACGTTATACATTCTGACGTTTGCGGTGCAATATCACCCTTAACTTTTAATGGTTATAAATATTTTGTAACTTTTATTGATGATTGTAGCAGGTATTGCACAGTCTTTCTTTTGAAAACTAAAGACAAAGTTTTTTCAAAAATGGTTGAGCTCTGGAATCAAATAAAAATCAAGTGGGTCATTTTCCGAAAATTATTAGATCTGACAGAGGTGGTGAGTACATGGGATATAATATCAAACAATTTCTGGAACTGAAGTACAATATACTGTTCCATACAGTCCACAACAGAACGGGGTTGCAGAAAGAAAAAATCGCACCCTAATTGAAATGATCAAATGTATGTTGATTGAGTCAGGTTTGGATAAACGTCTTTGGGGAGAAGCATTGATAATGGAAAACTGCATGCAAAACCGATTGCCTTCAAGAAGTGTCCATATGAATTGCGGTACGGTAGGAAATCTAATTTAAGTGTTTTTCATGTTTTTGGTTCGGAGTGCTACGTACAGGTCCCAAAAGAAAAAAGGAGGAAACTTGATGTTAAGTCAACTCGTATGATTTTTATTGGATACGATCTTAACTCAAAGGGTTATAGAGTAATGGATCCAAAGACTCACAAGATACAAATATCTCGAGATGTGGTTTTTGTGAATACTAGAGGCAATTATGACGATGCAGACAATATACTTTCGGAAAACAATAACATTGTCTATGTTCCATTGAGCCATCATAAAGAAAATACAAATGATACGGAGAATACGAATAGCATAGATGAACCAAATGAAAATGAAGCTAATGTTCAAGCAACCGAATTAACGAGTGAGTTTAACGAACTGAGTTCCTCCAACATGGAAAGTTCGGAGTTCGATGTTGAATGCTCTGATTCTAATGAATTCTTTGAAGATGCAATACAAAGTCCAGTCCCAGTTAGACGTATATCGACTCGCATTAATAAAGGAGAGAGACCAAAGCGATTTCAAGTAAATTCTGCATGCATATCACGCGACCCACGTAATTTCTTCCGTTAGGCAGAAAAGCAATTGGTTGTAAATGGGTGTATAAGAAAAAGTTTAATGAAACGGGAAACATTGAAAGATTCAAAGCAAGGCTAGTGGCCCAAGGATACAATCAAAAATTCGGAGTAGATTATGATGAAGTTTTCGCTCCAGTTGTCAGACAGACAACAATGAGGATTTTGTTATCAATTGCTGGAAAAAATAAAATGCACGTATACCACTTCGTTGTAAAAACAGCGTTTTTAAATGGAGATTTGGAGGAAGTAATATATAATTACCAGAGGTAGCCACAGCCTACTCAAGGAAGCTCTCGCAACTTTTGGCACAGAACCCACCCCCTCCCGATGACGATCCTGATGCGCAGTGGAAACCCATTTCCGACTCTATAAAAACTGCCGCAACAACCGTACTTGGTTTCGAAAAACCGCTTCGCAATAAACCATGGTACGATGAAGAGTGTCGCATAGCAAATGACGAAAAGAACGCTGCACGTATGGTAATGCTTCAGTGAATTGCAACTCGAGCTGCAACTGAGCGGTATAGGGAGAAGAGAAAGGAGGTAAACCGTCTCGTTAGGCGTAAGAAACGGCAGTGGAGAAAGCGCGAGAGTGAGAAAATTGTGACATACAGAAGGAAGAACGAAGCGCGAAAATTCTACCAAAAAGTTAAAAACGGAACTAATGGACATGGTTCAGGGACCCCCTTCTGTAAAGACAAGGACGGAAATCTCGTCGCAGATGTGCAGAGCATGATGGGAATATGGAGAGAGCATTTCTCCGCGCTACTAGAACCTGAGATATCCGATGACGATGGGACAATCGATCACAATATGGCCGACGACGTCGATTGAGCCCCTCCTAACCAAGACAAGGTCAGAACAGCTATTGCCCGGCTTAAGAACAACAAAACCGCAGGAGCCGATGGATTACCGGCATAGCTGTTTAAGGCTGGCGGCGATGAGCTGATAAGGTGCATGCATCAGCTCATTAGCAAAATTTGGTTAGATGAATGCATGCCCGGCGATTGGAGTTTCAGTGTACTATGTCCCATATTTAAAAAAGGTGACCCGAGTATCTGTGCCAACTACCGTGGAATAAGCCTTTTATCCATAGCATATAAGGTTCTATCAAGTATAATGTGCGAAAGACTAAAACCAATTATCGCTGATCTGATTGGACCATACCAGTGTGGCTTTAGGCCTGGAAAATCGACAACTGACCAGATTTTCACGCTACGCCAAATCCTGGAGAAGACACACGAAAAACAAATCGACACCTTTCATATATTTATCGATTATAAAGCGGCCTTTGATAGTCCGATACGGGAGAAACTCTATGAAGCAATGTCTGAGCTTGGTATTCCTGCAAAACTCATACGCATTTGCAGGATGCAGTGAAAGTTGGTAAGGATCTTACCGAACCTTTCGAAACTAAGCGAGGCCTCAGGCAAGGCGACACCCTATCGTGCGATCTCTTTAACATCTTAATGGAGATCATTATGAGAAAAGCTGCAGTCAACATAAACAAAACCATCAGCAGCAAAAGTCACATGCTGCTCGCGTATGCTGATGATATAGATATCATTGGGCGCACAATTAGAGAAGTTACTGCGGTTTTTTCGAGAATTGAGAAGGAGTCAGCAAAAGTGGGTCTGACGGTGAATGAGGACAAGACAAAATTAATGGTTTCAACGAACAGGGCCTCCGCGCGATTAGGCCAAAGCGTGAACGTTGATAACCGTTATAACTTCGAGGTAGTGGACGAATTTATATACCTCGGATCTGCCGTGAACAAAAACAACAACGTCAGCCTTGAGATCAAGCGGAGAATTGTGCTTGCGAATAGATGTTATTTTGGGCTAAGCAAGCACTTTAGAGATAAAGCCCTCTCTCGAGTAACAAAAGTCCAGCTGTACCAGACTCTCATTCAACCTGTCTTGCTTTATGGCGCAGAATCCTGGGTCCTATCGCAAGCAGACGAAACATCTGTAGGAGTCTTCGAGAGAAAAATACTCCGAAAAATTTATGGCCCTATAGTGCACAACGGCGAGTATCGGCGACGCATGAATCATGAGCTGTATGAGCTTTATCCTGACATTGACATAGTTAAGCGGATCAAGATAACGCGATTGCGCTGGCTAGGTCATGTCAGTAGAATGGATGAAGATGAACCAGCGCGAAGGGTTTTCGAAACCGAACTCGAAGGAAGACGAAAAATAGGAAGACCAAGACTCCGCTGGAGGGATCAGGTTGACGAATCCCTGCGTACACTTGGTATTGCCAACTGGAGAGATAAAGCAAAAGATCGAACTGGTTGGCGAAATATGTTATCTTCGTTTTGTAAGGTCCCTGACCCCCCGGGGTTGTCCGAGACCGGATAAGTAGTAAGTAAGTATATATATGAAACAACCTCCTGGTTTTACATCAAAAGAAGACCCACATAAAGTTTGCTTACTAAAGAAAAGCTTATATGGACTGAAACAAGCAGCTCGTTCATGGAACCAGTGCATCCATAGAGTATTGATGGAATTCAATTTTAAGCAAAGTTTGATGGATCCATGTTTATATACCATGAACATTGACGGAAATTTACATTTTATATTGGTATATGTCGATGATATTATTGTGGCAAGTAAAAGTGAGGAATTTATTGGAAAGCTGTATACAATGTTTAGTACTAGATTTGTTTTGAATAATCTGGGACCAGTAAAATGTTATTTGGGAATAGAAGTAACACGCGATAAAGAGGTAAATTTTCTATTAAATCAAGAAAAATATATTAAGAACCTTTTAAATGTTTTTGGACTTCAAGACTCAAAAATTTCAGACATTACATTAACACCATCTTATTACAAAAATATGGATTCTGAAAAATTGTTGGACAACCAATTATATCAAAAGGCCATTGGATCTCTTATATATTTATCAGTAAATACAAGACCCGATATTACTGCCAGTACGGAAATTTTATTTCAAAAAACGCAAACACCAACTCAAGAGGACTGGAATGAAGTAAAACGGGTAATGAAATACTTAAAAGGAACATCAAGTTTGTGTCTAAAGTTAAGTAGCAGTCATGAAAATGGCGAATTATATGGTTATGCGGATGCTGATTGGGGTGAAGATGGAAAACATTAATTGGTCGTGCCGAAAGCAGAGCTGCGTTTCACTATCAACTGCAGAGGCCGAGTTTATAGCACTGTCAGATGCCTGCAGAGAAGTAAAGTGGATATGTGAACTACTTCGAGATACGTGTTATGTTGTGAATACACCAATTACAATTATGGAAGATAACCAAAGTTGCATTAAAATGGTTTTAAATGAAAAATTTAACATTAGGTCAAAACATTTTGATATTAAATACCATTTTGTAAAAGAGTATTGTAATGAAAATTTTGTTAAACTATTATATTGTCCTACTGAATGTATGGTAGCAGATTTACTTACAAAACCACTTGCTAAAACACGTTTACAATTTATAAGAACTTTATTAGGATTAGTGTGGTTACTAAACTAAGAGAAGGAGTGTTGGAGTGGATACTTTGTTAGTAAACACTTTGAATATATATTATAAAAATAGAAAATAAGCTTTTGATATTTTGTAATTATTGAAATGAAGGAAATGAATAATTTTCATTGCTGAATAAATATTCGTTAAATAAATACTTTACAATAGTTTTGTGACATGACATCAGCTGTTAATGACAAGTAGAGGTTATGGCATATGGTTTACATGTGCACGTTTAAACACAACAAATTAAAAGCCGTATTTTTTTAAATAATTTTGACAGGTATACGAAAAACAGACGGGTCGAAAAAGTGACATGCGATATGTAAAGTACATGTCGTGTAAAACCACCTTTAAGGGCTTGCGATAAAGGGAGCTGTTCGTGACTTGTAGAGGTGGGGTTGGGGGATGGTGTTGCTGTTTTTGGAATGGGAGCTGCCATTTGGAACGTTGATAATGGTTGTATGTTTTGGAGTGATCAGCACTTCGGGTGTGAAATATGGTCTGCTGGATTCTGTTGTTTTCTTTTCCATGTCTTTAGGCATTTGCACAAAATCTGGAAGAAATTAAAATCTGTTTGTAAACAGCTGATTTGTGTTTACGTTTTTGCCTTTCGTCTTATTGTTATTCCGACGTCCAAACTTACAGGTTAATAAATTTCAACAAAGTGAAGTAAAATGAGTAAACGGAAAACACTAGATGTGTTTTTGGGAATCTATTTTATGAAAAAATTCCAATAAAATGTTAATAAAAGTTATTTTTCGTACTTACATCTGCCATTGTTAAATTTCTTTAATTTGTTTGTTTGTTTACATAAAACAGCTGTTCAAAACATGTTATTACTTGCAAATTCCTACTGGCAAAAATTTCTCCAGTAAAAACTTGCAAGTTCTCTATCATCGAACTGTCAAAATAATCTCTCTCTTGCTCTCTCGTTACTGGCTTTTTGGTGTAAACGAACACTATCAAGTAAGAAATAGTAATAATTTGTACAAATTATCCAGTACGCGAACAGACTTAGTGTTTGTGGTGGTGAAGTTCAAGAATTCTTGGTTCACACTGGCATTTGAGCAATTTCGTTGCGAAATGACAACTGTTTGTTTACTAACATTACCATGAGTAAAATTTTCGTGCCTGGCCACAATAACTAAAATTTTGTTCGGAAATGAAAGAAAACATTAAAATAAATGAATGGTGCATGAACTTTAACATGAAGTATTGATTCTAAAATAGAGAAATACTTAAGAGTTTCCATTACTCTCTTCGATGCCTCATCATGACGACGAGATAGTAGGCACGGTTGCCACAGTTGGTAATATCTAACCAAAATTGATAACATTTAAACGGCTTGGTAACATGGTGACATTTAATTCATTTTGGTAACCTTTTGATATGAAATAATTAGTATAAGAAAAAGCATTTGATTTCATACTTCTATTAGAAAATTTGACGAAATGTGATCTAAAATGTTACTTACAAACAGAAGAAAACATGAAGCACTAGCAACTCTATTTGGGAGAATTATGGGCCTAACCACAATACGCGCTTGTTGTCGTTCGCACTAAATAACCAAATATATTTGTCTCTTTCGCACTAACGAACTCTTTGTGCTTTGATTGGTCTGAATATAAAGTGTTAGAATACTTGTGCACTAAATAATTTTGCATTGCAATTGAAAGGCAATAAAATGCAAAGAAAGTGAAGATTATGTTATGTTATGCCATATTTGGCCGTCGGTAGTGCAATGGTTAGTGTGCGCGGCTCTTGTACATGAGATCCTGGGTTCGAACCCTGCTCTGACCACCTTCAAAAAACGCTATCGAGTATATAGCCATGAAAAATCTTCTCAAAATACCGTTCGGAATCGGTGTAAAACTGATGATGAAAAAGCTTATCAAAATACCGTTCGGAACCGGTGTAAACCGTAGGTTCCAATCAGTGAGTATAAAACTCGAAAAAGCACTGCTTACTGGTTGTGTGAAGCTCTCCCCTATCCCTACATGGGATGTAATGGGGAACCATTCATTTATTTATTTTTATTGATGTATGTATGTAATATGATGTTCTGTAACGAATTATTTTAAATAAACATTTAACGTTCTAAATAAAAAAAAATAAAAATTTGGTAATTTTTGGTAACTTTTTTGGAAAATTCTGGTAATTAAAAAATTATCCCTGTGGCAACCGTGGTAGTAGGCCATTTCATAGTTTTACTTGCTGCTGTATTTTACCAATTTTACACACAAACGGACAGAAATCAAAGGGAATGCGTATTTTCGTGCAATGCAAACAACATTAAACCATAGAGAAATACTTAAGAGTTTCCATTACTCTCTTCGCTGCCTCTTCATGTCGACGAGGTAGTAGGCCATTTCATAGAGTTTTATTTGCTGCGGTATTTTACCAATTTTACACTTTCGTTGGACATAAAACGGACAGAAATCGAAAGGAATTCGTATTTTCGTTCAATACAAACAATATAAAACATAAAGTAGCTGTCATTAGCATCAATAAACACTACTTAAAATTAGTTCCTGTCTTCTTTGCTCTCTCATTCTCTATCATCGGCCTAGTACCTTTTCGATCAGCTGTGCCATAGAATCCCCTGATTAAACATAATTTAGCTGTCATTAGTATCAATAAACACTATTTAAAAGAGAATCACCCTGATTCATGGTAAAATTATCTATCGGGTAAACGCGTCAGCCCAGCTGATTTGTGTTTTTTTCATCATTTCCGTCGGTAAGCTGTCATATTCGATTTTGATTCTCTTTGTTTTTTAATAAAATTCAAAGAATTTCAGCCAAAATGCAATTTAATAGCATAGACTTTGTATCAAGTAAGATAATCTTATAGAATTTTTCACATTTTGTGTACATAGTGGTTTTCATTATTCAGCTAATTTTGACAGCTTAACGACGGAATTGCTAATGCGACTACATAATAGATAATTCTACCATGCCCTGATTCTACACAGTTTATTGTTTCTTCTCACTAATCCATGTCAATGAAAACTTGAAATTTCAATTTGACGAATGAGGCGTCATACAATTGTTATATTTGTTGTCATTTTAGTAACCACGTGTTGAGTGATCGCAGCCGACCCATAGATATCGGCGGCGTTAGAGAAACAAAATAATCGACAGTGGAAACTGAGTTTTTATTAAATGCGATTTTTCGCCAGACGTTCCTTTTGGCTCATCTCATTGGTTATGTCGACAATTTCAAGTCAATTTCAACGAAATTCTCGTAAATATCTCAATTTCGTAGCTGTCAAAATATATGCGAAATGGAGCAATTTCAGAACAAATTGCGAAAAACTTCAATTTCGCAGCAGCGTGAATAAGACATAACTTGGCAAGATATTTCACGTTAGTGACGTTTTGTGGTAATTTGAGAAAAAAAAAGGAAAACATCGCAACAGACCGCACAAATTAGGAAAAGGTATATCTATTTAGAAATTTAGGTAAGTTTTATTGAAATATTGTTTGACAATACAATACATAAGTATATATATCCATGTATAAATAAAAAAAAATTTATTTTAGTGGAATTAACATTTCAGTCAAATGTAAACAAAATCAGAGCACGAAATTTCCACGATACGATACTGTCGGCGACTGCTTAAAACTGTCCTGTCTTTATAACTGGCTGAACGACCACGTCATACAAAATGTACTCTTCTTGACAACTAATATGAAGTCAAGTACCTTTTGTCATCGGCGCACCTGCCCATGTCGCCTTTCACTACATAACTGAGCTGAGCATCATATTAGAAAATTCATTTTTTTTTTGATTTTCATCCAGCATTGCCGACAACGCGTACGTGTAGCCGATGAAAGCCGATTGCATCCACACACTCAAAGCGTTGATGGAATTATTTGATCGTTTCCAGGGCGCTTTACATATACTCAACTGTCTTGTATCTAACTGTCCCGTGCAAACGCACCGTAAACTAAACTTTTATAAAAAATAAGGTTTTTTGTAATTTTCTTATAAGGAGTTCTCCAAAATTATCTTTGAAATGAGTTATTTGATTAACTTAATTATTTTTTTTAAGTTTTGATCGGTTTCTTGCACTCGAGCGATATATAAATTCATTAATAAGAGCTAGCATAAATGTATGCAACTGAAATAAAACTTACATATTATCTTCCCTCAATTCTGAACATGTGTTAACAGACTCTTCCTCAGATTCAATTATTACCTCTGCTGCTTCCTGCGCAATAGTTTTCATTAAGAGATCATCATTTGCAATTGGTTCGTTTTTTACACTAATACAATGGGAAATTCTGTCGTCATATTGCACCGAAATATTTTCTATTTTAAAGTGCGTCGCATCTTCACCTTCATCATTTCCCGGCTGATTTATTGATTCTTCCCTGAAACCGGATACAACGGTATTTGTCACCATATTCATAAGTTTATTATTACACTCGTGTGCATGTGTAATGAATGTATAAATTCTCTTCAGCTCACCGCAGCACATCGCACATATTTCCTGTGGCAGTTTTATTTCATGATCGGTATTAAACTATTTAGTTCATAAAATAAACAAAGTTTAGAATTACTTTAAATACGGTTTATGGTGAAAAATGCAATGAAAATATACAGAAAATATAATAAACGAAGAAGCCCCCTAACTCTTGACGATCCTCGCAAACGTTATAAGGGTCACGATTTAAGGACATTTACCAGTAATGTGCGAACACTATACAGGACGGGTGCTATTTTCCACCTTGCGGATGTCCTCGAAAAATATAAAGAAAAACTGCGATATTTACTACAGCTGCCATGAGCGAAAGCACGAATTTGGGTGCGGAGTTTCTAGACTCAACCCAGTGAGTGAACGCATATCCATAATTCGTTATCTGCTGACCAGAGAGCGAAGAACCAGATTATAATAAATAAATGGTTTCCCATTACATCCCACGAAGATTTTGGGAGCGCTTCTCACAAACCAGTGAACTGTGAGCGTTCTAGTTTTCCACTCACTGATTGGGACCTAAATTTCTACACCGGTTCCGAACGGTATTTATGAGAAGCTTTTCCATGACTAAGTACTCGATAGTGTCGCCGTCACTAAGCGAGGTGACCGCCGTCGAAAGAAATTTAATATGGTCAGAGCAGGGATCGAACCCACGTTCTCATGCACAAGAGCCGCGCATACTACCATTGCACCACTGACGGCCACTTGGTAATATATGGCAGTGACTTTTATAGTGTAATGCACTGAGCAGGGCGAAAAACGTACGAAGCCGAAAACGGGAAAAGGTAGATATTGGCAATCTGAAAATACCGGGTATATCAAACTCCTATCAACAAAAGCTCACTCTCCTGCTAGAGCAAAATACTTCCCCTCCTGAGGATCTAGAAGCGCAGTGGAAGTACATCTCCCATTCTTTAGAACCGCTGCAAGGACTGAACTTGGCTATCAAAAACCGCAGAAGGATAAACCATGGAACGACGACGAATGTGGCATTGCAACTGATGAAGAGAGAAGAGGAGCAGAGAGAGAGAGTGAAAAGACCGAAATGTGCAGGATGAACAATGAATCTCCTGCAAGGAGGCACATATTTCAGCACTACTCCACTTAGATACCGGATATATCAAACTCCTATCAACAAAAGTTCACTCTCCTGCTATAACAGCGCAGTGGAAGTACATCTCCCATTCTTTGGAAACCGCTGTAAGGACTGAAATTGGCTATCAAAAACCGCAGAAGGATAAACCATGGTACGACGAAGAATGTGGCATTGCAACTGATGAAAAAGACGCTGCACGTATGGCAACGAAACAGTCAGTTAAAGGGTGATCTGTGAGTATGTTTCAACTGTCGCGGTATCAGTTTTTTATCCATCGCTTAAAAGGTCTTGTCGACCGTATTATGTGAAGGACTAAAGCCAATTGTTAAAAACCTGATTGCACCTTATCAGTGCGGTTTTATACCAGGGAAGTCCACAACTGACCAAATATTCACGTTACGCCAAATCCTGGAAAAGGTCCACGAAAAGCAAATCGAGTCATACATACCACCTTTTTGTGGATAACAAAGCTGCTTTCGATATCTCCATACGGAGAAAATTGTACGATGTCTGAACTTGGACGCTGCCAACACCAAATCAGCAGTGAATGTGGGGAAAGAGAAAGACCTCACGAGTGAGGACTGTGACAAGGCGACACACTTTCGTGCACTCTTCAAAAGCTTGAGATAATATTGAGAAAAGCTTCTATAAATTCGAACAACTTGGTCCGCACTTGAACGAACAACTTATTTAATAATGAAGTGGTAGATGAATTTATCTACCTTGGATCCGCAGTAAGCGAGGACAAACAGTTGTGATATAAAGCGATAATCTTACTGAAGTTTCGTTCCAAACTTTATATCGCGTTAAAGCGTTTATACGCATACTTTTTTGACATATCGCGATATGATATCGTATAAACGTAGTACGAAATTGGACAAAATATATGACCTTGTATATCATATATTCAAAATTTGAACGCCCATATCTCGAAACCAATGGGTTTCCTGGCATTTTTTTGTATAAACCAATCAGCAAAACAACCCATGCACCATATGCAATAGTTGGACCTATTGGAATTTCGAATCTGATCACGATTTTAGAATACTATATTAAACAGGGTGGTCCAAATACAAGTATCATTTACAAATTAACTAAACTTATTTCGTTTGGTAAGTTAGGGCTTACTTAGAAATAACAAATACTCTCATTAATTATGGAACACGACTTCATTCATGAGGCTACCGCCGCAGTTCAATTTTTCATTCAGGCCATAACTACGAAAATATTCGTTGCCGAATACCAACATATTGTTGTTTGGACCTAAACTAAATATAAACCCTAAATTTAAGCAATCTTCTATTTTTTGTCAAAATACAAAAAGCGCAACGTCCTACTACAGGTAATGGACAAATAGAAATCTAACAAAAAAGATCTTCAATCTTACAAAATTATATTTTGGTACACCTTAATGTACATACACATGCATGTATGGATTACCTTAATCTGTGCATATTCCTTCAGGAGCTGACCGTATGTCTTCCCGGTTGTTGCCCATTCAGCCAAATCAAAATGAGGTAATATGCTGTTACTATTTTTGAGACAAGTACGACAAATTTGCTGCATATCCATTATAGCCGTATCATCAAACGTATATATTTCCAGGACTACTTCATAAACAAATTACTCTCTTCACCATGTAGTTCTTTTGTTTACATATTTGTTCACTCACTGTGAGTTGGTAACAAAGACTATAACCAAGACTATGAAGTCACTCTCTGTCTTAAGTCGGACACCGTGTTAGGTTCTGTTTCCACTGAGCGTGCTTAACGTGATTTGAGGTCAAAATTTTGCTATATAATATGTGTTTTATCTGGTGCGGAAGTCCATATTTTCCGAAACATAAGTCTCCAAAGTTTGAATGTATAATCGCGCATAACTCTGCCATTTATTATCCGATCCTGATGAAATAAATTTCATAAATCGTTAAATTTATATTCCAACTAGTCGGCAGGGGGATCAAATTCCCCCTGTAGCTTAAGTCGATGTGTGACAAAATCAGAAAAATCGCGCGAGTTTTTAGAAATAATTTTTTATTTTGGTGTTTAAAAACTGCAACAAATGACAACAGAAATAAAAGACAACAACAACAACGACAAAAGACAACAACACCAAAAGACAAGAACAACAAGTTGATTAAACCAAAAAAGTGAGGTTAAAAAACATTTTTAATTGAGCCCTCAATGGGTTGATAAAAGAAAATATATTTATATACAGAGTTATGGAGTTTCACAAGGGCTTTGTAATGATACATATTTCAAGCAGATCCGATGATAATTACCTGAGATATGACAGATTATATACTCAAGCTTTAAAGGACTATATCTCAAGAAGTTAGACCTATCACAAAAAAACAAAACTTATTTTTCAACTCAGCGCAAAAGCCTTTACCGTTGGTGAAATTTTGGTGCAGATCTGATTTTGCTGCTAAAATATTTTATGCCATTGAAACGAATGAACGAAAATAAAATGTATGTTGATGGTACTTACACCTACAACAACATCTGGTGCTACCATGTATTTGTTGGCACTGGCTACAAACGTGTTGCCGTATCGCATTTTTTTCACTCAATACAGCAAAAGTTGCCACATTTCGTAGTATTAAGTGTGTATCCAATCGTTTTATTTGGAAAGTGGTAAGTGGCGATAGCTTAATGGAATAAAAAAAACTCTACTGGATACGTAAAAACGCAAACATGGTAAAATAAGTAAGGTAAACTCGTTAGAACAGCTGATTTCAACATTTTTCTTGCTTTGGTGTTTCTCTTATGTCAAATTCACATGCATTTTGTTTGTGTACTTTTTTGTTTACTTTTACAGTAGATACACACATGAAGAAAATTTGACAGATAATGGACACCAAGCAAAAACAAAATGCCTGTGTTTGTTGTAACCATGGTACAAAGAAATGGTAGAAGCACTAGCCCAGCTGATTTGAACTTTTTTCTGGACTGAGTGTGAGTAAGTTTTTCTCTTATGTCAAAGTTTGTTTACATTTGTTTGGCTGCAACCCCCGTTCGCCAGCAACGGCTGTTTTTGAAATATTTCTCTGCAAAAATTACATAGAAACGTTTTAATTTTCACACTTATACACTTTCAATATATCAAATAACACTCAATCATTTTCTAAATGGCACTTTTTGCAAATTTCTTTACATTTTCATAATTTTTCTATCAGCTGACTTGACACAACACAGACACTGAGCAAAAACAAAATGCCTGTTGTTTTTGGCTTGTTGTATTTGTTGTCGTACTGCATCTACCATTATATTTCTACCATGAACACGATCCAGTAAAAATTTGCACAAATGTTTGAGAACTCGAAGAGAGCTAATGTAAGAAATATGTAAGACGGAAGTAAACGACGATATCAAAGAATGCCAATAATCTGACTTGCATTAAGTGAAACCTGAAAAGGGTTTCAGGATGTTTGACAGTATGGCCACATTTTTGTACCCACAACCTATCATATATAAATCTAAAGGCTTTTAGCCGGAATATGCTTTCACTATCCCAGTGTGCAGTGGGACAAAATCAGTTTTCGAATACAGTTTGAAATTTAAAATTTGGATATTCTGAAATTGCACAGAGTAAGAGAGTAAATTCGAAATATCCGTCTCAATGACTATTATCTGCAATATATTCGGCTCGCGGACAATCCTTTGCTTGGCCAGTGTGTCAACCATGGACAAATGGTATAAAATAGAAAATCTCAAATTATTACATTCTGAAATATGATCTTTCCAAATTTCGGATGGTAGCCTAAGGACTCTCCCCTTGTGTGCTTTTAATTCGTGGAGAATTTTAAGCATAAACATAATTAAACCTTTTATATACCGAGTTTAAATTTATCTAAAACATTTTTATTTAAACATTTATTAGCAATATTAAGTTCCTCATGTAATATAAAATTATTTACACAAATACGTATAAACAAATGCAGCATACATTGTCTTAAAGAAAGTAATACTGTCTGTAAATAAAATGTGGGTTATTTAATTAATGTTAGATGCAAAAAATAAAATAATCTACTTCAACAAACATGTCGAAATTATGGCATCACGTCATAAATCGCAATGCGGTGGAACCGATTTTATTATATATTATTAGTGACCACATTTCTAGACATGATTACGTTCAAGCTCCATTTCAATATTTATTGCAAGTCTAGAGTTACAATTTTTTTTAGTCCTATCTACATTGGAAACGTCTGTTGCTTTCGTTACGTGCTATACCAATGCGGTCAATAAGGAAATTAGTTACATTATACCGCCTCGCCGTGATGATATTCATTAATTTGATGAATACTTAATTGTGCTCTATCTTTGAAAAATTTTCCACAGACCGAGCAATTTAGTTTTTGTCCTTTCATATGTGTGCGTTTATGTATTGTTAGATTATAATTCTTAGTAAATCCCTTACCACATTCACTACAATTATATGGTTTCACTTCGCTATGTATCCGTTTATGTTTGAGCATATGCGATCTATCACGAAAACCTTTGGAGCAAACGGGACACTGAAATGGTCTTTCGCCCGTATGTAAATAGCTGTGGGTCTTTAGATCGAATGCAACAACAAATGATTTAGAACAAACATTACATTTATGGGGTTTTTCTCCAGTATGATGACGATTTGTATGGATTGTCAAAAGAGTTGAGGTGGCGCAAATGTAAGAACATTCTGTACACATAAAGCGCTTTTCGCGTATTTTAGGCGGCTGTTTTGGATCGACATAATTTGGTGTATGTGCATGTAATATATGAAGTTTTAGGTCATAATTTCTTTTATATTTCCTATGACATTGGGGGCATGGTTTATAGCTGTGCTCGCCGTGTACATTGCGCTTATGTATATTTAAAGCATGAGAATCTTTATACACATTGCCACATTCATCACAACGTATGGCAAATGTTTTCGTGATATTTGCTTTCCCACCTCTTTTCTTCATGTTTAAAATATCTCTTATAAATTCTTCATCGCCACTAGAACATGCTTCGCTGCATTCATTGGGTTTGTTATCTGTTCCGCTTTTAGATCCTTGGATTTTAGGAATTGAATTAATAAGATCCTCGGTTGATTTCGTGCTGTAATATAAAAATCAACAAAAATGTTTACGGAAAGTTTAAAAATAGGAATGTAGGTATGCATACCCCGAATTTCTTTGTGTCTTCAACGTTTTAATTATAGCCAAATGCGACGTTTTCATATGTTTCAGCAGACTGAATTTTTTGAAGTTTGTGTACAAGCAAAAACTACACTTAAATTTATCCTCTTCAGTTCCATGCTTTGAGCGCATATGAAAATGTGCGGCTGCTGCAGTATTTGCCGTGTATTCACAAAACTTGCATTTAATGACTTTGTTTTCTAATGACAATTTATGTTGCTTTTTCAGAAAATCCTTAAAATCAATTCCATGTTTATCTCTTATATGGGTTTTAAATCTGTTTTTGTCGGCATATGTACGAGGACATTGATCACAAACATAGATTTGCGGCTTAATTTCCGGTTTTGATGAATCATTCTGAACGAAAATAGACTCATCGGTATGTTGTGTCTGCATATGGCTAAGCATGCTCCCAGGACTGTTAAGAACGTACGGACACATAGTACAACCAATTTCTTCTAAGGGCACATTATTTTTCGGCACTTCTTCAGCGTCGTTTAGGTTATCACTTTCCGCTGTTTTTGATTTTGGCATTCTCTTTTTGATATTTAAAATGTCTCTGATAAGATCTTCGTCACCGCTGGAACATTCGCTAGAATCCTCGCCAGTATCATTGTCAATAGGATCTTCAGAATTTTCTTCTGCGGACGCAGTACCCTCAATAGAAAAGTGTCGATTTAATTTCCTTAACGTTTTTCTATATTATATTAGATTAAAAATGTATGTTCATTTGCATCGGCTCGTTTGTTGAAATAAGTAAATACACCATGTTACGGAAGTCTTCATACGACTGTAATTTCTTCAATATTTTGGAAAAAAGACAAAGACAAAAAAAAAAATACAAACGAAAACAATCACATATTTCTTTCGCAAGAATTAACTTAAATCTCAAAATAACAAAAAACAGCATAAGTATAAATTTTCAAAATTCTACATACGGCATAGAAATTATATAACTATACCACTGTCGGGATATAGCTCATGGTTCATGCGTTACCGATACTCGCCGTTGTGCACTATAGGGCCATCAATTTTTCGGAGTTTTTTCCACTTGAAGACTCCTACAGATGTTTCGTCTGCTTGCGATTAAAACCCAGGATTCTGCGCCATAAAGTAAGACAGGTTGTATGCGAGTCTGGTACAGCTGGACTATTCTTATTCGAGTACTCTTACTCTGGTACGATTCAGTAATATTGTAATTTTAAATTATTGTTTAGACGGTAGCCTTACTCAGTCCCACAATTTCAGCAACTTTTAAAACGAATTTCCCTCATGTTTAAGCCTTACAACCACTTCACGTAGTTGAGAAAAAATATTTTCTAAATTTTTTACAAAAAGCACTTTACAAAGCACTTTGATCTTGCTTTTCTTAAAGCAATTGAACTACTACTGAAGAAAATGTGCGACTGATCGACCACGAAACATAACGGAACTATTGTTCACTTTGTCGTATGTAGACTTTCGTTAAATATTTACAAAGGCGCTTTGTCGGTTTTAACATTTAAAAATTTGACAGAATAGACATTGCAGAATTTTCCTCTGTATTAAGGTGGTATATTTAATATATTAAAATTATACTATTTTTTGACTATCTATATACATACATGCAATCGACATTGTATGTAGACTTTTGTAACATGATGTAAATAAAAACAAATTCCAAATATGAAAAACAGAAAGTCTTTGTTTGTTTATATACCTACCCTGATTCTTTCCTTGTTCCCTTGATTTTTTTTAACGACTTTATTCTTGCCAAATGAAACTTTTTCATGTGGGCCAACAATGAAAATTTCTTTAGATTTGAATACGGACAGAATTTGCATTTAAATTTATCCTCTTCAGAACCATGTTTTGCACGAGTATGATAATGTAAAGCAGCATGAGTATTTGCCGTATAATCGCACGATCGACACTTGATTTTTATTTTTTCGGTGGATCGCTGTTTATCTTTCTGGGGAGTTATAGACTTATAATCGATTTGATGTTTATATATGAGATGATATCTTAAATTGTATTTGTCACTATATTGACGAGAACAATGGTCGCATTTATATTGAAGGCTTTTTCGTGGTTTCAGCTCATCCGTTTCATCGACCGACAGTTCCTGTTCAGATTTTAAATATAATTCATCGCAAGAATTGCTTATGTCCAGGATGTCTTTTGTATTCATAAATTCTTTATCCGTTTCTATAAGGTTTATTTTTGACGAAGTATTGCTGGTGTCAATAACATGGTAATAATCCTCTTTTTCATTATTATCGTGAAGATCATTACTATTTTCCAACTCATTATAAATATATGAAGTATTTAAATTGTCACGTATTTGTCCCAAAGCCGCATCTTCAACAGACTTTTGGTTGTCGAGTGTAATTTCCAAGAAAGCTGGCTTGGCAGACAATGTGTCCAAATTCGGATCTCCACTTGTCAATGTATGTTCCTCAAGTGTAATTTCATCGCTATCTTCTTTTTTTACACCTAACTGTGCTTCGACTGCAATATTAGGGAACACTGTTACTAATTCGCATTGTGTTTCCAACATTTTGGACAGTTTATCTTCCGATTCCCTAGCCTGCTTTACGAACATATACACCTTTCGCAACTGACGGCAGCAGATGAAGCACAATTGTTGGGGCATGCTGGATGATTGGTTGCCACTAAACTATAAAAATAAAATCCACAAGGACTGAGTATAGAATGTGCTAGGATTATGTACATATATAAAGAACGTTGATTGATACCTCCAATCGGGCAATGTCCTTAAGAATTTCTGCATAAGTTACTCTTGGGGTGGAATATGAGCTGAACTTATTAACTGAAACTGCATCCGAATCATTTTGTAGGCAAGTGCGGCACGTTTTTTGAAAAATGTCACACATTTTTGCACAATATAAATAATTGTTCCTTAATATTTTTTGTTTAATAAACAATCCACGATGATTGACAACCACCAGACCACAACAGCTGTGTTAAACAGCTGCAGGCATTGCAGAATAATGGACCGTTTACACAGACCGAGATTAGCGTATTACTAAGGCTCAATTATTGACTAGTCTATCATCTTTGATCAATAATCTAAAATAACTTAGGCCTAATTTTTGACTGGATATTTAAATTGGTAATCAGTTAATTTTGATTTATATTTGATCTGACTTTAAATACGAAAAGAGTTTTTCAGTGCTTTGTCAAATAATCTTACTACCATATGGCAACAATGGCAAATGCTACGAAAAATAAACGGTATTCATACATTTATCGGCTAATCGTTACAATACATCAAGCTGACGCCATTTGCAACAGAAAAGTGAAGTGATAAAATACAAAATATTTAATGAAATTGGAGAATATTTGAGCAGAAATAAAGTTCTAACTGTACTACGAGTTAAATGATACGTTTTTTATTTTTATTTCAACTAGGAGTATGATTATATTTGTTCACATTAATAATTAAAGAAGCTTTGTGTGTGTTCTTGCTGTTTTCTGTCAAAATCATATGGCCACTTGATCATAGTACTTTGGCTGTTTAAACAGCAATTAACTATTAACCTAAAAAATGAATTCAGAGTTTAAATTATGTTTGATCGTCGATCAAAGATGATTTTCCACTCAAAAGTTAGGCCTTAAACTCTGAATTCATTAATAATGGAGGAGCTATTATGAAGCCCAAAATCTTGACTTATTTGTTGCGATAAAGAGGAATGAAGTGGATAACTCACTTAAGGCTCTTAACACATACAACGGAGAAATAAAATTCACGATGGAAGAGGAAAAGAACAAAAGATTACCATACCTGAACTCTGTCGTGATTCGACAAAACAACCTGCTCAAACTAGATTGGTACCAGAGGACTACAGCGTTCTTCAATTCTAAGCACCCTAGGGGAATTATTATCAATACGGTGAAAAATTTCGTGAATAGAGTTCTGAAGATCGGCAACGAAGAGTTTCATGTGGAGAACAGTAAATGGCCTACTGAATCGGAATGGACACACAGGACAATTTTTGCAACGAGGACAAGATCAACCAGACGAAACCCTGGCGTATATACCTGGTTATTCCGAGAGACTGAAGCATTCCGATATCTATTACAAAGGGCCATATGAGTTGGCGTTGAAATCGCACAATGCCCTGAGCAGATTATTTAGCCGGACAAAGTCCAAAGTGACGGAAGGGGATAAGTCTAATATTGTATATTATAGAAGATGCAATGGGGATAAGACTGGCGTATGCCAAAATGACACCACAATGACGAAATTGAAGACAAGACTGTCTTCCCAAAATCAGATTTAAGGGGCACGTATGAACCTATGGAACAGAAAACGGCATTAGCGGCCCACTGTACTGTAACGGGTCATAATCCTAACTTTGACGACGTTGACATTTTAGCTGAGGAGACACATTACTCACGACGACTAACTCTCGAAATGTAATTAACGTTCCCTCATGAAAAGACTCAATTACAAGACCGACAGTGACCGATGCGGTCGAATATATCGACACACAATAGGCGAACACAGGGAAAACAGACAATAGTTGACGAAAGCTTGCACACTGCGTACGAGTATTTTTTTTTGTGATTTATAATACATGTAATTATTGGCAATCGTTTTGTGATCAATATGTTATTAATGTTAAATATTTGTGTATATAGAACCCTAAGGATGATTAGCGATGCTAATCGAAATATTGGGAAAATTTAAAAAATCTTGAAAAAACAGATGAACCCGCTGGTATTTTAACTTTATGACTTCAAGCTAAACTAATTAAACAGGGTTACTATAACATCATCAAAAAAAACTGCTCGTGTATTGAAATATTCAACGAAGAGTAAGAGTTTGAGCAGAGAAACGAGGCGCTTGACTCCACTCCACTCAATGAATAAATTTTGTTCTCTACATAAAATTCTATACTCTTTGAAATTTGTTACATGCAAAAAAGTATAATTTTCCAGGTTGTGTTATTCGAACAAATAACTGCATTTTTTTTCATGTCGTTGTGTTCCCCACTTTCAAGTTCAAATGTAATTTGATTATGTGCCTTTTTGTTTACTGTTACTGTTGGTAGTCGTTTGTGTTGAATTTGAGAGCAGCGGACCACTAAACAAAAACAAAATGTCTGTTGATGTTGCCTACCTCACCTACTGTTATCACCTGTTCTAAATACATCTTGCAAGGTATATTTTTTTGGGATCAAAAGTTATAATTATTGCATTCAGCTCCATCTAGAAAATATCCGATTGAACAAGAAATTTCCCACGACATGTACGATATCTAGTTAATTCCTTTATCTATGCTTCAAAGAAGAGTATGGTAATTTATATAGGGGAGAAAATTTACTCATCGAGTGGAATGCCAACAAAGAAGTCAACTGAAGCGCCTCGTTTCTCTGTTCTCTCGCTTACTCTCTTCGTTGACTATTTCAATACACGAGCAGTTTTTGGATATGTTATTATGTCACCTGATTTAGGGCCTGATCATGTAAATCACTTTTACATTCACCTCATTTTTCGACATCATCCCTTGACTAAATTAAGAATCAGACGTATGATTTTTGTTAAACTATGTGTCCTAGTGTTCAAACTATGTGTCCCTTGTGTTATTTATTATATAAATTTGTTACAATATTACGGCAAGTTAGTTTGTTTATTATCTGACATCAAAAATGTCAAGTGAAGTGAATGTGACTTATGAGATTAGTGCGTTAATTGTAAACAAAATGTGAAAATTTATCGGCTGCAGAAGCAAATCAGTAATGTATTATTGTTTTATTTGTGAATCGAGTCATTTGGCGAGGGCAAGCTATATTCCAATAATAATGCAATTGTTTGTTTAACAATAAGCCTGTTTTTTTGTTCCCTGCTAAACTAATTTTTGCGACGACTTTGTATGGGGTGCCGCTTAATATCGCTTAGTTCCCCATACAAAGTCGTCGAAAAATTAGTTTAGCAGGGAATAAAATAACAGGCTCAATGTTATATATGAGCCAATGCAAGAACAGTTTATACATATATTGGGAAAAAGAAGGCCGCCAAAAAAAAAATTATCAAAAAAAAAATATGGAGTGAAGGTTTATGCAAGGGCACGCAATTTTATTTTATTTTTTATTCTTGCGTTTTCCCTACAGTATGAAAATAAACTTTTCTCCTTTAAACCGCATCTCTTTATTTATTTGAATCAAAACAATGCACGCAACAATAAGTAAACTATATAGTAAAAAATAAGTAATAAGTAAAAAATGTAAGCAAATCAAACCAGATGTGAAATGCGCTCTTACTTACTCTTTTACTGTCAGACCCACTTTTGCTGACTCCTTCTCAATTCTCGAAAACACCGCAGTAACTTCTCTAACTGTGCGCCCAATGATATCTATATCATCAGCATACGCGAGCAGCATGTGACTTTTTCTGCTGATGGTTTTATTCATGTTGACTGCAGCTTTTCTCATAACAATCTCTATTAAGATGTTAAAGAGATCGCACGATAGCGTGTTGCCTTGTCTGAGGCCTCGCTTAGTTTCGAAAGGTTCGGTAAAATCCTTTCCGACTTACACTGCGGATTAGATGTTCGTCAAGGTCATCCTGTAAAGGCGTATGAGTTTTGCAGGAATACCAAGCTCAGACATTGCTTCGTAGAGTTTCGCCCGTATCGGGCTATCGAAGGCCGCATTATAATCTGGCCGGTTTTCCAGGCCTAAAGCCAAGCTGGTATGGTCCAATCAGGTCAGCGATAATAGGTTTTAGTCTTTCGAACATTATACTTGATTGAAAATATATGCTATGGATAAAAGGCTTATTCCACGGTAGTTGGCACAGGCTCGGCTCACCTTTTTTAACTATGGGACATAGTATACTGATACTCCAATCGCCCGGCATGCATTCATCTAACCAAATTTTGCTAATGAGCTGATGCATGCACCTTATCAGCTCATCCGCTGGTAATCCATCGGCTCCTGCGGCTTTGTTGTTACTAAGCCGGGCAATAGCTGTTCTGACCTGGTATTGGTTAAGAGGGGGCAATCGACACAGACGTCCAAATTATGATCGATTGTCCCATCGTCATTGGATATCTCAGGTACTAGCAGCGCGGGGAAATGCTCTCTCCATATTCCCAACATGCTCTGCACATCTGCGATGAGATTTCCGTCGTTGTCTTTACAGAAGGGGGGCCCTGAACCATGTCAATTAGTTCCGTTTTTGACTTTTTGGTAGAATTTTCGGGCTTCGTTCTTCCTTCTGTGACTCAATTTTCTCACTCTCGCACTTTCTCCACTGCCGTTTCTTACGCCTAAAGAGACGGTTTACCTTCTTTCTTTTATCCCTATACCTCTCAGTTGCAGCTCGCGCTGCAATTGATTGAAGCATTGCCATACGTGGAGCGCTCTTTTCATCATTTGCAATGCGACACTCTTCATCGTACCATGGTTTATTGCGAAGCGGTTTTTCGAAACCAAGTACGGTTGTTGCGGCAGTTTTTATAGAGTCGGAAATGGGTTTCCACTGCGCATCAGGATCATCATCGGGAGGGGGTGGGTTCTGTGCCAAAAGTTGCGAGAGCTTCCTTGAGTAGGCTGTGGCTACCCCGGTAATTGCAGCTTTCCGATGTCCAGCTTCCTCTGCGTCTGGTTTCGTACGATTTTCGCTCTACTTAATCTTGTGCTAGCCTTTGCTGCTACCAGGTAGTGATCAGAATCGATGTTATCGTCCGTACGTCCATTACACTGGATGAGTGCCTTCCATCAATTACCACGTGATCAATTTGGTTTTTAGTTCTTTGATCAGGGGATACCCAAGTAGCCTTGTGGATGTCTTTATGCTGGAATCTTGTACCACTAATGACCATGTTTTTTGCCGCGGCAAAGTCAATCAGTCTCATACCGTTGTCGGAACTGTCAGCATGTAGACTGAAATTGCCAATAGTTGGATTAAACACATTCTCCCTTCCTACTTTGGCATTAAAATCTCCTAGTACAATCTTAATGTCATGGCCAGGGCAGCGGTCATACGTTTCCTCTAGGAGCTAATAGAATATGTCTTTGGCATCATCATCTTTCTCTTCTGTCGGGGCATGCACACAAATTAGGGAAATATAAAAATATTTCGCTTTTATGCGGATTGTGGCTATACGTTCACTCACAGGATTGAACCTAGCGACTAGATGTCGCAGTCTTTTGCCAACTACAAATCCGCAACCAAATTCATGTTTTTTTCATGGCAACCGTATTTTTCTTGTGCAGCCATGTCCTGTCCATCGCATTTCAGCCTTATAACTTTAATGTCAGTAATTATAACTTTCAGCCTTATAACTTTCGAGGACATATGCCAGTTGGATACTTGCACCGGATCTATATAGAGTTCTTACATTCCAAGTGCATATCCGTAAATCGTGGTCCTTATAACGTTTGCGGGGGTCGTCAACAAATAGGGGTTGTTTATGTTTTCTTGTTCGTTTACGTATTTTCACTGCCATTATGAACGGTGGCGGGAAGGCAAACCCAGTCCACCGGGTTTTTGCATTTTACCTACTGCTAGGATATTTGATTGCAGCCGCCCATTATGGATCAGACGCTGACCAGGATGCAATATGTCGAACCTGGATTTTCTTCTTTTGGTTTTTTATCCGCCTTCTAAGGAGAAAAGAATATGCCCGATTGTTTGATGAGTTTCAGTGACATCAGTCACCTACTAAACCTGATTTGCTGCTCATTTGTTTCGCCTTCTCACTCTAGCTAGCTAACGGAGGTTTCCGAAAAGCCATTACCCAGGACATACTGCGTGGAAGTAGGGAGCTGCTTGGACTGTCCAATGAAGGAATCATTTCTGGCCACTCCCAAGTGAATGGCTATCAGAAACTTTCCACCTCCACGGACAGTCCCATGGCCCATCATCACTATGTAAACTAAAGTTCATAAGGTTAAAAATTTTAAAAATTGGACCAAAAAAATTTGGTGACTTGGAAGGATAATGTGGAATTATAAAAGCTGTAAATATACCCAAAATGAATCCACGTATTTATATCGCATAAATATTTAAGTATGGCTCGCGTGAAATGTACAAAAATTATTTCCTTTGTGTATTCAAGCGAATAAAATGGGCAAAAAGAAGGGTAAACGTTCAACAAAAATGGCCACTTTAGAGAACTCATAACAGAGGAATTTTTCGATTATGAATACAATTTTTGGACTTTACCTTCATAAAGCTTTAACAAGCGTATGACAACTTTTTATGAATAAGGCCGTTACAATTTTGCACACAACGAACGAGTAAACGCATAGAAACGTCAAACTAATCTACAGCCAACTTCACGTTGAAAAGTGCGAGCGAAGAGAACAGATGAAGAGAAATATGTGTCCACTTTCGTTTCGTTTCAGAACACTTCACTCCATCTTTCAATTATATTAACTTTGGCTAATATAAGCTATTGCTAAATGTCACGGGTATTCTTATTTAATACTACTCAAATTTTTTATTTGGGAACGGGAATCAATTATTATCTATATTAATTATTTTGTAATCAATTTGTTATTTATATTCTTTGTTTGATTAAATGCTGTGTTTATCATTATTATTAGTTGTTATTATTTATATCATAGATAAAGTAAACAAATAGATGAAGCACAAGTGTTGGGAAAATTTTAGTGTAATGGGTAATTTTCTAGATGTCGTTGAAAGCAATAAATGGGATTTTTTTGTTCCCAAAAAAAGTCACAAAATATGACAATAAAAATCTAAAATTTCATATCAAAAGAAAAAATTATTTTCAACAAAAATATCAAGAATAAAACACATTACTTAAAATCGAAAATCTGATGGCCATCGAATTTCAAAGCCATGTCACCACCATCTATGTCCTAATAAATTGGTTCTTCCTCCGGTTCAGCTATCATTCCTTGTTGAGAGTCCTCAGACACTAACGGTTTTGGCATCTGCGACCACAGAATTTGCTACTGTTTTTGGGCAGGAAGTTTTTAGATTAAAAAGGCGTTCCGGGATGTTCGTCTTTGGGCGGTCTTACAGGTTTTAGTCCTATTAATATCCCAACACCGACCTAATGGCTGTGAAATAGTTTTTATATGAGAAACAAATGCTATTATGTAAAATCACGTAAATTTTGTCACATTTTCAATTGTTTAAATTACTTTCACAAAATTTTGAATAAACGTCAATGAGAATTATGGGAAACTTCAGTGAATGGACAGTATGATTTATATTACTATTACATATTTGATGTTAGTTTATATACATCAACTTTGTTTTAATTTTTATTTGAGTAGAAATGTTTCGGTTATTGAACTGTATAAAATAAATAAATAAAACGAATTGCCAGTACGGACAAGTTTTTCCCCTTTCCATTTTTCTTACCTCTCCTACGAACCCCAGAATTGGGGCATTTAAAATTGCCCGTGCATGGTACAAAGAAATGGTAGAAGCACTAGCCCAGCTGATTTGAACTTTTTTCTGGACTGAGTGTGAGTAAGTTTTTCTCTTATGTCAAAGTTTGTTTACATTTGTTTGTCAGCAACCCCCGTTCGCCAGCAACTGCTGTTTTTGAAATATTTCTCTGCAAAAATTACATAGAAACGTTTTAATTTTCACACTTAAACACTTTCAAAATATCAAATAACACTCAATCATTTTCTAAATGGCACTTTTTGCAAATTTGTTTACATTTTCATAATTTTTCTATCAGCTGACTTGACACAACACAGACACTGAGCAAAAACAAAATGCCTGTTGTTTTTGGCTTGTTGTATTTGTTGTCGTACTGCATCTACCATTATATTTCTACCATGTGACCGTGTAAACGATTATAACATCAGTAGGAGCATGGTACAAATAAATGGTAGAAGCACTAGCCCAGCTGATTTGAACTTTTTTCTGGACTGAGTGTGAGTAAGTTTTTCTCTTATGTCAAAGTTTGTTTACATTTGTTTGTCAGCAACCCCCGTTCGCCTGCAACTGCTTTTTTTGAAATATTTATCTGCAAAAATTACATAGAAACGTTTTAATTTTCACACTTAAACACTTTCAATATATCAAATAACACTCAATCATTTTCTAAATGGCACTTTTTGCAAATTTGTTTACATTTTCATCATTTTTCTATCGGCTGACTTGACACAACACAGACACTGAGCAAAAACAAAATGCCTGTTGTTTTTGGCTCGTTGTATTTGTTGTCGTACTGCATCTACCATTATATTTCTACCATGTGCCCGTGTAAACGATTATAACATCAGTACGAGTGAATCGTATCCGCATTTTGATTCTGCCTTATTAGTATTGCCATATTGCGTACTACTTTTACTCTAGCTATTAATTAATAACGTACGCAGACTTTGCTTCATGGTAGAAATATAATGGTAGATGCAGTACGACAACAAATACAACAAGCCAAAAACAACAGGCATTTTGGTTTTGCTCAGTGTCTGTGTTGTGTCAAGTCAGCTGATCGAAAAATTATGAAAATGTAAAGAAATTTGCAAAAAGTGCCATTTAGAAAATGATTGAGTGTTATTTGATATATTGAAAGTGTATAAGTATGAAAATTAAAACGTTTCTATGTAATTTTTGCAGAGAAATATTTCAAAAACAGCAGATGCTGGCGAACGGGGGTTGCAGACAAACAAATGTAAACAAACTTTGACATAAGAGAAAAACTTACTCACACTCAGTCCAGAAAAAAGTTCAAATCAGCTGGGCTAGTGCTTCTACCATTTCTTTGTACCATGCTTTGCTTCTTACTTCCTTGGTTTTTGCTGCCTTTGTTTTGATCGTATCGGTTTGTTGGATTTGTATTTAAGGCAATGACTTTTAGTTTGCATTATATTATGCGTAGATAAATTGAAAGGAGTACGTAATATATTGTGGTGAAAGAGCGTTGCAGACAAACTTTGTTTTACCTTTGTAAAAACGCTGTGAAAAGTACAATTATATCTTAAAATGTCCACTACAACTGCTGCAACTGAAGATGTTATGGAACCTGATATGAAGTTTACCAAAGAATTAAGGGCAGCCACAAAGGATGTTCACAAGTTAAGCGATGTCTTGGTAAATGCAAAATTTGCCTTTGGTATGTTTTAGCTTACCACAAGGTTTTACCCACTAATACTATATTCTTCTCATGTCAAAAGCAATGTCCGACGATGGAGTGTGGTATGATGGACTATTAAGTTTTTATGAAATCTATAAGTTTTTGGAGAATAACTTACCCGATGAACTTCTGCCAAAGGAAATGCACCGAACCAAAACCTTTGAAAATGATTTTGAATACTTTTTCGGGGAAAATTGGAAGGAATCCTATGAAGTACGACCCGCAGTTCAGAAATATTTGAATCATTTGGTGGAAGTTAATAAAAAGGACAAGCTCCTGCTTTTTGCTTATGCCTATCAAATGTATATGGCATTAATGTCTGGCGGTCAACTATTACAAAAAAAACGCATGATTGCTCGCAGAATGTGGCCTGGCTCAAGCGATATAAAAGAGGTTTCGGATGAACCTACGGATCCTAATGATTTGACTACTAGACCTATGCCGGTGCAGGTTACTATATGCCCAGAGGGTTGTTCTGCAACATATTTCCCCGAGAAGATATCGGTTTTGAAGGCCAAGTTGCGTACAATTTTGAATAAAAATTATGGAAAATTTGACGAAGCTTTCAAAGCAAACTTCATAGAAGAGAGTAAAAATGTATTCCTGTACAATAGTGACGTAGTACGTTCTATTAAAGGTGTGAATCTTGTTAATATACGCAAATTGGCCATTGTTGTAGTATTTATAGTTGGTATTTATTTTGCCATTAAACTGGCTAGGCGTTGAAATAACCTTATTTTCTTCATATGCAAATGTGCATACATTCTAAATGTATGCTAAAATATATGGGATTTCATTCACATTCTTCCGATATTTGTATACCCAAGTTTATGAATCTCGTGGCATAAGAATTAAGTAACTAAACCCCATATTATTGGCTACCACTTATAAAATATATATTAAATTTAGCAGTATGTTTGTATTTCATTAGTGACAAGTCTGGTTTTTAAATACTAATTTGGTTTGCTTTAAATTTAATATTAAAAATACAAAAATTAAATAAATAATTACTTGCTTACTTTAATTTTAAACAAATTTAGTTTAGATGAAGCTCTCCATTTTTTCGACTGATAAAGCTTCACACAAGCGTAACCCTCCGCTACTGACGTGCTCTAATTTTAACAATATAACTGACGTGGGGTCTAGCAGACCTAATTTTTGAACTGATTTCCAATGCGCCGTCTTGTCCTTATTAACTTATAATTATAAAAGTAAATAGTTTTCAAGCTATTAGGATTAACATTTGAAATAAAAGTCGTTCTTATGTTTATTTTAATAAATTTGTGTTTTAACTGAAACCTCTATAAATAATTTAACTCTAACACTTCATTACACTTTGCTCTATTTCACTTGTCACCTTTCTTCCTCGACTTAATTATCACAAAAACACTCAGATGATGAGTTTTGTTCAATGTACAAAAGCAAATGTGTGAAAAACACATTGAGCAACCCTAAATACTTCGTTTTGTACTTCATCAGCCGTTATTTCTTTATTCTGTAAGTTTTCCAAACTCTAAGATAGATCAGCTGTGGCAAATAATCCCCTGGCTTACATTAACAGGCCACGGAAAAAATAAATGCGAAGTTAACCTCTAATTAATTCTCAATTGCGTTTAAGTAATCCGATAGTTAAAAAGAACAGAAATAGATGGGAAGCAGAACGGCTTAAAATGTTATTTCATTTGGGAATATGAAATGTGTAACTTTTTATTAAAATAAACGTTTATGTTAAAATTATCAAAAAAATAAATTAAAAACAGTATTATTTATTCACAAAAAGTACATTTGCTTATTCACTTCTAATTTTTCGTTTTCCAAAGAAGCAAAATACGGAATAAATTCCACCTTCGATCGGAATGAAATTCTGTGACAGGCCTGTATATAATGAAATGGAGTCCAGGCGAACAAACGAACTGCAAGAATTAAGTCATGTGTCAGCAACACATTTCTCGCGAAAATCCTTTATTTCTAAAATTTTGACCCAGTATCTATTTTTCAAACAAAATAATTACTGTGATACGAAGTAAATGTTTCTGCTTAAGACTGCACTCCAAATTTAACCAGAGACACATAATATAAAAATAGAAGCAACTTGTTTGTGTCTCTAAAATGTTGAATTTATTTCTTTATTATTTTCTATGTATATGCTATGAAGTCCTATAATCTAATGATTCTAAAAGAAAATTAACGAATTATGTTGTATTGATTGAACATTGAGGCAGTACCAGAGAGCATCAGACAATCAATATTTTTTAATAGTTTTCCTAATCAATGCTAAACGCTGTTTGTGCGCCTCTGTTATAGCAGCACGTTTATAAGGTCTCAATTCATCGGTGCCAAAGCCAGGAATCCACATATTCCACTTGCGTTCCAAGTGTAGCTGAACATCACGTACTTCGACCTTGGATACTTTGCGATGTTTGGCAAAAGCACACGTCGCCTTCACGGCATCTTCAACGAAATCATCGGCAATTTGTAAAAGAAGTTCCTCAACATCTTCATCAAGTTGAGCAGTAGTATCGACCTCACGCACCAACTCCAATAGGCGCGGCTTTGTAAGAATCTGAAGGTAAAGAAATTCGTACATTGAATAATGAACTTGAATATGAAAATATGTTACCGGTTGACTATCAGCGCCCGCCAACGTTTTAGCATTAGAATTTGTTGTGCCACCTGTGGCTGTGGATGTATTATTTTGCATTGTTTGTGACGCACTAGGTCCGCCCACTACTCCAGTTGAATTGGAATTCGAGTTATTTGCCATGGGGCTGCTTTGAGGAGACGCCATTATGTTATCCTGAAAATCGTCACCACCAGCGCCGTTGCTATCAAAACTATTAAAAATATCCGACATAGTGTATGACTTTTTTTGTTTACAATATCTTTACCCAAAACCTTTTTTATAATGGAATACTTATGAATTTCATATAAAAATTAAAAGACAATTTTAGGAGTTAACGAAACGCAAATGAGGTCAAACGTTGTTTAACCTATTTGTACAAAGAACAGAAAACAGATAGGGTGCAGATATCAAAGCAAACAGAGTGGCGGTGTTTGGGTTGAGGTATTTATGTTCGATTTTTTATACAGATGGATAGTTGGTGGCGGTAAAAGTAGGAGTAGTTCAGGTAATCATTTGGTACGGACGAACATATAGTAGATATAGGGTATTAAAAAGGACCAAATGAAATTTTATGTATAGAAAAGCTGCAATTTTAAACACAAATTTTGAAAATGAAAAATGTAGAATATAATTTAGAAATGTTCTAAACAAAAATTGCTACGTAATTTTGTTGGTATTAGTATGACACGTACATTTGTTAATTGATAAATACTAAAATATAGATGCTTGGTTTTCCACTTCTTATCGTAAATACCTTGTAAACAATTGAATTTAATATGTAAAACTTTGCAAATTAACTCAAATGTATTGCAGAATTGTTTGTTTGCCAGCCAACTAAAATGTCACAATCACAGAAGGAAGCCGATCAAAAATGCGCGGGCGTCGCTGCGCCGCCGCCAACCTTTTGAAGCTAACGCCGTTGCCACTTTAGAACCCAAACAGAACCAAACACGCTATCGACGAAGAAGTTTTTTTTCATACTTATTTTTAAGCCCGGTATTAATTTTGGCTTAAACCTAGAATAGGTCGGCAACTCGCTTCGGCTCCAAACTATTACCATTGGATAGAACTTTTAATTTTAAGTAAAAAAAATTAAATAAAAAAATCGGGGGCAACGCCTATTTTCGGAGTTGTGGGCACCCAAAGTTCGGACATACAGGATGATACTACGAGTGTGGTGCCGTGTTATGGGACCGATTTCACAACTTTTTTGTGTAAAACGAGTCGAAATAAACAAAAATAAATAAATACATTTTTTCGATAACTGCTTAGTTATCCACGTATCGGATTTTTAAAAATATCCAGAAAATATTTTTTTTTCAAGCAATCGAGTGATTTTTCGGATTTTGCCACACATCGACTTCAGGTACAGAGGGGATTTTAACCCCCCTGCCTGAGCGGGGGGGTTTAACGATTTTCCAAAAGTTCTACCACGCGGTACGAGCAACATAGGTCCCTGCCAGGGCTACTTGGCCCGTAACTCCCAAAATAGGGGTTCCCCCCGATTTTTTTATTTTACTTTTTTTACTTAAAATAGCGATCCCTACAACCAAAAAAAAAGCAAAAAAATTGGACGTGCCGATCTATACTAGGTCTGTTCCTTAATTTTTTATGAAAAATTCGCAGGTAAAATCCAGGAACAGGTGTATTTTTGGAACATATCCAGTTTAGTGCGGAACGTCCAACTTTTTTTGTTTTTTATTTTTTGAGGGGGTAAAACACGGATTTTTAAGATGAAAGTGTGAAATAAAAAGATCGGTGCTAACCCCTTTTTTCAGAGTTATGGGCCTCCAAAGTTCGGACATAGGGGGTAGTATATGGGAGCGATTTGACCACTTTTTTATGTGAAAAAGTCGGAAATAAAAAAAAAATTATAAATTTTTTTTCGATAACTGCCTTAGTTATCGAGACATCGGATGATTAATTTTGAAAAAATTATACTTTTTTTTGTAAATTTGCAGAAAAAAGATGGCTTTTAATAGAGAATAAGAAAAGGAAACGAAAAAATTAAACACCATTTTTCGATAACTGCCTTAGTTATCGAGACATCGGATGGTTAATTTTGAAAAATAATATTTTTTTTGTAAATTTGTAGAAAAAAAGAGAATAAGAAAAGGAAACGAAAAAATTAAACACAATTTTTCGAAAACTGCCTTAGTTATCGAGATATCGGATGGTTACTTCTTAAAAAATATCGTTTTTTTAAATTTTTCCAAGTTGTTTTGTAGTCAATATGGCAACATTTTACCAAAATTGCATTTCCCAAAAAAAAAGAGGAAGTACATTTTAAGTACATGATGCTGTATATTATCTCGTGGGCATCTCATTCAGTACAAGAATATGTAAGTTAATAGTGTGTTAGACATCTACGAGTTATTTGAATCTATTGAGGGACCCCTGAATGAAATAGCCCTGCAGGCCTTAGTTGATTGGGGGTTGATTCCCAGAGAATGGCAATATTTATGCCCCATGGGCCACCCTATGAGGCTAATAAGGCAGGAAACCCTTGACGGATGGAGCTGGACGTAAGTGGAAATATTTTCAAAAAAATTAAAACGTTTTAATTTGTATTTCTTTAGGTGTACAGCAGCCATTAAAAGGGCAAAAAAACAGGCCGGTGTAACGTCCGAGTGTCGTTAAGGACGAAGAGGTTTTTTTTGCAAAATCTCATCTGCCCATAGCAAAAATTCTGATGTTTGTGCTTTTATGGTTTTTGTTTTATTTTTTGTGCGTTTTTTTTTGTGAACTTTGACCCTTGATATCTTCGGTCATTAATGGGTTAAAAGAATAAGTGATACCAAATTTTTTAGCCCAATGTCTAAACTATATAATAGCGTGTGAAAATATGTATGTTGTTAACGTACTATTCAGAGATAATAGGCGTTTTCCTCAAAAAGTGGGGCTATAAAAGTCGAATAGTCGATATAGGCTCGCAATGGGTTAGCAAATTCCAAAATACAGTTTTGAAGATATCTTGATAAGCTTTCCAATTATACCCATATTGTCCCTGTGCGTAAATATATGTGGAATATGTGGGGGCTTATAATTGAATCTTAGGGGTCCCGTAATCCGAGAAATATGGGTCAGCACCAAAAAAAAATTTTCACCTTTTTTTCTGGATGACAAGTTCTACCCAGTGATGGTACTTTGGAGCCGATCCGAGATACCGACCTATACTGGATATGAGCCGAACATTTGTTATGCACACGTACACACAACCATAAACATACATACATATGTAATTACACAAACTAATTTATAGGAGGCACACACACATCCTATTTCAATTTCTTTATTTTACCAAGCATTTATGTTTTTATTTATTAATATTTCATTTGATTAAATTAAATTACACTGGCGATTTGAATTTTTTTTCATTTCACATTAAATTCCAAAAATACTATTTAATTTATAGTTTTCCGCTTTTCTCGTTGCTTATTCTCTCCGCCATTATAACTCTCGTTCTCTGTTTTATCGATAACCTCAAATAAATCGTTTGGTTTTCAAACTGGTTTGAAGACCATCAGATTTATCTGACAAAGATCGTCAAATCCGTCTGATAATCTGAACTCCACTTTACACTATGGCTTTCACGCGCGTGTTAGACGCGTGCCTAACGCGTTTTGTTGGTAAGAGGTGTTGGTAAATTTGTGGGGAGTTTTGACGTCTCTCCCTCTCTTCACTTTCGTATTTCTGTCATTTTGTTTCATATTAATTCTCATGTCGAAGTGAAAAATTTAAAAAATAATTAAATTCATCAAATTAACTGAGAATACACCACTTTTAAAACTTTTACAAATATAAGACAACGAATTCAAACAGAGAATTTCCTTTTTTGTTACATTTAATTAGAATATACCACTTTTGCATATTTTTACGAATGTACGGATGATGGAGATCAGCCGATTAAACATCAAAAATTGAAGGGGTGGTTGCAAGCCAAAACGCTGAATATAATGTAATCGTAATTTACGTACGCTTTTTAAAAGAGAATAGCGTGATAACACGTGCGTGAAAGCCATAGTGTAATGATGCACTTTGTGTTTGGTGATTTTTTTTAAATGAAGACAAGAAAATGTGGCAGCAATGCTGAATTTACGTTCTAATGTTGGCAAATACCCTGCCTCTTATTTGTATATCAAGAACTACTGCGAAGCAGCAGCATACCGACTAGACGCCGTGCGTTAAAGCGAGACGTATATAAAGCTATAATGCTGCCCTCAGACGTACCAACAGTTGATTCAACTTTTGACATTTGAGTTGAATAAGAAACTTGGTCATTCTCCTCACACGTTCCAACTTTTGAATCAACTTTTCATTCAACTTCATTTAAAAATAATTTTTGAAGCGTCAACATGAATTCGGATTTCCTTGCGCTACAAAGAATTGATGTAATTTTAGAGGAAGAAGAAGAAATAATTACACAAAAATAAAAAACTAAAAAAAAATTGGCCAAGTACTGGTTAATAAATTGAAATACATTTTCAAACATAAAACTTTTAAAAACATTGAAAGAAAGGCAAAAATTATACAAATTATATGCGAATGTCAGATGAAACATTCAATGATTATTTATTATTATTATTTATTTCTTATTATTTATTTATTATTATTTATTTATTATTATTTATGTATTATTATTTATTATTTATTTATTTATTATTTATTTATTTATTTCTTTTTATTTATTTATTTCTTATTATTTATTTATTGATTTATTTCTTTCAATCAGCGTTCTTGCGCTCACAGCGTATGTGTTTGCTTGATCAACAGCAAGAAAAAATGAAGAAAAACAATGAAGTTGAACAGCTTGCCCTCACACGTACCAACAGTTGATTCAACTTCACCAAATTATCAAAAAATTTTGATTTTTCATTCAACTGACGACCAACTAACTTCAACTAGCCCTCAAACGTACCAATAGTTGATTCAACTTATGACAGGTTGAATCAACTGTTGGTACGTCTGAGGGCAGCATAAGAGTTTGTATTACTACTGTGTCGCTGTGTATGTACATCATTAATTTGTGAAAGGAAAACCAGAAAACGAATTTTGCCAAAGTTTCTCAGCGTTCATTTTATTAAATTTCCCAAAAAATAGTGCAAATTTTCAATTTCATAAAGAATTGTACGTAAAAATTTGATCTATCAATGGATCATAGACCCTTAGCCAGCGAAATGTTTTTAAAAAGCGACGGGAAATAAATATCCCTTAGCCATTTGGAGAATATAAATGTGTGTCCAAACTTTGCAGCAAAACGTTTGATAGTTTTATCTCATCTTTAAATAATTTCTTCACAGAAAAATTGAGGGAACGTGATTGGAGTCAACGACAGAAATAAACTAAGGATGAAACTATATTTCAGGAGCGTAGGCTTTCAATATCATAATATCGTTTGTTTAAATGTTATTGTAGGAAAAAAAATCTGACTATTCAATAAATGGTTCTATATTAAAATACAACAAAATTTGTTTCTGTAAATATGGAAAATATGGGCTAACCATTTGGTAAGAATATTAATACATATTAAATGAATATAATTCACCTACACTAAATTCTGTAAACTGCCCTTTCTTCTTTGGGTAAATATACAAAAAATAATGTAGGATTTTTCGATAAGTCCCTTATACAGCATTCGCACTGGCATCGATTTTCTTGATTTTGTCACTTTTGTTGATTTTAAGAAGATATCAAGAAAACTTGCTTGATTTACCATTCTTGATTTTGCCACTTTTGTTGATTTTAAGCAGAAATCAAGAAAATTTGCTTGATTTCCCATACGTTTTGAGAGACGACAAATCAGGTATTTTTTCTTATTTTTCTAGGAATCAGGAACAAAAATGCTTGATTTTCCTTAAATTCCAATTAGTCTCGACGGTTGACGGTTGACGTTCTACTCAATATTGCGCGGTTAGTTATGACGGTTAGACGGTAGAAATACAAAACTAAACAAAAACAACTGATCGAAGAGCATTTGTAGAAAATATAATTTGCATGCATGAGTTTTGTGTTAAACAATGATTATGTCAAATAAAAAAATTAAAAATAAAAAGAAAATTGTGTTTGCCGTGTAATTGTGTATTGCCGCACACAAAGTGTCGAAGTAAAAGCAATAACAATAACAGCTGATCGGTCTTGACGGCTGACGGTTGACGGTTGATTCTGCAACCTGCAGAAGTCTACCGTCGTTAACCGTCAATTTTAGTTGTCTCTTTCTAACACATGCAAAATGCAACCCCAACTCAAACAGCTGATCGCTTACCGTCAACCGTCAAGACTAATTGGACCTTTAAGCAACGCTGTTTTCACTACTAACGAATAGTACGTTTCAATCACGGCGCATTGATGTGGTGGTACCATTAGAATAGTCGACTTTATATTTTTCTCCTTACTTAGGTATTTATTGTTTCTCAAACATATATTTTTTATACTTTTTTGTTTACTTTTATTCCTGGAATACATTTGTGCTGAATTTGAATGTGGAAAAATACCAGACAAACCAAAATGCCGTAGGGTATGTTTCTTGTCGTAGTAATATCGCGTTTATGCTGCAACCGAAATCTCGATTGCCTAGATTTCATTCACGGGAACAGCTGATTTTTGTATTAGATATCTCTAGATTTCAAGTGCAGTATAAACATGTTTTAACACTACCTCGTCAATGCGCCTTGACTTTCAATCAAATCAGGAAAAAACAAATGCGAACACTTCAGATTTTTGTTAGGACATTTGATATGAAATCGGGAAAATATTTTGCAGTGCGAATGAGCTATTAGTTATCGGATCTAGAAATTTTGAAAAATTATCGAACATCGCGCGAGTTTTCGACTATTCTTTTGTACTTTTCTCAAACATATGAATTACTTTACGCGGTACGTTAACGCCATAACCCTCTCACACATTCGAACTTTCGGGGCCCATAACTCCGAAACTATGAATTTGTACTGATTGTGTTATTTTATTTTCTTTGCTTAAAATAACATGTTCTTCCCGACGCAATATTTTTTTTTAATTTTTGGAGAGTTAGCCGTATTATAGACAAGCCAAAATCCAGTACAGGGTTGTTACACCGAAGTTATTTCGTACGAAAACAATTGTTTGATAATTGTTTGGGACCGCAATTTGGACATTTCGATTATTTTAGTTATTAGTTAAGTTTAGTACTTTCATTGACTATTTTACAACCTAATTAGGTCAGATGCCTTACACATATTAATTAAACAAATAAAGAAAACAAATTTCAACATATTCCTCCAACTGGCTCTATCCTTCGCCTTTTCTCGCCAGTTGGTAACACCAAGGATACGGCGGGATACGCCTGGTCTTTCCAACGGAGTCTTGGTCGTCCTCTTTTCCTGCTTCCATCGTGTACGTTATCGACAAACTTTCCCACTGGTTCTTCTTCATCCATTCGGATAACATGGATATGGGACTGTCCTTGGAGGTGGAAAGTTTCTGATAGCTATTATAAATGATTCCTTCATTGGGCACTCCAAGCAGCTCACTACTCTCACGCAATATGCCATGGGCAATGGCTTATCGGAAATCTCCGTTAGCCTCAGTTAATGCGATCACTTATACGTCTCAGTTGCGACACACTGCATTCTGGTCAGCGTCTGATACATAATGGGCGGCTGAAACATAATCATTCTGGCAGTAGGTAAAATGCAAACCGCGGTGGGCTGGGTTTGCCTCCCGCCACCGTTACTCGTGGATCACACACGGCAATTTTATTTGCGCAAGGCTCGAGTTTATTGGAGAGAGAGGGGAAGGGAACGGAAGCTCTTCTCCTCACTCTCCTATAAACTCCAAACGTGCGCAAGTGAAATTTCCGTGTGTGATCCCCGAGTTATATAGGCAATGAAAATACACAGAAAATAATGAACAAAGAAATCCTCTAACTGTTGACGACCTTCGCAAACGTTATAACAAAATATCGCATACGTTAGTCCCCTTTTCCACTGGCAAATATTTTTTTTGCCAAATTTGTTCTTTTTTCTTTTGGTATTTTCGAATGCTTTTCCACTTACAAATTTTTCTTTGCCAAATTTTGCGAATCAAAATACAAAAGAATGAAAGAAACGTCAAAACTGTTTACATTTTAAAGAATTTTGCTAAGGTGTATAAATGATTTAAAATCGGTGTAAAAATGGTAATTTATAAATTAAATTTCATTTGTTTACTTCAAACAATCACTACAACCAACAGATTTATAAACAAAAACCGACTGTGTCAGTAAAAACGAATGGGTTAAAAACGATATGTCAAATAAATTTGTTTCAGGGAAAAGAACAAAGCAGAATTTGCGAGAACAGCAAATACTGAACTGACAAAGATTTGTTTCTCTTCCTTCCACCCCTCTCGCCAACAAACTCAAGAATTTGCAGAGAAATATTTGCTAGATAAAATGAAGTGCAAAGAAAAGATGAATTATTAATGAAACATTTGCAAGGTAAACCAGTTATATGTGGTAATACGGCATTTACACCGACCAAGATTAGCGCATTTCGAAAGTTAAGATCGTTAAACCGCGCTAACCCATAAGATTACTCATACAATTTTAATCTGATTTTGTCTTTAATTTGTAACCTCTTTTTTAACTGGTGTACATTTTCATGCAACACTGTTAGTTACTAAAAAATGCAACCGTAATAAAAGATAAAAAATCAACTGTTTGACACGTGGACAAAAACGATGTACAAGTATACAGTCAAAATTTCTCTTCACTCAAATGCCAATAAACAGAACGAGTGAAACCCTAGTACTTCTCTACTCTCTCTCTTACTCTCTTCATTGAATATTTCAATACACGAGCAGCTTTTTGATAGTGTTATTGTATATAACTATACAAATTCCAACCATGTTGAAGTAAAATTACATAAACTATGCAAAAAGTATGAAATAAACAAGATATGACGCGAGAGAGAAATGCGTCGTCTTTGAGGTGGAGGCCGATCGAAATTTTTCCGACGCGTCGCGGCCACCAAAACTTTTTTGAATGGCCGCCGGCTATATAAATGGCTCTTATGATCAGTTTTCCAGTCAGTGGTGATCTTCGTTTCTTAGTTAAAGTGTGGTTAAACATTGAATTGTGTTTTCTGTCATTGTTTAACTATTGGAAAATATGGAAATATAGAAATTGATCAGCTTATTGATAACTTCAATGAACAAATGGTTGCATTGTGGAATAGATCTAAAGAAAATCTTCCATCGTACCGGAAACAGGCTCAGTTCTGAATACTCTTTGTTCTCGAAATAAATCGAGTTATTGAGAACTATTTTAAAAGAACTCGTGGCTATTTGTCATTCTGATAGATTTGGAAATAGACTCGAAACAATTAAGCCTGACATTTATGGAGATCAACCAAATGCTAGGAAAAAAAAGTCTTCCCCTTTTTGTGAAAAAATTATTCATAATGGTACCATTACATGAAATAGTGTTCAGATTTCTGAGCACTACAGAAATTGCTACTCGAACATCTTTGTGGAAAACATACCAGAGAGAGCGGCTGCTAATATTGATGATCGTGTGTATGTACAAAGTGCATCCCATCCAGTGATGCCAGACAATAATTTGTGTTGTACCTACGCACAAAAACACTTTCCCTATTTCCCCTACATCTTCCCAAACTTTTCCCCTACATTTTCCCCTACACATTTGCCCGATAATATGAAGACAAAACAGGTACTTTTAAAAAAGTAATAAAAGTAATTTGATTTAATTCACTTCTGTGCCATTTATTTTAAAAACAAACGCAGTTTTTAATTGAAAGACAATTAATAAAAACTTAAAAAAAGAGAATATAACAATATTTTTAAATTGTTTTACACGCGCACTCCATTGCATTTTGATTTTGTTAACCTATTCATTCATGATTCATTGATTTAATTGTGGAAATTTTACACACCGCTGATGTGTTTTGTACTTTTGCATTGATGAAAATATGCATAACAATCATGCAAAAAAAAAAACATGATCAGGCAACTTCGGATCTATCACCAATTTCTGTTTGTAACTTTCTTCTATTTTATTTCCCTAGTCACTTTATACGAGCTTTCTCACAGAGACCCCCCCCCCCCATGAATCAGTTCATGTTAAATTATATATCGGGTAAACGCGTCAGCCCAGCTGATTTGTGATTTTTTGAACTTTTCCGTGGGTAAGCTGTCAAATTCGATTTTGTTTCTATTTGTTTATTAATAAAATTCAAGGAATTTCAATCAAAATGCACAGCTGATTTCATTGCTTTCATTTTGTTCGTGCCTAATATGTCAAAGTTTGTTTACATTTCTGTTATTGTTAAGATTATTAGTTTGTTCACAAAGTTTTAAAGAATTTGTAATAAAGTAGATGGATTTGTTTGCGAAAATAATTTGTAACATATTAAAGGGCTTTACAAAAATCGACTTGAAACACTAAATTTAACACATTTGCAATAAAATTGAAATTTTCACATTGTGTTTACATCAGCTGACTTTGACATATTAGGCACTTTAATTTCATCAACAGCTGCTGCTATAACCTGAATTAATAAATCTTGACTCAATCCTAAATGTTTTAACAGTATTGTATAATAACTGTCTCAACAATTGTTGTTTTCCGACTGTGTCGATTCTGCTTTGAAAGCATCTTGTCTATTTCTCTCAGTTCATTGGTGACATTTGGTGTGTTGCAAATAGGCGGTTGTATGCTGGAAAGTATTGTTTTAATAATACCAGATAGAGGTAATGGCTCAAACCAACGGCATTTCGTTTTGTGCGTTAAAATTTTTGTGTAAATATATTCTAACAATAACATATAACAAAAATGTTCAAAATAAAAAAAATTTAAATTTCAGTTTTTCATCAAAATGACATGAACAATTTAAGTCAACAATTTTTGTAATTCTACAATTTACGTCAAATAACTCTCTATCGCACCGACCGCGCCAGGAATAGTGAAAGGAAACGTCAGATGAGAAGAATGACAGCTCTATATGAAATACAGTTGGTAGCAGGATGTGTAGGTATAATTGCGGGCAACAACAACAACCATTTTGTTTGCATGACTACACAAAAAAAATTTAGTGTCAAATTACGCAAATTCATGGTTTGCTAATTTGTTTTGTATGCAAACAGAAATGCGAGGTATTATACGATAACTGTTCTATTAAAAATGTTCGAAGCCCATAGTACGAGTAAGTAAAGTAATCGACGAGATTTATGTCAATGTATGGCCCATTCTGGTTTGTCAGCAACCTACAAGTCCAAACGTACGCCGGAAAGCAGTCCCTTCAAACAATGCTGGCGCCACTGTCAGTACAGCAGATCCATAGTAAAATTATTAAGTAGTCGCAGTAGATGCAACAACATGTGTGGGCAACAACACCAGACATTTTGGTTTTTTCGGCTCTCTTCATGTCAAAGTCAACACACACGTATGTATACCAACAAATAAATGAAAACAGAAAAGTACAGAAACAAAACCTTTGAAACTGACAGAACAGGCCAATTAAACAACAAAAACAAATTTAAATCAGCGGTATATTGAGTTTACCTTCTCATTTTACCATGATCAAGTCGTTCGTTAATACCCGCCTTATACCTGTGAAACAGCAGGTAAGCTGAACAACATATACTCGTATAAAACCGGAGTCTAAACAAGATGAGAACGTCGGTGGTGGTTATAATTTATTTTAAGGAATCAACTTAACAGCAGTACTACATCGTTACAAATCATTTTGAAAAACTTTGAAAGGGATACAATAACAACAAAGAAAGATGTTAAGCTGCAAACAATTGCCGCCGTATTTGGGGATGATGGAGACTATGAGGCAGGCATTATGCTGCCATTCAAACATCCATAACACAACTGAAGTCGGAAGATCCATTTGGTACAACCACCATCATAGTAAATCAGGATGACCCTCATAAACTCCTCACCATTGTGGTGAAACATAGTTCAAACTCCAAGATAAACTATGGTAAGATAACCTTAGAAGTTCTTAGACAATATACCCATCTGGTGAACAGCAACATGGTTCAGCAGCAGTCACAATTGGACAAAGGTTGTCCAAAATACTACTGGACCTTTCCTCCGGCTAGCAAACCAAAGCATAAACCAAAATACTTTAGTTGCATTACAGTTAAGTGGGCAATTAAATCGTAGCGATCCTCAAACTTTAGAAGACATCAAAAGTTTCCGACAAGTCAATACACAAGATCTATTAAAGTTTTATGTGATTTTGTTAATTTGCTTTAAATAAGTTTTAATTTCAAAAGTTTTACATGTGATTGTCTTACAATTTGATTATAAGCTTAACATCAATATGTGTATATCGATGGCTTAATATAAAAAGGTCCTAACTCGATTTTTGTTACTTGACAGAAGAAGGAAAAAACTTAATAAAATACGTAAAATTTTAGATACAAAAAAAATTTTAATGCAATGTTTAATAAAAAGAAGCAACACATTTTTGGAAATTGCATTAAAACTTTTTGTTGTATCTAAAATTTTACGGATTTCATTAAGTTTTTTCCTTCTCCTGTCAAGTAACAAAAAATCGAGTTAGGCCCTTTTTATATTAAGCCATCGATATGTATGTATAAAATAGAAACAATATGTATGTTCGTTGCCCTTTTACATTGGGGAAATCTACAAATATGCAAAATTGCCTACGTTTATTGGTAATATTGCCCAATTGAATACCTGACACTATGCTGCACAGTGCATTGGCTGATATCAGACCATGAATTTGGATAATTTTACGCAAGATTTGTTTCTGTGCAGCCAATGCCCTGGGCAACATAGCATAAGCTCTTTATTTGGGCAATATTAAGCCGCGTATCAAAAAGAATGTACAAGAGAGAAGAAAAAAACATCGGAATGTGGAAACCCTCGTAAAAGAGAACAAAAAACGAGGGAAACGTCTCGTTTATCTGCTCTTTCTCCTACTCTCTTCGTTGATTATTTCAATACACGAACAGTTTTCTGATGTTACAGTATTTAGCTATAGAAATTCCAACCATGTTTAAATGAAATTACATAGAGTGCGTAAAAAGTATGACACAATCAAGTAATGGCGCGAGAGAGAAATGCGTTTGAGTGATTCGCGTCGACTTTTTTGGTTCTCTTCAACGAGGGCTGCCACATTGTGGTGGTTCTTTTCTTCTCTACTTGTACATCCTTTTTGCCCCGTATTTAGTTCTTACGAAATTTTCGTAAGAAATTTTTTCATTTATCTCTAAACGGAAAATTATGTTTCGGAGATCTACCTTGTAAATATTTAATTTATAATTGCTCTACGCAGTCCATTTTATAAAATTGGTAAAATTACCGAAATGTCAAAATTCCGGTCCCAAACAATTATCGAACAATTGTTTTCGTACGAAATAACTGTGGCGTAACAACCCTGCAATTGCAAAGTGGGCGAAATTTTTGGTTCATGTAATTTTCCTTATTTGTTATACACGTATTTCTTATGGCAACGAAAATTTCATAAAAACTGAATACCGGGCTTTACCAGTAGATGTGGGCAATTTAAAGTTGGCAACCGCATGTAAGAGTGCCTTGCATATTTGTAGTTTTACCAATGCAAAAAGGGCTATATAGAGAATTTATTGTTGGTATATAGGATGCAATTCAATGTTCATTCTTACCAAATTTTTAGCTCATCTTTCCATATTTACAGAAACAAGTTATATTTTTAATTAAAGACGCATTTATTGAACACTCAGTTTTTTGTTGCTTACAATAAGATTTCAATATTAACGAATTCCCAGGCTCCTGAAATGTAGTGGATCCTCTGGTATGTTACTGCCGTAGATACCATCACGTTCCAGCAATCCTCCTGTGAATAAATTAATAAATGTTACACACCGGTCCAAAACCAAATATTTTGAATCAACTAAAATTTTGACATTAGCGTGATGAATATTTATTGTCAAAGTTTTCACTAGCCTCAGGGCTACTCAAAATTTTGACAATTAGTCTAAATTGGTCTAAATATTTACGTTTGTTTTGTTTTTTTTTTTTAAATTTAAATTCGCGAAACAGTAAACAATTCAAAATGTTCGCAAACCTAAACAAAGTGCAAGTATAAAGACGGTTTCAAGAAACATGGACCTTAACTTAATATGATGTTGTTTCAAAATGCGGGAAATACTTGTGGAAAGACGCATTGAATTTGATTAATTATTTACAGGAAAGATGACAAATAACAAATAAAGTCTCTAAAATGCAAAACTTTTGTCAATATATTCATAGAAAGTATAAAACAATAATACTCTTCATTTGATATATCACAAACACACATAACCTGCCAAAATGTTGATTTTCTATTTCACACACAAGAACCGAAATTGTATCTTCACCACACAAAAATAAATTCAACACAATTTACCTCGACCGAAATATTTTCAACGAACACACAAAATATTAATGCAACAATAATAACTACTTGCATAGACCAATACATACATAGATACTTTTATTCTCTCATCTGACGTTTCATTTCACATTCTTCGTTGTAGGTTTGTGGAAATGAGAGCAATTAAATTTAAAATTAACTTACACCAGGTGGAGTTACAAAGTCTGTTCACTTAACTTTTTCATGTCGTTTTGGTGTAGTACTGAAAAATGTAAATGTATTTTGCACTTTTATCGTTGGTATACATTTGTATTGTATTTAACACAACTAGTTTGCCACTAAAGCACGAAATTCGTTTGTTGTTCCTTTGCTGAACGTTGTTTTCCATTGCCTCTATCTGGTATTATTGAACCCATGTTTTCCACCATCCAATGATCACTTTCCACCGTACCTATGACTTAATTTATTGAGAGAATAAAAGTATCTATGTATGTATTAGTCAATGCTTACACGTGTGAAACAGCGAAGCTGAACAAAATGTACGCATGTGAAGAAAACAGAAGAAAAAAACAGAAGATTTCAATCGAGCAGAATTTCATTTCCATTCCGTTCCAGACTAAATTGTAACAAAATCAAATTAGAAACAAATGAAATGGCACAAAAACAGAAGATTTTTGATGGAATGAGAACAAAAAGCAGAAGATTTTACAAAATGTAAACAAACAAATTTGTTAGCAAAAGAAAAATATTTTCTAAAATTGTTTTCATCGCTAATATAAATTAACAAAAATAAAATGTGAAATGATTTGTTGATAATATGAATAAAATAAAGTATTATATTGAAATTAAATAAAAAATTGTTTTGTTAAATGAATATGGGCAAATTTTAGTTTAATTATTTTGTTCTGCAACACGAAACGAAAGATTGTGTAGCCCTTCGGAATATTAGAATCCACTCCGGAGACACGTACAAATCGAGTGCTTTGTTGGTCATTAGCCAGAAAATTAAATTGTGTGAGCTATAGGGTGAGAAAGTGCAAAACATCTCCATAAGAGTGGCCAAAAAATGCACTTGCATTTCCGACCACCAGCTGCGAACACCACATTGTGCGTTCACTCCGAGTATAAGAATCTCTTCGGGAGACATGTACAAATCGATCGGTATATGTCTCATTATCCAGAAAATAAATTTGCGTGAGCTATAGGGTGAACAGTTTTGAAAAAGTGTGAAATATTTTCATATATGTGGCCAAAATACGCATTTACATTTTCGGTCACCAGAAGCAAACAAAAGATTGTGTACTAACTCCGAGTATAGGGATCTCTTCCGGAGACATGTACAAATCGACTGGTATATGTCTCATTATCCGGAAAATAAATTTGCGTGAGCTATAGGGTGAACAGTTTTGAAAAATTGTGAAATATTTTCATATGTATGGCCAAAATACGTATTTACATTTTCGGTCACCAGAAGCAAACAAAAGATTGTGTACTAACTCCGAGTATAAAGATCTCTTCCGGAGACATGTACAAATCGATTGGTATATGTCTCATTATCCAGAAAATAAATTTGCGTGAGCTATAGGGTGAACAGTTTTGAAAAAGTGTGAAATATTTTCATATATGTGGCCAAAATACGCATTTACATTTTCGGTCACCAGAAGCAAACAAAAGATTGTGTACTAACTCCGAGTATAGGGATCTCTTCCGGAGACATGTACAAATCGATTGGTATATGTCTCATTATCCGGAAAATAAAGTTCCGTGAGCTATAGGGTGAACAGTTTTGAAAAATTGTGAAATATTTTCATATGTATGGCCAAAATACGTATTTACATTTTCGGTCACCAGAAGCAAACAAAAGATTGTGTACTAACTCCGAGTATAGGGATCTCTTCCGGAGACATGTACAAATCGATTGGTATATGTCTCATTATCCAGAAAATAAAGTTGCGTGAGCTATAGGGTGAACAGTTTTGAAAAAGTGTGAAATATTTTCATATATGTGGCCAAAATACGCATTTACATTTTCGGTCACCAGAAGCAAACAAAAGATTGTGTACTAACTCCGAGTATAGGGATCTCTTCCGGAGACATGTACAAATCGATTGGTATATGTCTCATTATCCAGAAAATAAAGTTCCATGACGTTTAATTTATTGAGAGAATATAAGTATCTATGTATGTATTAGTCAAAGCTTACGCCTGTGAAACAGCGAAGCTGAACAAAATGTACGCGTATCAAACAGGTGCATAAAAAAGATGAGAACCTCGGTCATGGTACAAAGAAATGGTAGAAGCACTAGCCCAGCTGATTTTAACTTTTTTCTGGACTGTGTGTGAGTAAGTTTTTCTCTTATGTCAAAGTTTGTTTACATTTGTTTGGCTGCAACCCCCGTTCGCCAGCAACAGCTGTTTTTGAAATATTTCTCTGCAAAAATTACATAGAAACGTTTTAATTTTCACACTGAAACACTTTTAATATATCAATTAACACTCAATCATTTTCTAAATGGCACTTTTTGCAAATTTGTTTACATTTTCATCATTTTTCTATAAGCTGACTTGACACAACACAGGCACTGAGCAAAAACAAAATGCCTGTTGTTTTTGGCTTGTTGTATTTGTTGTCGTACTGCATCTACCATTATATTTCTACCATGACCTCGGTGGTGGTTATAATATATTAAAGGAGTCAACTCAACAGCAGTACCACATCGTTACATACCCTTGTGAACAACTTAGAAAGATGTTAAATAGTTTGCTGAGCAGCAAACAATTGCCGCCGAATATGGGGTGATGGAGACTATGGTGCAGACATTATAGACGACGATACCTCCGCATCCTCAAGCAGTACAGCTGACATTCAAACATCCATAACATAACAGAATTCGGTACCACCACCATCATAGTAAATCCCTATGGCCCTGTTAAACACATTGTGGTGAAAGGCAGTTCAACCTCCAAGATGATATGGTAAGATTATCTTGGAAGTTCTTAGACAATATCCCCATCTGGTGAATAGCAACCAGAATATTAAATTGAATATCATGCCAAACCCAGGGGTCAACAGCAGAAGATGATAGTTAGGAGGAGCCGGCTGAAACCCAGTGTTGGTGCGTCAGCAGTCACAACCGGACGGAAGTTGTCTGTTTTGTCGAAGATGGAAGAAAACAAAGTACTACTCGTACTAGACCTTTCGTCCGAGTAGCAAACCAAAGCATCAACCAAAGTGTTTTCGCCGTATTACAATTAAGTGGGTAATTAATACGTTTTGATCCTCAAACTTTATAAGACATCAAACGCTGATCTAGTTACCGACAAGTCGATGTTTATTGGATTTAAATAAGTTTTTATTTCAACAATTTTACATGTGATTGTCTTTTACATTGTGATTATAAGCTTAATACGTATGTATAAAATAACAAAATATATATGTATGTATAAATAAATAAATAAACTAATAACAAAAATGTTTTATCTATGAGTATGCACTGTACGTTTTGCACAAATTCACATTTTAAATCAGTAAATTTTGTTCATTGCCTTTTTGCATTGGGTAAATCTACAAATATGCAAGGCAAATATCTGTATGGTTTGTCAATGTAAAATTGCCTACGTTTATTGGTAATATAGCCAAATAGCTGACCCTATGTTGCCCAGTGCATTGACTGATATCAGACCATGAATTTGGGTAATATTACACTAGGTTTTTTTCTGTGTACATTCTACGACAAATGAAAGATCATGGGTATTCTAGGGGTTAGTAGACTTTCCGAGAAATAGATGGCAGCACTTTAAGACACTGATAACGGATGCAAGTTAACGGATGATACTGTCCCAAAGTGGAGAACTAATATACATAACAGCTAATACTAACAGTATTAGTAAAAATGTTGAATATGGCCAATTATGAATGTTAAGTATTGTAAATAAAGCGAACGTTGCACTGTATAAGCATAGAATAATACATACCATAGAAGCTTTTATTCGCTCAATAAATTAAACGTTATAGGTACGATGGAAAGTAAACATTGGATGGTGGAAAATATGGGTTCAATAATACCAGATAGTGGCAATAGTATACAGCGATCAACAAAGGAACAACAACCGAATTTCGTGTTTTTGTGGCAAACTAGTTGTGTTAAATACAATACAAATGAATACCAACGTTAAAAGTCAACAAAAAATGCAAAATATATTTAAATTTTTCAGTTCTACACCAAAACGACAGGAAAAAGTTAAGTGAACATATTTTGTAACTCCACCTGGTGTAAAGGTAATTTTAAATTTAATTGCTCTCAACAAACCTACGATGAATAGTGTGAAATGAAACGTCAGATGAGAGAATAAGTTTATCTATGTATGTGTTATTCTATGTGTAAAGTAAAGGGAATTAAAACTGTCGTAATCGTAATTTAAAAACGAACCTTGTTTTATTATTGAGAATAAAAAAGTGCTAAAAGGACGATTAAGGAAAATCTGAACATTGGTGTCATAAGTGAAATTACGAATAAATGACAACGATGAAGTTTGAAGAACTTAAAGATGAACAATTAAAAAAGGAGTTGATTAAATTAGAGCAACCGACAGAGGCGATTATTAGAGGAATTTAAACGCCGAAACATCGATATTGGCACAAGTCAGTTCGAGTGCAAAGGTCGAATGGAGGTATGTACAAAAGAAGAAACTAGTAATGTAGAAGTTCCTACAATGTTTGCGGCCATGATGGAAAAGTTAGCAAAATTGAACGAACACTCTAGAATTTTAAATTCTAGCAATAATTCAAAAATGGACGAAAATTCTAGAATTATGGATGAGAAATTTCACGAGAATTCTAAAATTTTGGACGAGAAACTATAAAAGAAGTTTGCCGAAAATTCAGGAAACATCAAATGCCACAAATGAAAAGTTGCAAGAAATCTCTGAAGTTGTGAACAGCTTGGAGATACAAGTCAACGAGCAATTCGAAAAGGTTGATCGGAAGTGCGTGGAGATTGAGCAAAATATCGAGGAAGTCGAACAGAAATGAAAAAATTATTTGAGTGAATTGCAAAGAAAAATGAATTATCTCCAGTTACTAGAAGGGCCGGGCGAGTAAGGTCTGAGGGTTCTAGTAGGCTGAAAGCTCGCCGTTTCGATGGATCTGAACCGTTCGACGTTTTTAAATTCCAATTCGAAATGGTCGCATTTAAGAACTTGTGGAACAGCAACAACATAGCCATAGAGCTTATTTTGGCACTGAAAGGCAGCGCAGCAGAATTCCTTCAGAGCGTTCCGTTCTTGTCAACGGCAGAAACAACTACGAGGAAATATTAGCTGCGCTACAACGCAAGTATGGTGGTGCTCACAAGAAAGAGTTATACCACATGGAACTGAGAAGCCGTGTGCAGAAGCATAACGAATCACTGCAAGATTTTGCAACGAATGTGTAACGCTTGGTGTTGATGGCGAACCCTAAACGGCATTGACGTTTGCGGAAACAGTTTAATTTGCTTTGGCGAATGATACAGCGAAGGAAGGTTGTTTCCAATCAACAGACACATGCGCAAAGGAGAGAATCGGAAGTCAAATCAGAAGATTTAAAAGGAGTCGTTAGCAAACTGAAGTGATTGGCAATCGTGACCATACGGAGCAGGACTGTAAAGACCCGCGAAAGCAGTCAAGATCTCCAGCGATAACGCCCGATAGCACATAAAATTGAGCGTAAGTGGGATTCTAAGGCTGCGATGAAGCAGCATATTATTGATGTCCGATCTCAGCGATTTGAATCAGAGGATTGGGTATTGGAAAAATTATTTTGGCAAAAGAAGAGGATAGACGATTAACGCGGAATGAGATCGTTTCAAAAAGTCCTGGTTTGAAAACACATTGGGCCCAGTGGAGTAGCCTGAGATTGCGAAATGGTTGTCTATACCGCGTATGAGAAATTGAAGAGGGTAAAACGGAGAAAAATCTAATTGTGGTATCTGTCACGAAAGTGAAAGAGATAATTGCAGAATCTCATATTGGGCCGACTGGAAGACACCTCGGTATAAGTAAAACAATGGAGAAACTACATAGATGAACGTTTCTATTCGTTTGGTCGTCAAAAAGCTGTATCCGAGTGGATTTCAGGCTGCACTCAGTGCTTGACAACTTAAAGTGTCCATAGACGATGATAATCATAATTTTTCGTTCAGCTTCGAGTCGCAAGGTTGTTGCATTGTGTACGATTTGCCAAAACTATCCATTTGTTCACCTTATTTATTTTTGTTCATGTATTCACGGCTTTTTATATCCCACAAAGCAGTAAGCGTATGATATACACCAATAAATTTCAAAGGGAATTCTTTCTAATTTTTTTCGTTTTTCGACATAAAATGAGCAGTTTTACAACACACTATGACTCACGAGTGCATCAGAATCGCGCATCAAGCCAAACTATCAAAATTATTTGATTTTCCAAAATGTAGGATTGACCCACTTTTATTTCTATCCCCTAAAATTTTTTCCCAACATACTTACTCTCTATCTCTATCTCCACAAGAGTAATATTGCGAAAAGAACAAGTTGTCCACGACACCGCCGAAAGAGGCGTAGAATTAATGTAGGACTATAGCAACGTGTCGTGCCGTAACGAGGAGGACAAACATTTTTGTTTAAGGTCGTCGCTGAAAATCGGTAGAAATATCCATCGCATGATAAATATAAATTAATTTGATTCACATTTTCGAACTATGAACATAAAAACGAAAATGTATTATCGTCAATAAAAGCGAACAATTTTTTACAAAATATTATTTTGTGGAGATTTTTTTGTGGTTTTATTAGATTTTAAGTGCATTTTGTATTGAACCCTCCTTTTGGGTTAGAGGTAATTATGTTAGGAGAGAGAAATAAAAGTGGTCGATCCTACAAGGGATGGCACCATGGCGGCGGGAAGAGCTGATTTCATAAACAAATTTCTAAAAAATACAAAATTTGTATGGAAAGAGTTGAAGATCTGAGAAACTGTTGGTGTTGAAAAAATATCGGAGGTCGGTCATACATCTGACTCCTCTAAGGGCACCCTTGGGACAGTTAAGCGTTGGGAAAAATGTTTATGAACAATTTAATTTTTGTATGGGAAGAAGATAGTTGGTAGGTATGTTTGGAAAAAATGTTGTGTGGGGAAAATTAGTGGGGCTTATTGTGAATTTTTTCACCTCCACGTTTCACCCCGATGCATATCCATTTGACTCCCCCATTTTGTGGCTCATGCATTTTTTTCCAACCGCACAAAATTAGGGGTTGACCCGTATCCAAATCTTGTTACTAAGGATTCCCATACAACACGATCCCACTCCTAATGTAGATATATTAGAAATTTTTCTTTATTGGCACAGACTTTAATGTTAAACGGAACATCGTTAATTAAGAAATACACCGTTTAAATATTCTCGGTTTTGACGATTATAGAGTAGACACACATGAATTACTTATGTACATATAAACCGTTGGCGTAATCTAATCTGCCGATATTTTATTAGTTCTACAAATCTTTTGAGAAAATATTCAATTCTCATAGAATTAAGAAACCTAAATCAACAGAGAAGGGTTGTTGATCATAATGTACATATATATATAATTACATATACGTGTGTTTCATTTAGAGGTTTCTTTTAAATTGTTTTTTTTACAGATCACGTGTGACTGGTCATACATACTGTCATCTTATTTGTATTTAGTATTTTTTGACAATTCATCATGGAAAGACTAGCACCCCAACAACGTCTCCAAATTAGTCAGCGTTCTGTACTGTGGTTTTCATGCACTTGAGTTACATACTTACATATGGTGGCATATTTCTGGCTAAATGAATACGTAAGTAAGTAAATAAAATTACCGCATTTGGACTGATGAAGACATTCTCCAAATACAGTATATCCACAAAAATGCACTGTTTGATGTGGTTTATGGGCGGGTGGAATCATCGGTCCGTATTTTTTTAAAAATGAGGCCTGGCAGAATTTGAAGCTCGTGATACCGGCGATATTTCGAACGCACAGCGCGCAAAACAATGGCTTTATTGAAGAATAATTTAACGTTCCGGAACTGTCAACTGCCCGTCTAAATCGTGTGATAGCACAGCTCTGGGTTTTTGCTTTGGGGTTTTGATAAGCAGCAGGCTACGATTCAAGACTTGGAAGACAACATTACTCGCTGGAAAGGGTGATCGCAAATTGGTCCTTCCGATAGAACCACCTGCAGCTTAGTCGTGGCCAACATTTGAATGAAATTGTCTTTATTAAAAGTAAATGTCAAACATTGTTCTTTCGGATAAGAATAAAGATTCAAATTCTATTTGAAGAGTTTTATTTAAAATTAAAAAAACGTCTAAATGAATCACCCTTTGTATAACTAACTTCGTTAGAGATTATAGCACATTCCTTTAACTCTTCGGCTAAATTCTGAGCTGCCACAGAAAAAATTTCAATTTCTATTTAATTACAAAATTTGTTTGGCCAATTAAATTTTTAACAGATTTTTTGTCAGTAAACAAATTCGAGTTATAGCTTTAATTTAAAGTCAATTATAAATATAGTACATTTGCTAAAAAAATTAATTGAAAATATCATAAGAGTTATAATTAACTATTTGTTTAACTGAAATAAAATAATTAATTGAACTTTCAGTCGCTGCATTATCAGTTTTTGACTTGATATAATTAAATATGTTACGAAACTTTTCATATTAAATTTCAATTAAAAATTGTAGTCGAAAGAATTAAAATAATATTGGAAATTTCTGTCAAAAATTAATTGACCAGCATACAAAGGATAGTACATATAATGCTTAAAGTGTCGAACTACTTCAGAATGTTTTTTAGGCTTACTCAAGATTTGATTTGTAACTCTAATATTTATAAACATGTCTGTTTTAACAAAATGCCAAACTGATAGTCATTATTTTTCTTAAAGCTCCGTATTTAGTTCTAGCGCAATTTTCGTAAGAAATTTTGTCATTTATCCCTAAATGGTAAATTTCTTACCACTATCTCTGATTTACCTTGCAAATATTTTATTTATAATTCCCCTACACACCATTTTATTTTTAACGCATGTGGTGTTACTTTTGGTTGTTAAAATTATCGAAATGTCAAAATTCAGGTCTCAAACAATTTTGAAACAATTGCTTTCGTACGAAATAACTATGGTGTAACAACCCTGTAATAGATTTTGGTTACGAAATTTCCCTAAAAAGCTGAGTACCAAGACATTGAAAGGTAAGCAAAATTTTCGGATTATGAAATTTTCGTTACTTTTTGTACACGTACTTTTGGCGGGGAATAAGCGATACATACACGATGAAAAGACGCCCTCTGTAACATATTCTCCACAAAATCATTCAGCAGGAACCATGTGTATGTTTGGAACACATTCCCATTATTATTATGTTTGCAAGTGCTAAACTTATTTGTATTTAAATGCAAAAATTAGTATGCTTCATCCCAAACATCCATATACTTACGTGGAAGCATTCGCGTGTTTCCTCCCAAACCACCATAGACTTGGAAACATGTGTGTACTTTCTCCGAAACATAATACTTTGAAATTAATTTTATTTTGATTTCCATATACTATAAGTACGCTCTGGTACGCCATTTCATCATGAATAGACGAACGATAGAACACCGCTTACAAATTTATTTCGAAAATCATGGTTATGGTTCAGTTCGGGAATGTTACCGTGCGCTACGTCCATTTTACGGTCGACATACGTTTTGGCTCAATGAACATGGAAATAAAGAATATTTCCGCAATCGGAGAGGAGAGAATCAACGTGAGATTTACAAGGTGCTGTTACATTCACAAAAAATCACTGTTTGGAGTGCTTTATGGGACGGTGGAATCGTTGCTCCGCACTTCTCTTAAAGTGAGAACAGCGAGAACGTTACCGTCAACAGCAAGCGCTATGGATCCATGATTGCCGAGTATTTCGTGCCCCAGTTGAATGGAATGTTGACTGAATAACTCGACGAATGTAGATTTCCAGGTGTTCAGTTATCTCTGGTTTATCGGCGTAGTCGAGTGACTTTACATAACCCCAAAGAAAATAATCCAATGGGGTTAAATCACACGATTTTGGTGGTCGATTAACAGGACCATTACGTGAAATTATTCGTTCATCAAAAGTTTCTTTCAGTAAATTAGTTGTAGCGTGCGCTGTGTGGCATATGGCACCGTCCTGATTAATGCCAGCTGGTTGAGGTTCGAAAAACTTTAATTTTTACACACATTAATTAAACAAACAAATAAATAAGTTAAACAAATTTTAACATATTTCTCCAACTCTTTCGCCTTTTCTCGTCAGTCGGTAACACCAAGGATACGGAGGGATTCTTCGGCCGGCCTTTCCATCGGAGTCTTGGTCGTCCTCTTTTCCTGCTTCCAACGGGCAGGTTATCGAAAACCTTTCGCGCTGGCTCATCTTCATCCATACTGATAACATGGCCTAACCAACGCATTTGGCCTAATTTGATTCGCCCACATCAGAAAACAAATGATATAGCTCTTGGTTCCAACGATGTCGGTACTCGCAGTTTTCTTCTTTCTCTCGAATGCTCCCAAGTGTTTTTCATCCCCTTGCGGTGTCACCCAAGTTTTGGAGCTATATGCCAGTACAAGTAAAATGAGAGTCTGGTATAGCTGGACTTTTGTCCCTCGAGAGAGGTCTTTCTTCTTAAACTGCTTGTTGAGCACAAAATAACATCTAGTTCCAAGCACAATTCTCCTATTTATTCCAGGCTGACTTTGTTGTCCTTATTCACGGCGGATCCAAGATAGATAAATTCATCAACCTCTTCAAAGTTAAATAGGTTGTCGACGTTCATGTGAGGACCAAGTCGAGAGGTTTGTCTAGTCGTTCACACCATCAATTTTATCAGCAAGACCAACCTTCGCTGATTCTTTTTCGATTCTTGAAAGTACTGCAGTAAGCTCTCGCAAATTGCGCCCAATGATGTCTATGTCGTCAGTATACGTCAACAACATATGGCTTTTCGTGTTGATAGTCTGCAGCTTTTCTCATTATTATCTCCATTAAAATGTTGACGAGATTGCACGAAAGTGTGTCGCCTTGTCTCAGTCCTTGCTTGCTACAGAATGGTTCGGTGTGGTCTTTCCCAACCTTCACTATTGATTTGGTGTTGGTCAGCGTCATTCTACAGAGGGGGATCAGTTGTGCCGGAATCCCAAGATCAGGCATATCTTCGTACCATTTTCCACCTAAGGGGCTATCGAATCCCAAGATCAGGCATACCTTCGTACCATTTTCCACCTATGGGGCTATCGAAAGCAGCTTTGTAATCGGCAAAAAAATGGTATGTATCGATTTGCTTTTAGTGAATCTTATCCAGGTTTGGCGTAGCGTGCATATTTGGTCAGTCGTGGAATTGCCTGGTCTAAACCCACACTGATAAGGTCCAATCAGGCTTTCAACAAGAAGCTTTGGTCTTTTATATAATACGCTCGACAAGACTTCATACGCGAGGGATAAAATACTGATACCGATAACATACACACGGATCACCCTTTTGGAATACACTGAGACCCCAATCGTCGGCCATAGATTCCCCCGACAATATACCGCATATAAATTGTTGCATGTGGGCTAGCAGTCCTTCGCCATCGTGCTTAAAAAGCTCAGCGGGTAGCCAATCCAAACCAGCGGCTTTATTATACTTAATTGCTGTTCTAATTCGCCTTGACTGGGGGATACAATCTACACTGTCTTTCTCAATCATTACCTCCTGATCTCCAGTGGAGAAATCTGTGTGGGGTCTCTCCACTTTTTAAGCACACACTGTTTATCTGTCACCAGATTCCCCTTCTCGTCCTTGCAGGAGGGCAGCCCATTATTCGGCCCGTTAATATTCGGGATTCATTATTCATCCTGAACAATTCCGTCTTTTCACTCTCTATCTCTGCTCCCACCTCTCTCTCTCTGCTCCCACCGCCACTTTATCCGCCTAAATAGTTGTATTTCCTCCCTTCTCAGCGTCTTGTACTACTCATTCGCAGCACGCGTTGTAACTGACTGTTTCGTTGCCATACGTGCAGCGTCTTTTTCCTCAGTTGCAATGCGACATTTTTCGCAATACCATGTCTTATCCTGCGGTTTTTGAAAGCCAAGTTCAGTCTTTGCAGCGGTTTCCAAAGAATGGGAGATGTGCTTCAGGAACAGGAGAGTGAGCTTTTGTTGATGGGCTTTTGATATCTCCGATATTTGCACCATGTCCATATCTAGCTTTCCCGTGTAACGTTTTTCGCCCTGCTCAGTCTTGTGCTAACTTTCGCAGGCACCAGGTAATGATCCGAGTCTATATTTGCACTTCAAATCACACGTACATATATTACACTAGAAGAGTGCCTGCCATCTATTACCAAGTGATCAATCTGGTTCTTCGTCCGCTGATCAGGAGATATCCAGGTCGCCTTATGAATGTCCTTATGCTGGAATAGTGTGCTACTAAGTACCATGTTCTTTGCAGCGTCGAAGTCTAGCAGTCTTATTCCATTATCGGAAGTGGTATCATGTAGACTGTGATTACCGACGGTTGGTCGAAAGACACTTTCCTTCCCAATTTGACATTAAAATCGCCTAGAGTAATGTTAATGTCGTGGTCAGGGCAGCGTTCGTATACTTCCTCCAGGCGCTCATAAAATGATTCTTTGACCTCATCGTCTGAAACTAGGTGTCGCAGTTTCTTGCCAACTATAAATCCTCACCCGAATTCGTGCTTTCGATCATGGCAGCTGTAGTAAATATCGCAGTTTTTATTTCTGGTGCAACCGTACGCTGTCTCGCATTTCCTGGGTAGCTGTGATGTCAGCTTTATATTTTCCGAGGACATACGCCTTAAATCGTGGTCAAGATTTCAGTCAAATTAACATTTCAGTAAAGTAAAAAAACAATCAAATCAGAGCACGAAATTTAAACCAAACGGCCTTCTGGTCGGCGGCTGCCTAAAACTGTACTGTCTTTACAACTGGCTGAACGCCTACGTCGCACAATCATTTCTTCTCTTTTTGACAACTAATACATATTCTCAACTGTCTTGCCTTGAACTGTCCCGTGTAAAAGCACCGTTAGTAATTGCGAGACTATAGCGAAACATAATCATAAAGCTCCTGAAAAGAAAAAATTACAACGATAGCAAATTTAAGCCCGTAGTACAATTTAATGTCGCGGTACACAATGCCAATATCAATTTGAACATCTCTGTGCATAAAGATGTTGTAATAGTTTTCTTTTCAAAATGTCCGTTGCTGTGATTTCCTTACGATTCCATGTAATGTGTAAGTACCATAAAACACCAATGACACATTTTGGTTCCACAGAAATGCATGTAGATATATGTATATGTATGTATGTATGTATATAATATGTTCGCTTTGCTTCTAATCGCCAAAGATTTCTAATGTTGAAACAAATAACGTTAAATATTTGTACAAAATCGTGGTACGTAACAGCGATAGGGTTAGTGTGGGTATCGATAGTGATACGACTTGATCGACGAACGACATTCTATATAGAACACATGTATGTACATGGACTCCTAACTACTTTAAAATTTAAGTATTTACTCAACTTCCCGCCCAATGATATTTTCTCAAGACAACAACCTTATCTAACCGAACCAGGGGAGGTGTTAACAACAATCGTTTCTAATGACGATGAGCAACGACAACCTGTCGACCTAACTTTACGTACGCCATTACCTTCCGTATCTCGTGTAAATACGAAGATACTGCCAACAGCACGGATTACATGCGTTTTCGTACAGCAAACTTTTGCCTTAACCCTTTCGTCGATTGAATCGAATAGTGACAGTCGCAATCGCGTTATCTATTGGTCACCCGATCGACTAAACGACGTTTGTTTAACGCAGTTATGATTTCTTTTCTTTCACAATGTCGTCGATGAGTATCGCAGCGATATGAATGCGATAATACAAATAAAAACAACAACAATGTAGGTAGTGCAACGACGAAACGATGGTCGGGTTTGGAAATCCATGTGAAGAATATCTGTTAAAAAGCACACACATATGCAAACATACATACGTATAATGAACTAAATATTTTTCAATTAGAGTGCATGTCATTTTGTTAGTTTTAAAAATTGTTAAAAAAATTTTATTTTAAAGTTAAAAAAAATTATGTAATTAAATTTCAGAAAAGGTTATTTGTACTGGCTTAGACGTATGCTTAGAAATGGGGCATGGATCGAAGCACCAACGCTTCGAATGAGGCCCAACCTAATTGTTATTAGAAGGTGGCAGGTCGGTTGTGAGCAAGAGTGATCTCCAAGGCGCCAATACTTGAGGAATATTTTTTTCAAAATAAGCCGTACGAATAATATATCGACTTCAAAATTTTCGATCGAATAGTGTTTCCGCTGTCGAATAGTCGACAAGTACAGGAATGTTGGTAGTACCTTCCAGCACTGTTCCACGGGCGACTCCGACCATGTTCCAATGGGAAATTTGCCTTAGCCTGATGACAGACATGGAAGCAATCTGACTACATATAATGTCTACCGGCAACAACTATAACATTACATTAAGTGCATCAGTGGGAGTGGTGCGCAGAGACCCCGTGATGCACATATTCACCATTCGCTCAACCCTAGTCTGTAGCGTACAATAGATGGGTTTGTCATGCACCTGCCACCACACGATAACCCCATACAGCATTATCTGTCTCACAACCGCTGTATAGCTCCAGTGAAAGTCCCAACTTATAACTTATAGCCCTCTTGCATGTGTATAGGTCTATCGTTGCCTTTTTCACTATGTTAGTACTGAAACTAAGCTTACTGTACAAAATTACACGCGAGCATTTGAAACGCTTTGCAAGTTTAATTTCCGAACCATTAAAATTCATTGGTTCCAGAATAGGTATTTCATACCTACGGGTTTGCAGCCTGACCATTTTCACCCGCCCATCTGCCCAAAGTCCGTAAGCTACCTTGGAGAATCCTTTAGAATCGCAAATTCTAATTGGTAAGCCATATACAAAAACAGTATCTTGATGCAATGTCCCTCAAGAAGAATTCTCCACGAACTTAACATATGGGCATTTCCACAGAAAGGACAACCTTTTGTCACATCACGTTACCCTCGATAATTACTTATATTTTAGAACCAGTTAGTTTGATTGCCTTCTTTTCTTTTACTAAATATGTAGTTACTTACATTCTGTATTCAGGAAAATAATAGAAAAATATCGAACTACATGGTCCTAAAATATAAGCAATTAATGAGGTTGACGTGATGTGACATAGGGTGCCCATATGTCAGTCAATAGACCTTAAGGAGTGTCGGAAAGATAACCCCTATCCTCCTGTATTTATGGGCCAAAATTCTCCAAAGCAGTTTAAAAGTATTTGCCCAAACCTTTCAAAAATCACTAAATATGCGAACCGCAATAGTTTAGAAGGGTAAATATTTTATATTTAAAAACAATGAAAAAGTTTCATCAATAGTTCTATATTAAATTGATGTAAAATTTCATTGATACAATGAACATTTTCTTTCAATTAACCATTACGTTTTTTTCACATTTTTTCATCATCATTGTATTAAAGATTTTTTTACATTATTTTGTTGAATTTCTGTAAGCTTATACATATTTTAAACGGCGGCCGACGGTGGTGCGCGGCTCTTTTTCATGAGAATGCGGATTCGATCTCTGCTCTGATGGGATGTAATGGGAACCCATTTTTTTGTTACATAAGTAAACCGTTGAGAATATTTGTAGAACTTTCTATACAAATAGGATTAAGACCCCCTATTTCTTTATAACTTCTCATCTAGCTCAGACGGCATGAATTCCGGTCGGCTTTCATTTCTGGTTGCGTCGTCCAAGTGGTAGCTTTAGAACAGCTGAATTATTTGTTTTCATGTCGATGTGGTTTGTACAGTTTGTTTGTACAGTTGTATTCTGATTATAAACGAAACTTTTGAATTGTTCTGAATGAAACGTGGCACGGACTGAACAAAAAACAACTTGCTTGCAAAAAATGCTTTCCACTATTGAAGTAAAAAAGGCTACATGTAGCAGAACTGAACTCTGAGTTAACATAATTAATACGTTGGATTGAATATAAGTTTGAATATTACTTAAATTGAACGTATAAAATCACCAAATTGATGACAAGTTCTCATGCGAATGACGCACAATTCTCATAAAATTTATCAAATAATTTCATAAATATGAGCACACAAGAACATTTTTCTAATTTTGCAGTAAATCTTTGTGAAAATTTCGTAGGCAAAATAAATTCCAGGGTTGTTACGCCAAAGTTGTTTCGTACAAAAACAATTGTTTGGGACCGGAATTTTAACAAACAAATGTAATACCACATCTGTTAAAAATGATATGGAGTGAGAAGAGGAAACATTCATAAAATATTTGCTTGGTAAATATGCCATGGCGTTTAACTCACTACAACAAAAATGTCCACCCATAATATTTTTAATTTCCTTTTAGGTAAAAGGTCAGATTTCCGTTTAGAGATATATGACAACATTTCTTACGAAAATTTCGCAAGAACTGAATACGGGGCTTAAAGGCAACGAATTTAAAAAAAAATCGGTTTGTTTTAAGCAGATCACTTACACACCAGTAATTTTGATTTAATTTTTATGAGCACTTGAAAACAACAAACAAAAGGACACCCTACCCTTCATATTTAACGAATATATCGCATAGACGACATCCACACAAACACTCAATCACCTAAGCAAGTTCAGCAAATAATCAACATCGTCGGGCCCTTTACCGATGCGACAACGAAGTAGAAGGGAGGAACAACATTGACGACGATATCAGAGGGAATATAATAAAACTAAAGATAACGGTTAACATATAAAAGCAATATCAGTAAAATGATTTGTCATCATTAGGTAATCGAACTGCAAAGTGTGAACAACATTCAATATTCTATTCCGCAATAAGTTTCCCCGCCACATCTGTCGTTCGATGTGTCATTTCCACCTTAAATTCTTCTTTTCATTCGATTTGTAATAAGAATTTTCAAAACCATAAAGGATCTCTTTTTAAATTTACTTTTCGGTAATAGTTGAAGTGTGATATAGCTCGGTAAATATGACCACCGGATATTGGTGCTACAGGGTGAGTAGAGTAGGGGGCTCATCACATGTCTTTTTAAGTAATGTTTGATATTTGTGAGATTCTTCTATTCTACTTTCAACATGCATCAGCAGTCAACAATTCGTAAAAGTGAAGTGAAACGGTTTTTATGGGAATCGTCCTGCGCCGTAAAAATAATTCAATTTCATACTGAGTGCTTGATATTGCAGTCCGCTAAAAAAATGTGTTCTCTTTTATCTGAGAGAGTATAATATACTACAAAAAGGACAATAAAAAAATGGTATCCCATAACATCCCATGAAGGGATTGAGGAGAGCTCCTCACAATCAGTGAGATGTTCGCTTTCTAGTTTTTACACTCACTGATTGTGGGATCTACAGTTTTACACAGGTTCCTAACGGTATTTTGAGAAGCTTTTTCATGGTTAAGTACTCGATAGTGTCGCCATCAATAAGTGAGGTGACCATTGCACCACCGACGGCCACAAAAGAGGACAATAGAAATTTGAAAGTTTATACATGGTTGTTATTCTTCAGTGTTCCGTTTCGATATACGTACTAAGTCAAATCGAATCGAAATCCAATATGCTGCAATATCAATCTAGATTTCGAAAGCCAGTTTATTACAAAACGTCTGTGTTTTGCTGCAGAATAAGGAAGCCATTAAGTTTTTATACTAAAAAAAAATTAAAATTAATTTCAAAAATAGCAAAATGTTTCAGAAAACTTATTAAAAATGCGGCCGTCCTCTAAATATTATTTTTTTTTGTAGAAATTTTTATCTTTTTTAAATTGTGTGTCTAAAATAAATGTTTTCATACTTCATGTAAAAACGTGAAATTGATTTGCTATACCATAATGATTTAGGGTGATTTCCAATATTTTCAGTGAAAGTGTTCTATAGAAAACCATTTTTGTGAAACAAAATCAATTTCCCTATAAATCAAATATTGGAACAGAACTGATAATCTAGTATTCTTTCAAGGTGCACTCTGACAATATTGTATCAATCATACGTTTATGCAGCAATTATATATTTCTGTGATATTATCTACGAGAGCAGATCAATAAGTCCGTGACTTTTTGAATGAAACACAGTTTTTTTTTCAGAAAACAAATGTATTTTCCAACATAATCTCCTTTTAGCTCAATACACTTAGTCCAACGTTTCTCCAATTTTTGTATCCCTTCCAAAAAATAGGATTTTTCGAGGTCCATAAAATAGGCATTTGTTTGATCAATAATTCCAACTTGGAGCTAAATCTCTTTCCACCGAGCCATTTCTTTAGGTTTGGAAATAGTCACTGGGGGCTAAATGCGGAGAATATGGCGGATGAGGTACCAATTCGTAGCCCAATTCATCGAATTTTTCCATTGAGACTACACACGTGTGCACCCGTGCGTTTATGATCAATTGAGAGCAATCGCGGCACCCATCTTGCTGACTGATTTCTTAAACCCAACTGATCATTTAAAATCGAAACCACACTGTCATATGAAATGCCTATGGCATCAACAATCTCACGCACTTTTACTCTTTTCGGGTGTATTGACCTCAATTGGCCGTCCAGAACGTTCAGCGTCATTTGTACTTGTGCGTCCACAACGAAAGCCAGTAAACCACTTTTTTACCATTGAAATCGATGGTGCAGAGTCCCCATAGTATTTATCAAGTTCTTCCTTGGTTTGATTGACGGTTTTTTCGCAAAAAATAATGTTTAATGAGCACTCGAAATTCACTTTTTTCCATTTTTACAAAAATGCACGAGGTTGTATATTTTGAACAGCTGTTAAACGCAAAGTAAATGACGTACCTTGCTCAAAATTTGACAGTAGTCTATTAACACGTGGTACTTGATGGGAGCAGTATTGCATTTCATATAACTACGAGGGAAGTTCGAAAAGTCACGGCATTAATAATCCGCCCTTGTACATATATATGTGTATTTCAAAGTGGTAATTTCAGGTGCCTGATTTCGATGCAGCACACACAACGTTTTTAGCAATGATAATAGTATAAACGAAATCTTACGTTTAAATCGCAAAATGCGAGATTTCCCTGAAATGTCTACAAAATATTACCCAAAGAATTTTGTCATTTGTGGCAGATTATTAGTTAAAGGTTAAACATTTGCGAAATGGGTCGCTTTACGCTTCAAGAAAATTTCGAAAATATTAAAAACTTTCTTCCAAAATTCTGAGCCTTCAACTAAACCTGTAAGAAATCGATGAAATAATCGATAATCATGGAACTGGCAATTCGATTCGCTTCGCTGAATGAGCTAAAGATCTCTTGTCTGAATATGAGAATTTTTTTTACCGAAAATTCATAATTTTCTGACGAAACTCATTTTCACCTTGGGGTCAATGTTATCAAACAAAATTGTCGCATTTGGGGCTCGGAAAATCCGCCGAGGAGAAGCCGATGCATCCACGACGAGTGACTGTTGGATGCAGTTTTTGATATGGCGTCATCAAAAACCCATATTTCTAGAGAAAATGAGCAAGCAGCCGCCGATACCGTCAATCGCTAGCATTACCGTGCCGTGTTCAGCGATTTTTTGTTCTCAAACATTAAGGAGGACGACATGACGTTTGATTTCAGCACAACGGCACTACAATCGATCTTTTGCGCACTGTTTTCGAATATCGTATTATCAGCCTAAACGCGGAAGTCCAATTGGCGCCTCGCGGCTACGATTTGTCTCCGTTAGACTATTATCTCTGGGGCGCCGTGAGAGATAAGTGTTACGCAAACAATCCACGATATCGTTCTGATTGGCCCAAACAATCGGAAATGTACTGAAAAATTGGGTACATCTACTGAGGTACTATAGAACAAGTCGTGGATGCCATTTGAAAGATGTTGGTAATGATGGGTCCTACCAATAAAGCCCGGCATTCAGTTTTTCTTTAAATTTTCGTTGACATAAGAAGTACGTGTACAAAAAATAAAGAAAATTTCATGATATTTCAGCTCTCCGAAAATTTCGTAGGCAAAATCAAATACAGGATTGTTACGCCGAAGTTAATACCACATGCGTTATCACATGGAGATGTTAGGGAAAAGTCACATGGAGTGCAAGATGAATTATTAATGAAATATTTGCAAGACAAATCAGAGATATGTGCTTCGGGGGTTGTAATGCGAAACCATTTTTTTGTTTGTATACGGTGGTGAAGCCCCGTATTCAGCTTTTGCGAAATTTTAGTAAGAATTGTGTCATTTATCTCTAAACAGAAAATTTTGTTGCAGAGAGTTACCACCTGTCTCTAATTTTCCGGATAAATATTTCATTATTAATAATTAATTTTATTTTTAACGCATGTGGTTTTACTTTTGTTTAGTCGAAATGCCAAAATTCCGGCCCAAAAAAATGATCAAACAATTGTTTGCATACGAAATCTCTTTGGCATAACAACCCTGTTATTAAATGTGAGAGAAATTTTCAGTTCACAAAACTTCCTTAATTTTTTATGCACGTACTTCTTATGAGAACGAAAATTTTATGAAAACTGAATATATAAAGCATGCATAAAGTTGCCATTATGAAACGTCAGTTTGCTCCGACAGTAGCAATACGTTCACTCTATTTTACTACCTCACTTACACTTCTCTCACTTGCCTCGCCTCTGTCCATGATACAAATACAAGGTAGAAGCATTATCATTTTTGTACCGCGTTATTGTCAAAATCAGCTGATAAAAATGCTACACATACATGTACGTACAACTGTTAACATACATAGTCATATGAAATCAAAAGAACTCACACAAATAGCATTGACATTTACTGGGTACGATGAATATAAACAAAGGAATTCAGATGGGCTGACGCTACTACATTGTATTAGTACCATGCCACTGTCTTTGATTTTGCGACGACAGTAACTTCGACGAGCGATTTGACGTAATCGGCCATATAGGTGACGTTTCATGGTAGTTTGAGAAAAAACAAACCAAAAGACCGCACAAATTGGGAAAATGTGTTTTTATTTTGGCAATTTGGTGTTTTTATTGAAATAGTGAGCCTGTTTTTTTTTCGACCACTTTGTATGGGGAGCTAAGCGATATTAAGCGGCTCCCCATACAAAGTCGTCGAAAAATTAGTTTAGTAGGGAATAAAAAAAGGCTCAGTATTTGAAACGCATACATATAATAATGTATAAATAAAATAACAATCTTCTTTTAGTAAATTAAGATTTCAGTCAAATGCAAACAAAAACAAAACAAAATCAGAACACGAAATTTACACGAAACGACACTATCGGCGGTTGCTTAAAACTGTATTGTCATTATAACTGGACGCCTACGTCACACAAATAATTTTTTCTTCTTGACAGATATCGTTATGGTAAATTCAAACATACTGGGATTTCGTAGTTTACGGGATTTCATTTCATTAAGCAGCTGATTTTTTTACTGCAAAACATGGGTTGAAATTCCAAAAACCTCGAAATTCGAAATTATAATAAAGGAGCTCTTAGACCTGTGGATAAGTTGCAGCGACTTCAAGTTGACATCAACTTATCCATGGTGTAAGGTGAAGTTGGTGGTTTGTACAAACTAGTTGATGTAAAATCAATGGCTTTTTGATTTTTTGTAGTTGATGTCAACTTATCCACCAGTGTAGGGGGAAGTTGCATCAACTTTCATACACATTTCCGTGAGAAACGTTCATGAGGCAACATTATCGGCAAAATGTAAATAAAGGAACCAAAAAATAAATAAATTAAACAGTATCGGAAAAATACGCGTATATACTAAATAAATATGATTTATAGTGTTATTTATAAACATTTAAAGAAAATAAAATGGTGTTTTTTCTTAAAATTTATGATATTTTTGCAGTGCGCTCGACATCTGATATGAAAATGAAGTTGACTCAACTACTTTGAGAGTGTAAGGGCAAAATCGAAGTTGATGTGAAATAATCGAAGTTGATGTCAACTTGAAGTCGAGCAACTTATCCACAGGTCTGAGGGCCCCTTAATTCAAAAAACTACGAATTATTATATGAGACCTTCAGAATCCGACTACACTTTTTAAAAATGTTGAATTTTTATTTAATTAATAAAACTGTTTATTAAAAAAAAACACCGGAATGAATTGAATATATATTCAGTAGTCAGCCCGATTAACTCCATATTATTGTGAATATCTGCAAACGTTATAATAATAGAATGAATGTAACGATTGTATTCCCTATTTTTACTTAGTTTAATCGAACTATAGAAATAAGATTGTGAATAAATTAATTAATTTATTAAATTAATAAATTAACATGATCAACATCTTTTTCAATCATTTATTTTGGGTCTACATATTTATATTTAAAGTAACATATCTTTGTACGAGTATAAATTATTTCTGGGAGTATTCTAGTATTTCTGTGAAAATCAGTATGTGTTGATTCACATTTTCCAAAATATTTGCAAATTTAAACCGATTCACACAAAATATATGTATGTATATATAATTGTTAAATAATAAAAATTGTGATTCAAATTCGACTGTGCGCGAACCAGATAACACATATGTAAGTACATACATACATATGTATTTGGTGTTGATTCTTCGTTTTTATTACTTTTAAAATTTTTTTGGTTTTTTCTATTAAACTCGAGACCAAGACAGTTTACCTAGATAGATTTCATGTTGCCCTTAATTACTTACACGGCATTTTCTGAATCTACTTTATTTAATATCATAATATTTTCGGTCAGATTCATTTCAAATTCAATAATCTTATCTAATGAAAAATTAAAAAAATACAATTTCACAAGTTCAACAAATAATATTCGATAAAGTTGTCGAAGTTTAATTATAAATAACGGTTGCGAAAATTAAGGTTACACTGTGGTTCCATTGGCTCGATTTTGATATTTTAATTTTACATAAAGTAAATCAGTATGAGCTGATCTAATTAGTTCCAGTTTCACGATGTGTTTTTTAAGCAATCGTTTCACTACGAGATTTTACTTATTTGGTCAGTTTTCTAACAACAAACTGATATACGAAATTAAATCAAGTTATGGGAATGGGTATGACCTCACTCAAAACTGATCCATCGTACTTTTACGCAACCATTTGGACAAAACCATTCTGTACACATTTGTAATCTGTCCTTTAAATTCCTGGACTCAACTGTTTATAATGGAATATCCTGACCATAGCGTAAATCTTACTACAGAGAATATTTAACTCATGTGACGTTTCCTTTCACGCTCTTCGTGATGCGGTCGATGTGATAGAGAGATGTTTGACGAAAAGTGATATACACCAGGTAGAATTACAATAATTGCTGACTTTAATTTTTCATTTCGTTTTAGTGAAAAACTGTGAAATTTAAATGTGTTTTACACTTTTTCATTGTCTGTATACATTTGTGTTGTATTCAACGCAATAATTTTAACACACAATTTCAATTCAATTCAATTTATAACATCATCTTTATTAACTTTTCGTTTATATATATTTACATTGTTTGAGATCTTATACTTAAATATTACAACAAATGAGATCTTTATTTTTTAAATGACCCTGTAGAATTGTATAATTTAATTTATGAAGGGAAGGGGAAATACCGTTGTTGTTAGTTTGTTGGTTGTTTTGAAACATTGCCTCTAACTGGTATTATTGAAGCAATTCTATTCAACATTCTCCGTCAAAATGTCCAAATGTCATACATTTGCTGAGAGAACTGTTAAGTCTACTATAATTATTAGTCTATGGTCCTGACGGTGTGTTCGGATATCTCAGTATAATGTTTTATGGCAAGTTGCCCTACTGAGTCTCAGAAAGCCAATACGGAGTATTTCTCAAGTTATTTACACGATTTACTTTGGACCTAATGGTTTAGTACTTGGCATGTAGCCGATGATGCTTAGGTCAAGTTCCAAATGAAATATCGGAATTAATTTTGTCGTCTTTGTAGTTTATAAAACGTTACAGCTGTTCTGTGACTACAACATATAAAAATGCTTAAAATTACAAAAATAAAATGATATAACTAAATTACGTGTTTTGCTCATGTTAACATGTTATTATTACAATTAATATAAAGAAAATGAAATCAAACTATTCAACTGACTAATAAAAGGATACATGAAATTGTGTGTGTGTGCAGTTCACTCAAGATAACTTTTTCTAATCTATAATTGTTTATATTAGTTGGGCAACTCTATAAACCACAAATGTCAGTGACGTCTTTGGTAAGCGAACGCAAACGCGAAGTGATGTATAAACTGTAATTTTTTGACTTTGGCGTTCGAGTTAGCTTTTGCGTTTACGTTCACTTTGGGGAGTTTTAGAATACTACCCTTAAAGTCAGTTTTTCAATTCGCCTATCGCTCACTCTCTTTCACATTCTGTCCTGTATCAAATTTGCAGCTAGGAGGTCGATCAGCTGTGTCATCGAAACCCCCGGTGGGGATACATTTAATTGGAAATCAGCTGTGTTTTTTTGCCAGAGTTCCCCAAATATTTTTTATTAAGTTCTACAGTAAAATGTTTCAAAATCACAATTAGCTACCAGGAATATTGTGTGATTTGACCCCGTAAATTAAATACTAATCGCGTGTAATTCCTTTTCAATGTTCCTTCTTATTTTTTTTACGATTTTAAACTCATAAATTGGCCAAAGTCTATTTATGAAGGTAGATACATATGTACATACATAATGTATGTCAGTCATACTACCTATAACGTGAGAACGATATCTTATCTGTTCAATATACGACGAGTATGTACAAACACCTTGAGCATGTGGAGTTAAGACGACGTATAGATATAACTTGCTTACTTCGACAACTCAATACTTTTTTTTATTGGAACTTTTCTTTTGAAATTCCTATAGTATACGAAAGGTGTTTATTTGTTAATAATGTGTGGTGGCAAGAGGCTTCTTATCGCATTTTCGTCGGTTGGCTGGTCACCCAATGATTAGCAACAACGATCAAGTTAAAATATTGAAAGGTACTCGAACTGTTTTTTTTTAAATTTGGGTTTGTATCCAAGTTGATAGGGTCTTAGATTATACATATATGTCTACATAGTGCATATATAGTGCCTTATCATTTAAAAAAAATACATCTCATTTTACAGGGTGGTCCAAATATAAGTATATTTCTAAATTTAAAAAAAGAACTAAACTTAATTCATTTTGGTATATTATGGCTTTATTATAAATAATAAATATTGTCATTATTTATAAAACACGATTTCATTCATGTGACTGCCGCGACTGGCTACGCAGTAGCTGATCCTGTCAATACAATTTCCCAAGACGTTGTTGGTGGTTTCTGGTCAATCGTACGAATGGTTAGGACGATATTAGCTTGGTGGGTGTGCATCGTTTCTGGATTATTCGCATACCATCGGCCTTTGACGGCACCCCATAAGAAAAAAATTCTAAACGGGTCAAATCCCAGCTCCGCGGTGGCCAATTGGCATCGCCAACACAGCTGATGAAACCGATTGTTTGTTTGATCAGCTGTGTGACATGGTGCGTCATCCTGCTGAAACCAAAGCCTATCCAAGTTCATATCTTCCATTTCAGCCCATAAAAAGTCCGCAATCATGGCTCTGTAGCGCTCACCGTTAACTTAAATTGTGTTTCCCGCAGCATTTATGAAAAAATGGTCCAATGATACCACCACTCCAAAATCCACACCGAACAGTCACTCCCTGTGGATGCATTGGCTTCGCGACAGTGGCGTTCGGGTTTTCCGATCCCCAGATGCGGCAATTTTGTTTGTTGAAATAGCCGCCGAGATGAAAATACGAGTACGTGAAATGAAATTTGGTGATGTATCTCATTTTGTCAATTCGATTCCGAATTTCTGTTCGAGTAATATAATTCTCGATAGAATGAGATATCTTCACTAAATTGTGAATAAAATCGAAACGTGTCCATCGATTTTTTATGACCCATGTCCATGTCATCATTCTTTTTTAATAAACTATTGTAAATCAAGTTATGACACGAGAGAGAAATGCGTTTGAGTGAATCGCATCGAGTTGTTTGGTTTAAATTTTAAAAATTTTCGCAGAAGAGAACCACAAAAGTAGAAGCGATTCACTCAACCGCATTTCTCTCTCGCGTCATAACTTGCTTATTTCATACGTTTTACATATTTTATGTAATTTTATTTAAACATGATTGGAATTTCTATATGTAGTTAGATACAATAACATCATCAGAAGACTGCTCATGTACTAAAACATTCAACGAAGAGAGTAAGAGAGAGAGAGAGAGAGCAGAGAAACGTTTCTTTGTTGGCATTCCACTCCATGAGTAAATTTTCTTCTATATTTATAATTCCATACTCTTTGCATTTCAACCGCAGAGTTGTATGCGCACTTTCAGTATGAGACTGTGTGAAATTGAAGCGGAAAAGTAAAGGAAACTTTACACTGAACATGTACGTTAATGACAATACATACAAACATGATTAATATAATAGGTAGTGTTATAAGGACAGTTGATATTGCTTTCTTTCTTTATTATATAAATACTAACAAAATTCAAAATAAATTCCAAATAAAAATGTCCGTAATCAGATAAAAAATTATTTCTACAACTAATGTATTAGAAAAAATGGCTGAAAGAAAGAATTGAATAATACTAATGCATACAAATCATCATACAATCACCTGTTATAATTCTATAATGGCATCATGAAATACAAAAATGTCAAAACTAAATCGAGTAATAATGCAAGTAAATACATTTTTGCCGTAGAATGATAATCGCGACATTATCATGATAAAAGAGTGCATGCAAGCGTGCTATTAAGTTTTAACCTAATTTTAAAATGGTGTATAATTTGATGCAACACTGCTAAGTACCAACAAAATTTTACCATAATAAAAACAAAAACAATCAACTGTTTGACAGACGGAAACCGATAGACAATTTTCCAACGCATTGCCGCCACCAACAATTTTTGTAAGCTCACGCCGACGACGGTATGAATGGTTCTCGTGGGTTTAAAAAGTGAGCCCGATTTGACCGATTGATCCAATTTTAAAGGTTCAGTTATTTTAAAACATCCCAACTTGTACGATACTGGCAAAACCGAGAGCCGACAATTTAATTTTTCTGATGTGTCGCCGTCTTCGGTAATTTGGTCTCGGCACGGAGTTAGCCTAAGCACAAAGTTACCACCTGAAATATCAATTTGATCTCAAATTGGGTAATGTAAATGGCAAAGAGTAGAGAACAAGGTAATCGCTAACCTGGCCGCAATAGATATGCCCACCCGTCTTCACCAGAATTTTCCACATGAAGTCTGAATTTTTTCACTATGGATACACCCACGCTGAAATTGAATCTGAAAAAAGTGGGGACTGGGTTGGATACCGGGGCTTCCAGTCTACTTATACTATCCCCACGATCGATGCCACCTCCGCCGGTTTTTAGATATGTCCACTCATCCTCTCCAGAATTTTCCATATGAAAACTGAATTTTTTCACTACAGATACGCCCACTCTGAAATCGAATCTGAAAAACGTGGGGACAGGGTTGGATACCGGGGCTCCCATACTACTTATGGTATCCCCATGATAGATGCCACCCCTGCCGTTTTTCAGATATGCTCACTCGTCCTCTCCAGAATTTTCCACATGAAATCTGAATTTTCTCCCTACGGATATGCCCACTCTGAAAACGAATCTGAAAAAAGTGGGGACAGGGTTGGATACCGGGGCTCCCAGAGTACTTATGGTATCCCCATGATTGCTGCCACCCCCGCCGTTTTTCCGATATGCCCACTCGTCCTCTCCAGAATTTTCCATATGAAATCTGAATTTTTTCCCTACGGATACTCGGTGGTGCAATGGTTAGTGTGCGCGGCTCTTGTACATGAGATCCTGGGTTCGAACCCGGCTCTGACCACCTTCAAATTTTCTTTCGGCGGCGGTCACCTGGCATAGTGACGGCGACACTATCGAGTATCTAGCCATGAAAAAGCTTCTCAAAATACCGTTCGGAATCGGTGTAAAACTGTAGGTCCCAATCAGTGAGTGAAAACTGGAAAGCGCACAGCTCAGTGATTGTGAGAAGTTCTCCCCAGTCCCTTTATGGGATGTAATGGGAAACTATTTATTTATTTTTTATACTCCCACTTTGAAATCGAATCTGAAAAAAGCGGGAATATGGTTGGATACTGGGGCTCCCATACTACTTATGGTATCCCCATGATCGATGCCACCCCTGTCGTTTTACTGATATGACCACTTATCCTCTCCAGAATTCTCCATATGAAAACTGAATTTTTGCACTACGGATACGCCCACTCTGAAATCGAATCTGTAAAAGTAGGGACAGGGTTGGATACCGGGGCTCCCATACTACTTATGGTATCCAAATGGTTGATGCCACCCCTGTCGGTTTTCAGATATGCCCACTCGCCCTCTCCAGAATTGCCCACATGAAATCTGAATTTTTCACTATGGATACGCCCACTCTGAAATCGAGTCTGAAAAAAGTGGAGACATGGTTGGATACCGGGGCTCCCAGAGTAGTTATGGTATCCCCATGATTGATGCCAACCCTGTCGGTTTTCAGATATACCCACTCGTCCTCTACAGAATTGTTCACATGAAATCTGAATTTTTCACTATGGATACGCACTCTCTGAAATCGAATCTGAAAAAAGTGGGGATAAAATTAGATACCGGGGCTCCCAGACTACTTATGGTATCCCCATGATCGATGCCACGCCTGTCGTTTTTCAGATATGCCCACTCGTCTTCTCCAGTATTTTCCACATGAAATCTGAAATTTTCACTATGGATACGCCCACGCTGAAATCGAATCTGAAAAAGTGGGGAGAGGGTTGGATACCCTGGCTCCCTGAATACTTATGATATCCCCATGATTGATGCCACCCCCGCCGTTTTCCGGATATGCCCACTCAACCACTCCAATATTCACAGCCTTGTGACAATGTCCTAGAATAAAGAATCGTCTGGGTTGCACCATTTCTGGATAGATCAGGGGTTTTGCCATGTCATGTGCAAATTTTGTTGCGGTTGCTGCAATATTTTCCGGGAAAAGCTAAATTTTCTCAGCAGGTTACAAATTAATTTGTTCCTAACCATTCACAATAAGCAAAATGGTTGGTGTCTTTGCTAGTTATAAACGTTTATAACTTCACTTATGGCCAGTTTTTAAGTGGGTAGTTAACTATCGGATTACTTAATCTTAATTCTAAGTTACTTATGGCCAGTTTTTCAGTCTGTGGTGATATTCGTTTCTTAGTTAAATTGTGGTTAAATATCGAATTGTGTTTTTTAGTCATTGTTTAACTATGATTTAACCACCCAATGTAGGTTGGTTAACTTATAGTGAGAACCATATTATTTTGACAATCATATTACTGAGTGTCAAAGGGAGAAATGAAGATTGTATAAAATACATGTTTCAGATTTGCGTATTTGTACACATACGTTGAGTCTAGATCGTTAAATTGTTGCGCCTATATAGTTTTTTACACATTTTTGTTAAAATGGCTTCGATTTTATGCATCTATTTCTTATTTTACATAATTCCATTTTGTTTGTTCCCCTTTGTTGTTTTGGTATTTATCCCAAAACACACGTTTTTCCAATAAGAATACAAGGGTTGCCATATTAGTTGACAATATGGCGACTTACATTAACTCACCACTGAAAAACAAAATGCAAAGTTAACCTCTAATTAACTTAGAATTAAGATTAAGTAATCTATTTCAGTAGGTCAACAGATTTTAAGATTGCTAATATTTATAATACTGCAAATACCAACAATATTCACATAAAATGTGTAAAAAACCTATCTTATTTTGGGGTTCAATGTCCAATAAATTTCCCCATCTATATTAAAATAATTGTCTTCAAAACACCTGCCATTTGGCGGTTTGTATTGATTGTAATGTATTGGTTCTTTTGTTTATTATTGTCAACATCAACTGAAGTCTATAATTTTTAAATATAATTATAATAGTTTTGCAACGCATTATTTATTATTTATTTATTAATTTTATTATTGTAAATAAGAATTTCAGTGCGTAAACAGTATAATTTTGAATTATTTAAAAAAAAAAGTTTGAGCTCTATCAGCTGAATGCATTCCAGCCAAAATTGGCAACTACTTATAAGCAATTAAATGCAAAATACTTCCATCTGCCTATCCTCGATCGAAATTTTTCTTTAATTTTGTAATTTCTTCAACTAACGCGAAGAACTGTGGCGTGTTCAATTTGACAGCTGAAGTGATCAAAACCGTTGCGCTGCGTTTTATAAACTACAGATTAAATACCGTAACTCAACGCAGGTAGTCGCCGAACAGCTGTAACGTTTTATAAACTACCAAAACGACAAAAGTAACGCGAAGTGACTGATTCACGACTTATAGAATACAACCCTTACTTTCAATTCAATGTCAACGCCAATTCTAGTTACAAAATACCAAATTTGTGTCGAGTCGTCGTTAGTGAGCGATAACGACTACACATTTTCCACTGTCATCACAAGACGACGTCGTTTTATGTAGACGACGACCACGGTAAAAAGGGTGATTATCTGCAGTTTGGCAGACACCGTACCCCGTTAGAATCGTAAATAACGAAAACTTTGAAATTTATTTTTACAAAATTTTAATTATTTAAGAGTTTTTACTTAAAGAGTTGAAATGAAACCAAACATTAAAAAATTCATTCGCAATTATTGTAGTAATATTTAATAAACCTTTTGCAGTTACGTGTACATAAATATTTTCTAAATATTTATAAAATTTATTTACAAATAAACATTCAATGCTTATAAATAATGTTGTTTTTGATTTATATATAATACAGAGAAACATAGAATGTAAATATACAAAAGTTTTTAATTGTGTTTGTTTTTTGTTTAATAAATTTAATAATTATAATATCACAAAAAAGAGGAATTAATACATAACAGTTTTGTTTAATTTTTGCAAAAAACAATTAAAGATTTTAATAAATAAATATAGATACATACATACATATATACCTATATGTATGTATATAGTACACAGAGTATAATTTGCAAAATTACATAAAGCTGCAGTTGTTTTTTCTTTTTCTACATAAACATAATACATAGCATACGAGAAACAAATTAAATTGATTTAAATTTAAAAATATTTTGTAATGACTATAAAGATTCTCCAGCTGGAAATGAGTTATTTTGAATAGTTTTTTCTGCGTTTTTTGTTTCGTCTTCAAAACTTAAAGGCACTCTTGGATTGTTCTGGAACAGTGTACATACATAGGGAGACATTGCTCCTTGTGCAGCTCAATTAGTTATAAGTTGTTGGATTACTTATTTTGGCTGCATAGACGTTGGCAACCTTGTAGATAAATTCGTATTGTTCCTTTGTTAAGACAGCACTGGCCCTTCCCCGTCTCACGTAGTACACTATATGTGGTATATCAACGGTACGTTTTGGAGTTTCCAAACTTCGAATGGCTACGTCACAAGCAATTATAGTACCCGTTCGACCAGTACCTGGAGAGCAGTGAATAGTTAAGGGACTAAAAGTATAAAGAGAAATGAACATATAAACATAAAGACATAAAGCAAACGTTCACAAACAAATATAATGTTTACAAAATTTGTAATTGGCTACGAATTTCATAATCCTGAAAAACTGACGCTTATTGAAATGAGAAGAATCTCATTTCTCGCCTCAGTGTTTCTCACAATTCAATTATCGTTTGTGAGAAACAACTGCTGCTGCTAGAAATGCGACGACGTTGACCGTGTAGTTACTCAACAATAATTTACGATTTTTTTAAAAACGTTCGACTATTAATGGTATAGATTTTTAAAAATATGTGGGTTTGAAATATAATGCTTTAATAAACTATAATTGTATCAAGAATAGTAAAAAATTAAATAGTAGTTTCTAGAACACGTGTTCGATAAAGCAGACTTTGCTAGTACTGCTAACTACTAAACCAATGCAGATATACGTAAATGCCCAGTAAACACTTGTTTCCGACGTGTCGGACGTCTGTAAGTTCTCTTAACTTATATCAGACAATTAGCCGAAATATCTGAAATTCCTTCATTCATTTAAACGAGTTTTTTGTACATTCTCTGCCAGCCGGTTCTGAAATTCCATACGAAAATCATGCGGCGTTTCTGTAGATTCTCTGAAGGGAATATTTTATTCTATTTGATTTTGTTTTCATTCCGTAATCATGCGCCAGTAAGGGAATTCTCCGAAAATGTTTTTATTGTGAAGTTTCGGTGAATTGAATTGTTGTTTTTGTTTTGTCTCCATCATTTTGTTTGTTGCCTTCAGTTATTTCAGTCGCGGTCGTCAAATAAAAATAATAATTAATTTGGCATATGTATGTGTGTAAATGATCCGAAAAGTCGGAACTTTCTCGCATGTTTGCTCAGATGTCTCTCCGAACCATTATCGGTTGTTTTTCCAGATTTCTCTCCGAAATTAGTACGAGAAATCGGACAAAGGTTCAGAAAATTATCGGATAATGTTTAATTAAACTTAAAGCCGACTTCGTTCAGCTACGTCAAAAAATCCTTCAGAATTTCCCTCAGAATTCTCACAGAAATCTCTCCGATAACTCTGCACACTCTTCCGAATTTCCTCCGACAAAACTTTCCGAATTCTTGTCAACCGCCCATACGATCGGCATCAGACTCCGCAACTTGTGCAGAGTGACTTCTGACCAAATTCGGAACAAATTGTTTACTGGGTGGTTTCCTAGGTATGTATAAGTATGCGTGAATAAAAAAAAATTTGGAAAAAATACACAGGTTCCGCAACGATTTGCTACAATAAAATTACTATAACCTTGTTGTTTTCCCATGAAATATATTTCATGGAGGGATTTGGATATATTTTTAGTTATTCGTCTCCGAAGTTGAGAAGAGTTTTCAATGCTTTCTGAGCTGCATAAAGTAATCTAAGATTACGTTATTTAAAACCTTTGGACAAGTTTTTTATCTATGGTCTAAATCATAGATAAAGGAAATAACTAGATATCGCACACTCCTGTTGAATGGGATATTTTTGTTGAATGGGATATTTTCTAGATGGAGCTGAAAGCAATAATTATAACGTTTGACTCCAAAAAAACATACCTTGCGAGATGTATTTAGAACAGGTGATAGCAGTAGGTGTTGTACGGAACATCAAGACGCATTTTGTTTTTGTTTGGTGGGTCGATGCTGTAAAAGTCAACACAAACGAATACCAACAATAACAGTACACCAAAACAGCACATCCCAAAATACATTTGAATTTGAAAGTGGGGAACACAACGACATGAAAAAAATAAATTAGTTGTTCGAATAGCACAACCTGAAAAATGATTCTATTTTTGTATTGAAAAAATGTCCCACACTGTTGAATAAACGTCAGTGAATGTTATAAGAAACGTCAATGAGAGTTACAAAACGACAGCACAGCACTTAGTGGCAGTACTTGACAACGCCTGTGCGATATCTTCTTATTTCCTTTATCTATGGATAAATTAAAAACCACCATGGTGACCTGTAGTTAGAACGGCCGAAAGGGGGTTTTCGATCAACAATATACAGTGACAGGCTTTTTGGATATAGAGGGCGCTGCTACCAATGTCAAAACAGAAAGAATCCATATCAGATCTGAATGTCAAGAGAAGAATTGTGAATTGGATAGACTCAATGCTATGGACCAGACATATAAGTGCTCAGTGGGATAGATATCGGTCATTAGGTCAATCTCTGGGGGTACACCCCAGGTTAGGATAATATCACCACTACTGTGGCTAGTGGTTATAAATACTCTACGGGTGAACATGGATAATAGAACGGTAAGAGTAGTCGCATATGCGGATGATGTAGTACCTTTATATCCATGGTAAGTGAAGTCATGGAGAATATCTTGCTGGAGATCAGCACCTGGGCCACAGGTTGTGGTCTAAGTATGTATAAATCCAGATAAAACTGATCTGCTATTATTCACGAATAGAGCTATTCCACAATATCGGCTATCCTCCCCCTCAATGGTAAGCAACTGGATTTGCTGGACGCGGCGAAGTATATGCGTGTAATTCTGGATCCGAAAATCAGCTAGCTACTTAACATTGAATACAGGGTTCAGAAGGCGCACGTTGCCTTTTACCAAAGAGAAGTAGACTCTCTTTACGTTCTCTCGATGACGACGAGGTAGTAGGCCATTTCATCGAGTTCGAGTTGCTTTTGTATTTTACTCTTTGGTTGGACATAGAACGGACAGAAGTAAAAGGGAATGCGTATTTTCGTTCGAAACAACCAACATAAAATATAATTTAGCTGTCATTAGTATGAATCAAACACTATTTTTAAACTTAGCTTGCTTCATGGTTTGCTTCTGGTTGCTTATCGCTCTCTCGCCTCTGTTTCTCTTATTTTCTCTGTTTTCTATCATTTTCCTACTACACAGTCGATCAGCTGTGAAATGAACACCGCCTGCTTCTACGATTGCAAGAAAACATTTGGTTTAAACCCAAGAATTGTATTATGCATGTACACAACGGTGGTTTGACGTTTTCTGATCTATGGAGTATCCGAATGGTGGCCGGCTATGGAGAAAGATAGAAAACTGTCAACCAACAGACCTCTGCTGCTACAATGCTGAATATACTTCCAATTTAACAATATGCGAAGAGTGTAGCGACCACAAGTTCTCTGCGACATAGAGAGTAGAAATTTTGGACCCAACGAAACATGGGCGCAGTAGTTTTCTGTGCATTTTGCCCAGTAGGGTTATATTTGAAACAACGGACCATGCTAGTCCAAAGTTAAACTTCCGGAAAAACTTCAAAACAATCATACTGCATAGAGAAGCGTGGAATAACCCACTCACCGTCGTTGCCAGATGTTGGCATAGACATTTTTAGGAATGGACTTAAGATGGGAAGTGGTGTGGGAGCTGGCGTCTTCCCAACCTCAGTTGGTATAACAGTATCAATCGGTCTCCCTGTTTTTGGCAGTATCTTCCAAGGCAGTATCTTCCAAGTGGCAATATCTGAGGCGTGTCGTCAGTTACCAAATTTATTTGTATTCTCTTTTCAGGGAAAAGTGGCTATTCAATCCGGCATCACTGATACTTGGGTGAACTTCCATGTAAGGAACTCACAGTCACTCTAAGCTTACCAAAGTTATGTTTAAGGCCTAACGAAAAAGTTTTTAATTTTGCCACAAAAACATTTCATTTGCTACCAATACCCAGCGTTGCCCGAAAAAGTTAGTGGCTACAGCCATACCACGTTTCTCATAAAAGGAACAATTTCATGTACCGCAAATCAACTTTGGAATAGTCACCTCCAGAAACATATAATATAAATAAATCTACAAATCTCTTCAGTATAATATTGTCTTTTATTTGTACTTACCCCTGATTTCTAGCAGTCTTTTTAATAGGCACCATCGATATATTGCCATTTATTTCACCATTACTACCACCGTTGGCGCTAACATTTCCCCCTTTTGGTGATGATGAACCATTTACCGCGGCGGACACAGTACCTTCTTCGGCCGATTTTAAAGTGGCAGTCGAATTCTTTTCTTTATCTTCATTAGCCTGTTCAATGGCATAACTAATGAGAGAAGAACGAGCCTCCAACAGCATTGCTATTATGGGTGCTTCCTCCGCGGGAACACCTGTCTCCGGCCATTTGTACCAATAGTGGGTTAATTCACGCGTTACATTTTCCCCATTGTGTTTAAGTAGTATCGTCGAAATGGCATATTTATCTTTGACCTCACGATTTTGTAATGTTATTTGAAAATCACCAAAAGTCGAATGATTATCCAATGTCACAGAGGGTGGTAAATACTCGGCGCATTTTTCGACACCATTCTCAATGAGATCGGTTGCTTGGATAATGACACGCGATTGCTGTTCCCAAATCATGCGCCAGAAATCTTCAACTGTGGAGTCTAGTGGTGCCTGACAGGCTATATAATAGTTCGGAGTATCTTTGGGACCCTGAAATAGTGAAGATAATTTCGATTTAAATAAAAATATAACATACTTAGGTGTAATGAATATTTGTAAGTGTTATATGGTGGAATTAATTAATTTTAAAAAACACTTGATAATATTAAATGGAACTATTCAATACTAATATTTAGTGTAGTTTTTATTTTCAGGCTTTTTGAACGAATTACAAACTTGATTTACAACCTTGATGCCTTTTACTCGCATGTATCACCGGATTGTATTAATATTTGTCTAACATCGTATAACAGCAATGATCACTCTGAATGAGTAAACTTAATATTAATTGTTAAGTTGACTAATTCAATACCTGTTTTAATTACAAATTTGGTGAGAATTTAAGATTATATTTTAAGAATATTGAAATTAATAAATTTGTATACACATACATACATACTTATATCCAAATCGAGTCACTTAGTCATGACATCAAGAATACGCAATTTTTTTTAAAGAAAACAAAAGTTACTGCACCCATTAAAACACACAATATGATATACAGACAATAAAATACATACATTTCTATACAATACTTTTATATCTGATAATTATTCACATTTTACATATAAAATGAATAATCGGTCAAGGGTAATTTATTTTTTTTAATTAAAGAAATACATATGCATATGTAGACATACTTATGTATAATTGAAAAAAAAACATAGAGAAGCAAAAAGGACCTTTCATTTTGAATTGTGTAGAAACATTTGTGCAAACATTCGGAAGTGAATTTCTCACTCCCTTTTTAAAAATAGTGACGATTTCGTCACTTATTTTTGGATACATTTTCGAAGTAATCAACTTTGGAAAAACAAAATATATTGTTATCGAAGTCACAACTTCCGATCGTATACTTTACTTATTCGACATTTGCTAAAATTTACCGTACTAATATGATATTCGAAAAAAAATCGGGCCTGTAAATAGTTACTCTTTGGATGTATCGCCATGGATACTTTTACAGAGCAACTAAATAGTTACTCGTTAGATGTATCTCACATGTGACAGACTTCTTCCCGACGGGAGATGCTTTTTCGATAATCATCTACTTGTAGTAACTTTTTTGTGACTTCGACGATAGAAAATGTTGGCTGGGCTGTCTACCCGACGACTAGGCTAGAACTAAGAATACCACAATTTCATCATTACTTGCATCACTTTAAACTTCGGCGTCTATTATAAGTATAGTGAGCTGGGTCTAAGACGTAGCACAAAAGGTCTACCAGGCGATTGCAGCGGTTTTCAGGCAGAAGTTATACCAATTGAAATGTAATCACCACCTTCTTATGAAATTTTCGTTCACATAAGAGAGTACGTGTACAAAAAATAACGAAAATTTTACTCACTTTTCATTCGCTTTGCGGAAAATTCGTAAGCAAACTCTATTGCAGGATTGTTATTCTAAAGCTATTTCGTACGAAAACAATTGCTTAATAACACTGTACTACACAAAAAACATGCAGGAGTTCTCATATACACAGAAAAAAAATAATTTTTCAATTCAATTAAAAAATTCGAAAATTCAAACAAAATATTAATTGAAAATCCTGTGATAAAAATATTTATTATTGGAAAAATATTATTTTTCAATCGGTGCAAAAATTCACCCATCTACGGAAATAGCTATACGTTATTTATCAAAAATATTTTCGTTTTTAGTAGATGAAGAATTTGAATATTAACAAACTAAATTGTATCTCCGTTTTCGTTTTGTCTTCGATCCGAAGTATTTTTAGAAATGTTGTTTATTTAAAAAAAATGAAACAGCCGCGGTAGGATTCGAACTCACATCCACAGGAAGATCGTTTCGATGTTTGGACACAGCGTCGTTTCGGGCAGCGTCTAGCCCGTTAGGCCACCGACTGCCTGTACGATACAAACTTATCTCTAACTGAAGTTGTGTGGTTGTTCGTATCGTTTTTACTTCGTTAAATATTGGGATATTCTTATGAATTTTTTTGTTGGTACCATTTATCGATTTTCATTTCAATACTTCAGTAATTTCTCAGTATATCAATGAAAAATGTAATTGATTTTACAGTCGTCTTTTTTTTCTGTGTACCAATTCTGTTTTGTTGGAGTTCATAGAGTACGGAAATACTTATAGTTTTTCTCAATCACTTCGTTTATTATTTTTTTTTATTAGCAAAGGTAGTGAAATAACGGTATCTGAAAGCGTCAACTTCAAAAAATTATACGTTTCTTGTTTAGAAACTGATTTTCATAGTTCTTGTTTTGTTTGAAAGGTATAAGTTTTATCTTTTAAACAAATAATTGGTTTTGACAATCGGCTCCAAATTATGCTGAGTTAAATTCTCTATATAGAACCGGTGCAAGTATCCAATTGGCAGATTTCCTCGAAAGTTATAAGGCTGACATTACCGCTATCCAGGAAATGCGAAGGACAGGCTATGGCTGCACAAGAAAAAAAATTGCGACATATACTACAGTTACCATGAGAAAAAAACAGGAATTTGGTTGTGGATTTGTAGTCGGCAAAAGATCGCGACATCTAGCCTCTAGGTTCAATCCTTTGAGTGAACGTATAGCCACAATCCGCATAAAAGCGAAACGAAACATTTTTATATTTCCCTAATTTGTGTGAATGTCCCGACAGAAGAGAAAGATGATGATTCGAAAGACATATTCTATGAGGTCCTAGAGTAACCGTATGACCGCTGCCCTGGCCATGACATTAAGATTGTACTATGCCAAAGTAGGAAGGGAGAATGTGTTTAATCCAACTATTGGCAATTTCCGCCTACATGCTGACTGTGCCGACAACGGTATGAGACTGATGACTTTGCCGCGGCAAAAACATGGTCGTTAGTGGTACAAGATTTCAGCATAAAGACATCCGCAAGACTACTTGGGTATCCCCTGATCAAAGAACGAAGAACCAAATTGATCACATGGTAATTGATGGAAGGCACTCATCTAGTGTAATGGACGTACAAGTGATCAGAGGAGGTAACATCGATTCTGATCACTACCTGGTAGCAGCAAAGGTTCGCACAAGATTAAGTAAAGCGAAAATCGTACGAAATCAGATGCAGAAAAAGGTAGACATCGGAAAGTTTACCAGAGGTGAACACACACTACTCAAGGAAGCTCTCCCAGTGGAAACCCATGTCCGATTCTATAAAAACTGCCGCAACAACCGAACTCGGTTTTGAGAAACCGCTTCGCAACAAACCATGGTACGATGAAGAGTGTCGCAGAGCAAATGATGAAAAGAACGCTGCACGTATGGCAATGCTGCAGTCAATAGCAACGCGAGATGCGACTGAGCGGTATAGGAGAAATTGAGAGGGGGTAAACCGTCTCTATAAGCGTAAGAGACGACAGTAGAGAACGAAGCTCAAAAATTCTACCAAAAAGTCAAAAACGGAACTAATGGACGTGGTTCAGGGCCCCCATTCTGTAGAGACAAGTACGGAAATCTAATCGCATATCTGCAGAACATGTTGGGAATATGGAGAGATCATTTCTCCCCGCTACTGGTACCTGAGATATCACTCCTAACCAAGACAAGGTCAGAACGGATTAAGAACATTCTAAGAATCTGGGTCCGATGTCAAAAAGCTTTTTCGTGTTTTCGAAAATAAGAGTGAGTTTTACACTCGTATGTTAATGTGTTAATAGTTACTTCCCTTAAAATATGACATCTTATGTTAAGTTAACAGTCGTCTGTTCTGTAACATTTCGTTATTTGCTATTTGGTGGCATAACACACTGTGCAATATTTTTTTCTTTTTTTGATTCATAATAATATTTAATAAATAAATACCATAACGTGTGTACAGATAGATCTACATATGTATGTAAGTATGTATGTATGTATGTAGATTTGTGCTCCTCTCAAAAACACTTTGAAATCATTAAATTCTTATCTTTGCCTCCTCTATTCATAACATTGTTTCTCATTCGTTTATTTTCATTTTAAGTTTGAAATGGAAATGTTGCCTGCGCGTTGTTTGTTATACTCGCGTAGTCGCATACAAGTTTAAGCTCGTTAGTCTTGACGAATGTAATCCACTTTTTTTTCTCTATATAGTATTTGTCTAAATCCGTACACCAAACCACAATTATTATATTGTAGTACATTTGAGTTACTCAGAGGCCAATTGATCTAACTTCGCAAAACAAAAAGTTTAAAAAACTGGAAAAGAAGTTTGCGTATCTAAGTACTCATTGTGACGATAATAAATAAGGAGGGTTTAAATATGACAAGATAAAGATGTTTTAGTTGTAAAGTAATAATATTAAAATCTCAAACTTTTTCAAATGTGGAGTTAGATCAATTGGCATCAGAGTAGCTCATATGTATGAATAGAAAACATATGTGTAGATGTATGTATGTAATCATTTTCTATACAAAGGTTAAAATCATTTTGAACTAGAAATGCACTGTGATCTCCTCCAGCAACGCACAAAGCGTATCTTTTTTGTTTGTTTTTTTTTCTTCTCCTAAGCCAACTATGTAGTACTATTGTCTGTCTGTGATGTATTCGTTTGAGCTTTCTTTTGTACCGAAACACAACAAAGATCAAAACAATAACGAACAAGATTATGTGATTACATGAGCCAAGTAAAATACTATGGTAGAGATTCATTGGGCATAACGCCCGCTCGCGGTATTGCGTAGGCGGCATCGAAGATGGAGTGATGATGATCATCATGTTACAAACAGATTTGATAGTTACTTTTTAAGGTAGTCGTGTTAGTGACATGATCTTATACTTACTGTGACGTAATTGGCATTGATATATTCCGTTTTATAATCATCGTTGTGTCGCTGCAGAACGACCCTTGATTCAGGAAGTGGTAGGACATTGGCGTATCTGTAACACAAAAGATTAATTTTTTAAAATTTGTCTACTTATAAGCAAACATGATGTTGTGTTATTAATTCTAAACCAGTTTTCCAACAAGTAACACAGAGTTTTATTTGACCGCTTTGTCTGATGGATAATGCCGAAATAATAGTCGTGTTTTGGTTACAAGCAAGCGATTATAGCTTGCTAAGTGACAAAGAAAACGGTTATTTAGCGATAAGTAATTTTATTCAAAAATATGACAAAGCGTTGAAATCGGTAAAATATGTCAAAAAAATATTTGTTTAGACTTAGCGAAAATGATTCGCGTCGCTAAGTTCTCGCTAAGTCTTCACTAAGTGCTTCATACAAAACAAGCGAATGTATAAGCAAGCGATGTAACCAAAACACGCCTAATAGAAAACCAGACCACACATGAGCATTACTCGGTGGTACCGTCTTAAACATACCCTCCCCTAAGTCATCCATTTAATCCGAGTTTCATTTAACATTTTTGTTAAAAAATTTGGAGGAAAATTTAAATGTAAGTAAAAGGACATTTTTTTCCAGCGAACGGTACCATAACGAGCTTGGCAAAATAGCCAATTTTCAAAAGCAGATAACATGTTAACAAACTTCAGTGATAAGGTTGTGGTTTACGGGTGTTTTCATGTCGACCTGCCATCCTGCCGTCCTACTTTTGTGCGGGAGGTATTACGAAATGGGTGTGGCAAAACTGTAAAGTTTTTATACAACTGTGACGTATTATTGCTAAATTGCAAATTTAAAGATGGTCGCTTTTGTTTTTCGAATGTTATTATGTCGACCAACCAGCCGGACCCCCAACTTTACGTAATACAGCATTCGCACTGGCATCGCTTTTCTTGATTTTCCCACTTTGTTGATTTTAAGCAGAAATCAGGAAAACTTGCTTGATTTCCCACACGTTTTGACAGAAGACAAATCGGGTATTTTTTCATATTTTTCTGAGAATCAGGAAGAAAATGCTTGATTTGCTTTATGCAACACTGTATTTACACTACATAAAGCAACTATTGTATAGAGAAGAAAATTTACTAATGGAGTGGAATGCCAACAAAGAAAACGAGTGAAGCGTGTCGTTTCTCTGCTCGGTCTCTTACTCTCTTCGTGGAATATTTCAATATACGAGCAGTTTTCTGATGATGTTATTCTTTCTAACTATAGAAATTCCAACCATATTTAAATAAAATTTCATAAAGTATGTAAAAAGTATGAAATAATCAAGTTCAAAGAAATGCGTTTGAGTGAATCGCGTCGACTTTTTTGGTTCTCTTCTACTAGGGTTGCCAAATTGCGGGGTTTTTTCTTCTGTACCTGTACATCCTTTTTGTACACTACGCACGAATAGTATGTTTGTTTACAACCATTTCAATCAAGGCGCATTGATGTGGTGGTACTACTGAAATAGCCGAGTTATTTACTTTTGTCATTTCTTAGGTATTTCTTGTTTCTCAAACATATTTTTTATACTTTTTGGTTTCTTTTATGTTTGGAATACATTTGTGCTCACTTTAATTGTGGAAAAACCCGAGACACAGCAAAATGCTTATTTTTGTAGGCTTGCTGTGTTTGTTGTCGAAGTAACACTACTTCGTCAATGCGCCTTGACTTTCACTCAAATCAGGAAAAATCCCAATGCGAACACTTCGGATTTTGTTAGGTCGGTTGTGTTTTATGGGAATTATCGTTTCATTTGCCAACCACCCGGTCAACTTAAGTATGGAATATTCAAAAATTGAGAGCGGCAAAAGTAAAAGAAAATTTCTCTCATCTGACGTTTCATTTCACACTTTTCGTTGTTTGGTCGGTGTGATAGAGAGATGTTTGACTTATAACAGGTGGAGTTACAGGAACTGTTGACTTAAAATTTTCATGTCGTTTGGGTGGAGAATTGTGAAAATTAAATATATTTTCAACTTTGTTGGTATCTTGTATTCTTAGTATACATTTGTGTTGCATTTAAGACAATTATTTTACTACACAAACACAAAATGATGTTGTTGTCTGTTTTATTATAACGCCTCTATCTACTATTATTAATTAAAGCAATTATTTTCAATATCCAACCTTCATATCACACCAGGCCTAATGTCATCAATTTGCTGAGAGAGATATTACCTCTAGGTATATGTTAACTCTATGTTTTAATTTATTCTCTCAATATTTTTAATGTTTTGGGTATGGTTGCAAGTGAACAGTGGATGGTGGAAGGCATGGGTTCAATAATACCAGATAGAGGTCCTCTATTAGAGGCAATAGTACACAACGTCCAACAAAGCAACAACAATCGCATTTCTTGATTTTGTGGCAAAATAGTTGTGTTAAATACATGAGAAACGATTTTGAAGAAAGGAACTGGAAAGGGCAACGACGTGAATCCCTTTTCTGCCCGAGCCTCTACTAAAAAAAAACAGGAATGTCGGGCCATTTGTGAAATATAATAAAAAGAACACAAGTAATTAATATATCTTGCATGAACTAGATTTGTATATAAGTATATTGTTTGTGTACCAACGCATAGTGATAACCAAGGCATAGTTGAAACCTTCTGAAAACAAAAACGTCAGAGACAACAAAGAAAGGGGAAGCGTAGATTTCATAAAAAAAAGTATGCATTCAGCAAGTAAATGTAAAAAGGGTAATTTTAAATACTTTAATTTTTTGTATTAATTATATATTTTAATTATAATAAATAAAGAAAGTAAGAATAATTCGTTTCTAAATATTATTATGTTTGGGAGAAAATACGCACATGTTTTCAAGTAAGTATATGGAGGTTTGGGGGAAACACGCGAATGCTTTCACGTAAGGTATATGGATGTTTGGGATGAAGCACGCATATGCTTCCACGTAAAAGCATACATATTTGTCAGTAAACATGTTAATGTTTGCACTTAAATACACCTGAGTTTGGGACTTGCAAACATCTAAATGTTTGATGTGTGTTCCAAACATAGTACATAGTGCCTGCAGAATATGTTTGGGAGAATATGTTACAGAGGCCGTGTAAACAAGATCTTAAGCTTATTGGAGTAAACTAAATGGTTTTCCGGTGGAGGCTAGCGCTTAATCTCATCCCATAGTATGACAATGGACTAATCAGTCTTAGTGACTCGTGCATCAACAGCCACCTACAACTAACCTAACCTATAACAAAATCGATGATTTGATTATTTATCGAGTTATTGGACGTTGAAATGAGGAAAATCGATAAGTTTTTCTCTAAAGAAATGCCACGATAAAAGCTTTATTTCGCAAAGCGAGAACAATTAAATAAACATTTTCAACAACTCCCTTAGTTATAGATTTATTGGATGTTGACATTTGAAAATTTTAAAATTAAACGTGTCATCTTGAATACTAAGCGAGTTATAAACGTACTCTTTTAGTCTTGCCGCCTCAATTTTAAGTGAACACAGATCGTAACGAACACACTTCGCGGTGTCTCGGATAAAATACTTTTCCCACCATTTGCGTATGTTATTTAGGTATTGATATACACACCGAAAAATCGAGATTTCCTGTCGTTGTTTGGATGCAAATATAACGTGTTTGAGGATTGTTGCAAATATAGTATACTTGTGCCTAAACACATTGTGTTTGCTATTCAATATTACACGTTGGAGATATATTGATTAATAGGTTATAATATATGCTGTTGTGACCCAAATATGGATTTGTTTGTTGAAAACTGGTGAAAATAAAAACGTGACAGAAAACAAAGGAGAAAAAACAGCAGATCATCAATTCATGAAAACAATGTTTGCACTTAATGACATGGATGTTTTAAACATATACATGGTTCCTGCATAATGTTACAGATGTTGATCATTTAATGATTGTATAGTGTAGATATGAGCCTAGCAGAACACTTTAATATTAGCGCAAAATATGGTCTCTAGATCGAGTTATAAAAGTTATTTTAACACGTATGTACGTCATCCTAAATATTTGCCGACATTTCGTAATGATTTCTGACCGAATACATACATATTATTAGCTCTTAGGATAAAATTGAGTTAAGAGAGAGCCATGATGATCTCCTTTGTTGAAAGTAGCACCAGCAGCATTCTAGTCTAATATTTGTGATGTTTCCGGAAGTTCTGTAAATCGTAAAGACTTTCTACTTCCGAAAGATATCGAATGGTTGATTGTTGAGTTTATACACGCAAAGAAAAACCTCGTTCCTTCCAAACGAAATCTCAGATAACTGAAGTTCGTTTGGGGTCCCAAGTTGGGAGAAACGAACTTCTGTTAATACGTACATGTAATTTCGTTTGGGAGAACCGAAAAATGTTTGCAGCAAACGAGTTATGAAAAATATAAGTGTTTCTGAGAAACGAAAAACGGTTCCGCCAACGGTTGTTTCGGTTACAGCAACCGAGTTCTAGTTACTCCAAATTAAACGTTTGCAGTAAACGAGTTATGAAAAATTTGAGCTGAAAAAACGTTTTGCGAGAAACGAAAAACGGTTCCACTAACTGTTCTTTCGGTTACATCAACTGAGTTGTAATTAAAACTTTCGCCAACTGTTGTTTCGGTTACAACAACCGAGTTATAGTTACTCCAAATTAAAAAAAACGTTTGCGAGAGCTGAAAAACGTTTGCAGTAAACGAGTTATGAGAAATTAGAGCTGAAAAACGTTTGCGAGAAACGAAAAATGATTCCACCCACTGTTCTTTCGGTTACAGCAACTGAGTTGTAATTAAAACTTTTATTTATGGCTTCCTTTATGATTTTGGTTTTACCCATAAAGTTTGTTTTAAAAAAAGTTGGCATTTTTGTCTATTTGTTCACTGTCTACTTACACCTCTGTCTCGTTTTGCAGTCAAATAACAAGTAAAAGCGCAGCAAACTACAACGCGTCAATTGTCCATTCAAGATATATTGACAAGGTAGAAGCATTAGAGTCTGTGATCAGTTTTGTGTGTATGCGTGAGTGTGTACAGAATGAGAGAATGAGTGAAATTTACGTTCTTCGTAGGCTGTGCTCTCATTAGAAAAATGGCTAATTTCAGTTATCGCAAACGTTTTTTAAATTTGTGACAAATGCAGTTTTGTACGCGTTTGATGCAAACGAGATGTCGTTTGCAACAACATGATACCCATTTGCGATATATGAGTTTATTTGAGAGTACTACATAAACAGTTGCGATAAATAAATTAATACGATACAAATCAATCAAAAAACCATACCGTTTATCCGAAATATGATTAGATGCCAAGATACTTAAAATACAATATCTAAAACATACAACACTGTTTTGAGACACAGTGTTTAGAATTCGTTACAAATTGGTTCAGACATGTCGGAAGAAAATATATAAAACTCTTTCAAAACCATCTAAAAGACTCTGGAGCGAATTAAGTCAGAAATGTCGGAACAAAATTCAATTACTGCACAACTCAAAACATAAAATACTAAATTCCTCAGACATAGATTTCATAAGTCTTTCCGACATAATAAATAAGAATTAGAGAAATAGTTGAGACAGTGTTCAGAATTTGCTGACATCAGAGATCGCCGGCAAATTTGGGTTGTTACCCAGTATAGTTTTAAGATGTCCCGAACATCACGAACAAATAAAATGGTTGAGGACTTTGCTAATTATTGAACATGCTGGAAAGTACTGTGAATATGGTGCAGTTGCTATATGGAGTATGCTAATGCTGTTGTTGATGAGTGTTCTTATTGAAATCGTCCAATGAACACATCATTTTTGTAGTAATTTAAGTTTTTCTATAACAATGTTTCGAATATCGTGTAATTGTGAAGTTTTAAATGAAGATTATATTAATAGCACTGTTATTTGGAAAATTGAATGAGCCAAAGCTAAAAAATGTAATTCATAACAATACTTGTGGTATGTTTCTAATACACAAAGAATACATTCTGATAGCAATAAATTAGAATTAAGATTTCAGAATTACTGTAATCTTCTTCAATTGGGAAAATTATAATATCATTGATATCATTTTAATGTTAAGTAATGCTACAAATACAAAAGCAATTTTAATCTTACATTTACGTAATTTGAATTGAACTGATTTATAAAAAACAAATTACGTCGAATAAACTTAGTGTAATTGACACGTAGGTACTAATATTTTTTTAAAGAGTCGCTCGAAACGGGTATTTTAAAATCGATTTACAAGTGCATTCCTTGGGATTGGAAATGACAAAGGTTTTATTCCACTTTCGATTGTAAGGCGAACGTGATTATTGGAAATATTTAATTTCTTAACATTATTCGTAAAAAATGTCTGTAAAACCCAATTAAAACCGGGGTTAATCAAATTATATATTATAATTATATTGTAATATAAATTATATTACGTTATCATTAATTTGAAAACAAAATTAAGTTTAAAATTTACAATTTATGGTGTTTAATGAAATTTCAATGGCATCCGATGTGCAACATTAAAATTGTGAATTCAATTAGTAGATAGAAATATACAAATAACATTTTCCAAGCAAAACATTTTTCGAACTATTATATAATGAACTTTCAAAGTACAACTTTTGTTTCTTAACTGGCCGTACAACCTATTCATCTCAGCAAAAATAGGGCACCCGAAAACGTGAATACAAATCAATTTTGCGATGCCTATGTAGTTACAAATTGAGTTGGAAACAATGTCTTGAACAAAGTTTTGTCATAGGAGAAATGTTTGTTTGGATGCAGCACTATTTCGTTAGATTTTAAAAATTCTAAAAGTCCCGCAAGTGAACGTAAACGCAGAAGCCAACGCGAACGCGAACGGCAAAGTCAAAAAATTGTAGTTCACTTCGCGCTTGCGTTTGTTTACGAAAGCTGTCACTGACATATTCGGTTTATAGAGTTGCCAAACTAAAATAAACAATTATAGACCAGAAAAAGTTTTCTTGAGTGAAATGCTCAGAATAAAAAAGATTAAAAAAATTAGTTCTACTTCAGTAGATCAACAGATTTTAAGATCCATCTATGTTAAATTGGTTGTCTTCTCAAAAACACGTGCCATTTGGCGGTACGTATTGATTGTAATGTATTGGTTCTTTTGTTTATTATTGTCAACATCAACTGATGTCTCTAATTTTTAAATATAATTATAATAGTTGTGCAACGGATTATTTATTTATTAATTATATATTTATTATAATTTTATTATTGTAAATAAGTATTTCAGTGCGTAAACAATATAATTTTGAATTATTTAAAAAAAAAAAAGTTTGAGTTCTATCCGTCGAATGCATTTCAGCCAAAATTGGCAACTACTTATAAGCAATGAAATGCAAAATATTTCCATCTGCCTATCTTCGATCGACATTTTTCTTTAAATTTGTAATTTCTTCAACTAACGCGAAGAACTGTGGAGTGTTCAATTTGACAGCTGAAGTGATCAAAAACGTTGCGCTGCGTTTTATAAACTATCCATTAAATAACGTAACTCAACGCAGGTAGTCACCGAACAGCTGTAACGTTTTATAAACTGCCAAAACGACAAAAGTAACGCGAAGTGATTGATTCACGACTTATAGAATACCACCCTAAATATATATTTTCCCTATACATACATCCCATGCAGGGGCAGGGGAGAACTTCTGTGCACTTTCTATTTTCAAATTCACTGATTATAACCTACAGTTTTATAGCGGTTCCGAACGGTTTAGGTTTTAACAGAAGCTTTTTCATGGCTAATTACTCGATACTGTCGCTGTCACTACGAGTATGTGAGGTGACCGTCATCGGGGGAAATGTAAGGTGGTCAGAGCGGAGATCGAACCCACAATATCAAGTACAAGATGCGGACACCTTACCTAAACCTATTGCAAAACCGACGCCCACGTTTGGTTTAGTTAAGTCTGTTTCTACACGTGCAATTATAATTGCTGCAATTCATGAGTTCGTAGGGGAGAGAGGTAAGAAGAATGGAACGAGGAAAAAACTTGCATAAACTCTGCAATTCTTTCAATTCTCCTCATTCGTAATCTGGCGGCTGCAGAATAATTTGACATTTCTTTTCATTTACTCATTCGTAAAAATTTCACACGAATAGTCTGCATCTGGTTCAGATTTATACGAATGTCAGAAGCAGCAATAATAAAATCCAGAATTGCAGAAACAGAATTGCGTGCGTGTAAAAGCAAATTGCAATTCCAAAAGAGAATCATGATGAATTGCAGCAATTACAATTGCACGTCTAGAACCAGACTAAACGAAATATTAAAATATAAACCAACATGAATAACACTTACCTGTTCTTATCTTCACATCCCTGTGGCACTTCATCCTCCCTTGCGGTTATCTGTGGTACATCACGGAACTCTTCAAATATTCGCAGTTTTTCCATGGAAAATTTCGCCAACTCATGAACACCTAACGGATTATGCCTCAACGAAGGATCATCAAAAGCCAAATTGCCATAAGTACGCTTGGAAGAGCGGAGAGCACTGCCCTTACGCATACTTCCACCCACGGAGGCATTGTCTATAGCATATTCATCCAAACTAACAGGACGACAACGTTGACTGTACGACGTCTGCTTTTGACGCTTACGCATCAGGTATAGGAAGGCAACTAGAAGTATAAGGGCAATGACACCTATAACACTGACCGTTATGGCAATGATAACATTAACATCAGTTTCTCCGGATGCGTCAGAGTTCTTGGGGAAAATATTACCACTATTTCCACCCATAAGTGGCGGTAGTGAGTTGGCACCACCTCCTGGTCCTACATCGGCAGTTATAACTTTGGGTGGCAACATGGTGGTAAATTCTTCGTTAAACTTGTTGGATATAGTGGTGTACAGATCTTCGTTTATATTGTTGGATAATGTGGAGGTGGTATATGTCGGAGGGTTTTTAGAATCGATTTCTGTAACTTTCACGGACGTTTGTGTTGTAAACTGCGGTCTTTCTGTGGTTGTACTGATGACTACTTTGTAGATCTCGTCTATTTTAGTAGTCACCTCAGAATCCGTTGTTACGATTGAGGGTGGTGTTGGCGGTGGTGGAGGTGAAAGTGTTGAAGTTGTGATTTGCGCTGTATCCGTGGTGTATATCTTCTCCTCTGTCACTGCAATGGATTCTTGTGGGGTGGTGGTGGTAATACTGATATCCGTTGCATTTAACAATGAGATATTTAATTCTTCCTGTTCTGTGGTGTTAGTTGTTGGTTGCAAAATCATGGTCGTCGTTTCTAGCTCGTTTCTATCATATTTTATTGGTTCCACTGTTTCCTCTTTTTGCTCTTCTTTCTTTGACCCTTTGTTGTGTATGGGAAATTTGAAATAAGTATCTACTTTTGTTGTATCCTTATCCTCATCACTTGAAGTTGTTGTTGTGGGTAAAGTGGTTGTTTGCCCAGAGCTTTCCGCTGGTAAACTTTGTGTTGTTGTTTGCTGTGCAACAACAGGTGTTTCTGAAGTGTCCGCCCTCGTTGTCGTTGCCACAAGTTCCTTGTCTTCTTTGTTTTGCTTCAGTGGTGTTAGTGGTGATGACCCAATTGCTATGTGCTCTACTTGTTCAGTAGAGGAAGGGGAATAACTTGTTGTCGTTGGCGGTTTAGGGGTTGTAATAATATTGTTTTGTTCTAATTGGAAGTCTTTTCCGTTTATTATCTCGTCTTTAACTGAGGATGACGTAGTTTTTTCAGACGACTCGGTAGACTCAGTCGTAAGAATATTGTATGGTGCTATTGATGTTGTTGTAGTTGGCTTGGATGTTGTTGTTGCTATTTCAAACACTTGTTCATTCAAATGCGTTTTAATTGTTGTACTTGAAATATTAAGGCTGTCCGATATGGCCTGTGTCGTTGTTGTAGTATCAACATTTATCGATTTGTTTTGTTCAATTTCGTTGCCATTTTGGTCAGCAACTTCCGCTACAGGAATTTTGTTAGATGTTGACGATGTCGACAATGTCGTTGTGTTTTTTTGCTCCACACTTGGATTTAAGTCAAGATTCACAAATTTTGGTTTATATGTTGTAATTGGTATATCTGTTGTTGTGGTAGTCGCTGTCGTTTCAAATATTTCAATATTTTCTTTATCCCCCGACTTCAGCGAAGCGTGTATGTTATTCTCGCTTTTTATTCCCTGACGTTTTTCAGAATCATCGAAAATCGTATTACGTTCACTACTACTCTTAGATGCGTTTACTTTGCCAGTTTCAAGAGTACTGAGTGTTGTTGTCGGCTCACTGGAAGTTGTGTCGGCTGATGACGGCGCCATCGACATCGCTGTCGTCGTCGACGGTGTGGTGGTGGTGGTGAATTCAGACGCTGGCGTAGCAATTGTGCTGATATTATAGCTATTCGTAATACCATCAGCGAACGTTGTTGCTGTTAATTGGGGCTCTGATGTAACGTCATTGTGTACATTGACGTTTATGTTAACATTGCCTTCGACATCTCTGTTGTCAGCAGCATGTTGCTCATCCCTATGTTGAGAAGTCTCTCCCACATCTGTTGTTTTATTTAAAGTCAAGTTTATTTCATTTAAATCAGGGTTTGCCTTAGTTTCCAGCACAGTTGTTACCGTTGCTGTGGGCATAATTTCTGTTGTTACGTGTATCAGTTCTGTAACGCTGTTAACAACAGACGCCGGTGACGTTGACAGCAGCAATTCATGCTTATTATTATTTTCATTGTTGTTATCGAAAGAAGAAACTGATAAGATAGTAGTAGAATTTGCAGTGATTATAGAAGGTTCGTCATCAGAACCTTTTCCCGTAGTATTTAATATTGGCACATTTGTCATCCCTTCGGCTATCCCTGATGGCGACGTCGTTGCGGGAGGAGAGGTCTTTGATTCGATGGGTCCAGTAGTAGATATGTGAACATTTAACCCTTTGTCAGCATTTGAATTTTCACTACTTTCCTGATAATTTGCTGTCGTGGCCAGTTCTTTGTCCATCATGATATGGGACCAATCTAACAAAAACTTTTCACTATTACCATTATTTATAGAACTGCCCGTATTTTTTTTCCATGAATCCGTTTGCCCCTGCTTTTCCTGGGGTGTTGGTGTCACTTCCTTGTGCGTCGGCGCTGTTTCTATGGTACCGTTGGGAGAGAAAGTTATTGGTTTCATGCCCGCCAAAGACCAAACGTCAGCATTATTGGGTAAATTTAATTTTTGAGCATTTGTAGAGTTGTCATTTATAAATTTGGCTTTCTTTTCATTTAACGGCGAGGGTGTAAACTCCTCAACATCTATGCTATTCTTAAGATGATCCAAGTGGGAATTTGGCAAACTGGTGCTGGTCTCAATTTCCTTTTCTTCTTTAGGCGATAAAGTGGTGGCAATGTCCCCTTCACCCGACATAAACATGGATCGAGCATGCTGTACTTTATTGCTGTCTAATACAGTTTCAGTTTTAAAACTGGATTCTGTAGTTTTCTCAGGCAAATCGTTCGATATTTCTTTTAAAGATTCTCTATCCAAACCATCATGAATTCTCAAGGAATCTATCGTAGTTGTTTCAGGAATTATTTCAGCCTTTTCCTTTTCAGATACATCTTGAGAATGTGCCGGTACTGTAGCTGATTTTTGCACATGTTCATTTTCTGTAAACACTGAGGGTTGTAAACCCTGTTTTACATTCACTATTTCCGTGGTAACTTCGGGATGCTTGACAGGTTGCATAATATGGTTAGTTTCTATGATATTATCTTTAGTAGTGGCAGAAGTTGTGGGCTTGGCTGGATCCACAGAGGTCGCCACTATTTCGGTAGTTACATCCATTACTTTTGTTACCATTGGTTTGTTAACACTTCCGTCACCACGTTCATCCCTTTCAGTAGGATTCTTATGCAATAAACTGTCATTACCCACAGTTTCTATATGATTTCCGATAACATTACCCAATACCGCATCCGAATTTGCAGATTCTGTAAAACTTTCTACATTTTTATTAAATTTGTTAACCTCAATTTGATCTGCTTCAGATGTTACATTAATAACCCTTTCTGTTTTCCTCAAATCAACTTGTATATCTTTTGGGCTATCACCATGTCGGTCTTGGGCTAAATTTCCGACCTCTTTCTTGGTCTCATTGGAAGCGATTTCATTAAGGATATACTCTCTTGAGGAACCTAGATGACTCGAATGTATATTGCTCGATTTCATTTCATTCGACTGCATAGCCAACTTGGTAGCAGGTTCATTGGTTGTCGTCTCGGCTACTACTGTTGTAGTAGGGGAAGTAGGGGCTGATGTGCTAATTTGACTTAAATCACTTTGGGCAATGTCAGGGTCAGTTTTGGGCGTTATCGTTAATGCCGACGACGTTGTAGTTTCTATGGCCGTCGCCACAGTTTCTATTGTAAAGGGAATTTCTCTTTCTTTGATAACACCAGCCTGAGCATAAACAATTAGAGCCAATACCACCACCAGCCATATAGGCAAAGCCATTCGTTTGGATGATTTACATTGGGGGGAGGACGGCGGCAGTGACAACATTTTGTATGATTTTGTTGTGAAAATCATTTAAAACGTGCTTAAAATACAAATTACGAATATATAGATTTTATATTGTACACTAGTTTAATGAGTGCATCTGGAATTGCAACAAAGTTCGAATCAAAAACGAACGAAAACGTTGTCACGCGTCTGTGGCGTTATTTTCCAATTTCCATTGATGACCAATCAAATCGGACGTCGTCGCTGCTGGCTTGTAAGGTTGGCCTATTGGTTTCGTTGTTATTATCGCTGTGGAGCGCTCTTGTACATTTACAATAAACAATAAATAATTTCAATGTCGTCTCGTTTACTTTCTTAAAGCTTTTTGTTGTAACGTGTTGAGTAGTTTTGTATGCCTTTTCCAATCATTGATTGCAGATTTTTTCTATCAGTTTTATGTTAAAATGTGGGCCAGTTTTTATTCATAATATAGATTTGACTTAGTTTATTTTCGTTTTCAACTGGAATGTTGTAGTAGTGATTGTGTAAATCTGTAAAGAGAATAGAAAAGCAGTAGAAGTGTTATCAAAAAGAGTGTTATTTTTCATTTAAAATATTTAAGTTTAAGTTTCATGGTTTATGATTTATCTAATCGTTGATGACATTGTAATCATAACCTTCATGGGTTCTTTACAAAATTATCATTAATAAAATCTTGAACTTCTTATAACAGATTATAGGGTTATTATGATATGGTTATTTTTAAGGAAACCTGTTTCGTATAACTTTACAACCAAGTATTTTCAGAAGTTCTCTACAACTTGTATGAGTCCAACCGTAAATATGCACTGTAGACCGACTCACAAAGAAAGTTAATTTTGCCCATCCCTCAAAATGTACCTCGGTTTGCTTTATGATGATTCCTAAAATATTTCGCGTCTAGCATTAAAATCCCGTGAGCTGGACCATATTTTTGACGAATTTTGTACTTTAACTATCGACAATCTATACTGGTATCATATGATCTGGTATCATATGATCAATCTATACTGGTATCACTCCAACAAAGCATGTTCTGACACATCCTGTTTTCCGGGATATTCTGCAAAAAAACTAACTAGAATTTTTAAGTTTCTGTACGGAGATTTTTTTGATTTAATTGTCAGATTGACATACTTTAATCTTTAGTCGATATAAGAAAATACGTGTTTCAGCTTTTTTTGGAAATTCACACTAGTTCGCGTTTTACCAAAAATTCAACACGGTGGGAACATTACGTTCTAAACAGGGCAAAATTGGTATCAGATCTTTTCTTTTGACAGCGACATATTGTTGTAAAGGGTTTTTCAACAGAGACGCTACAAAAGTAAATCGATAGGGACAGCAAACGACGCCATATTTTTCCCGCTCTTTTGACATTTCTCTTCATTTCATCATGGAAAGATATACGTTCCAACAACGAGTCGAAATTATTAAAATTTACTACCGAAATTTGGAGTCAGTGGCCTTAACTTTAAGAGCGCTACGTCCAATTTATGTTCGTCATAATCGTCCTACCAATAATATGCGTTATTGGCCACACATGCAAAATATTCGTTATTGGTCAGACTGCAATCCACACGTAATCCATGAGTCATCATTGCATCCCGAAAAAATTACGGTTTGGTGCCGTTTATGGGCCGGTGGCGTCATTGGGCCGTACTTCTTCCGTGATGATCAAGACCGGCACATTATCGGCACATGATCAAGACCGGCGAATCGCTACCGTTCAATGATAACCGAATATTTTTGGCCCCAATTGGATAATATGGCGTTGGAGGACATGTGGTTCCAACAGGACGGCGCCACAAGCCACACAGCGAATGCCACAATAAATTTATTGGAAACCACGTTTGGTGTTATCTCACGAAATGGCCCAGTCGATTGGCCGCCTCGGTCGTGCGATTTGACGCCGTTAGATTATTTCCTGTGGGGCTACGTCAAGTCTATGGTCTATGCCAACAAGCTAGCGACGATTGATGAACTTCGTACGAATATCGAACGTGATCAGCATCTGGACTTCTGCAAGCGTGCCCGTGGTGGCCATGCAAAAGAAATCGAGTTCCATACATAATGGCATCGAACGTACTTTCACAGGAATAAAGTATTTCATTGGTATCTAAAACCGGTTTTTTTTTATTTAAAAAAACTTTTGTAGCGCTCTTATTGAAAAACCCGTTATATAGTATATAGGGTTTTCCAATAAGGTATTGACAACTTTTTTTTTACATAAATCACAAACCATTTGAGATACATATTTCCAAAACTTTATGATCGACTTAAAATACAATCAAAACATTTATGAATGGAACTCGACTTCGTTCATATGGCCAACGCTAGCACGTCGACAGCGGTCGATTCGTTGGACCCATGATAAAAATACTCATGGTAGACGCAGGAGGTGTAGTTGTAGCTGGTGGCAAATTGATGACACCTACAACATACATTTTGTTTTTGCTCCTCACTTACGTTGTGTCAAATCCAACACATACGTATACCAACAATAAATGTAAACACATTCAAAAACAAAATGTATGTGAACTTGACAGTCCGACAGAGATTTGCAATGTAAACAAACCAAATCAGCTGTGCTTATGCGTTCACCATCTATGAATCGATCTTGGTTGGACCCAATTTTCGGTGACGCGGTCACACATTTCGGCCGTAACGGCCGCTATTTCGCGATCAATGTTGGCTCTGAGTTCTTGTTGGCATAGACCAATGATTTGACGTAGCCCCAAAGAAAAAAGTCTAGAGGCGTTAAATCGCACGAACGAGGCGGCCAATTGACTGGTCCATTTCTTGAGATAACACGCTCACCAAATTTACACTTTAATAAATCGATTGTAACGTGTGCTGCCTGGCACCGTCCTGTTGAAACCACATGTCGTCCAAGTCCATGTTTTCCAATTCGGGCCAAAAATAATCGGTAATCATGGCGCGATAACGATCGCCATTCACAGTAACGTGACGATCGTTATTGTCGACGAAAAAATATGGCCCAATGACGCCACCGGCATGCAAACAGCACCAAACAGTTATTTTTTGTGGATGAAGTGGTGATTCATGAAGCACATGTGGATTTGCACCAAACCAATAACGCATATTTTGCTTATTGACGAACCCATTGAGCAAAAATGAGCTTAGTCACTGAAGATGATTTTGCGATGAAATTCATCATCTTGGCGCATCTTCCCCAGAGCCCAATCGGAGAACGTACGTCGCGTCAAATGGTTCATCGGCTTCAGTTCTTGAGTCAGCTTGATCTTGTATGGATGTAAACCAAGATCTTTTCGCAAAATTCCAAATTACAACTAGTCTTCAAATTACAACTAGTTTCGGTCTAGTTGTCAATCCATAATAAGGGCATTAATTTTTTTTAAATATTACCTTTCCAAGTTGAAATTGTACGCGAAAAATGATGGCGATAGCAGTTTTTCCAAAAAAATGTTTTTCTTGAGGTTTTGGACGAGTTTTTGTCGAAAAATCGATATTCTTTTACGCGTTAATTTTTAAGGTTATTTTAGTAGGTATACCTGTTGTATTGGGCTTGTTTTATTTGTTGTCGTACTGCATCTACCATTATATTTCTACCATGAATAGTATAGAAAACTTATTGCACTCTTTTTCTGCTCTCATGTAGAGAGTCTGAGTAAAAGAGCATAGACGAGTCTTATTCTCTTTATATAATATTTCAATATAAATGCACCATTTCGACAATGTATAAACAATATAAAACAATAAAAAAGGCATAAATGCATCAATATCTATATATTCTACTTATATACTATACTATTCAATACTTTTTGGCGACGACGACCTGCTTGTTTGTTCACTACCGCTACATTAATACCATCATACTTATTTCCAGGCAGAGACTATTGTTGTACAACAACCACGTATGTGATGCTAAGGCTGTGTGTTGTTTGCATGTGTTCACTTTGATAGATTGCCCTACTCGTGCCTATAGATGCTAACACATCAAAAAATAAATCAGCTGTTAAAACGAGTTTACCTTCTCGTAATTTTACCATTAGTGTGAAATGAAACTTTAGATGAGCGGATGGTTCTCTCTCGGTTGATTTACTCTATGCATACATGACGGATGTACGAATGATAATAAATTCTCTCACTTCTTGGAAAAAAATTTAATTGCTTGTTTAATTTTGATGGTTGAGTCAAACGTATTATTATTTATTTTTGTCAATTTTAAGTCTACGTGTTCGTGGATAGTTGCGAAAAAAGTACTAAGTGCATAACAAATAACAACGTCAGCCTTGAGAATTTTGCTTTCAAATAGAATTTCAGAGATAAAGCTCTCTCGAGAGAGACAAAGGTCCAGCTATATCAGGTCCTTATGCTGCCTGACGTGCATAATGGCGTAGAAGCCTGGACCAAAATAGCACTGGCAGTGCGGAAAATACATGGGGGTCTAATAGTTAACATCAACTATCGACGACGAGCTTTATGAAATGTATCTCAACATCGACGTAGTTAAATGATTGAAAATACTACTCCACTGGAAGGATCAGGTGCATGAACACCAGCCAAAGCTTAACGCTACCAACTGGAGAGAAAAGGTAAAACATCGAGGCCGTTGGAGAGATATATAATGTTATCTTTGTCTAAACCGAATGGGTTGAACATGGTAGATGTAAGAAATCATCTGAACAGATGACAGACTGACTTTCTGATTTTTCTTTCATAAACTAACTATGAAAAAATAATTTTATTTACATGCAGATTGTACTTATAGCTATAGTACATCTAGGAATTATCTACGCATTTTAACTTCCTGGAACTAAATTGCGGTTTAAATAAATATTCTGTTTGGGGCTATATAAGTACATATGTACATATATAAATTGACTACGTGGGCAACTTTAGTTAGTACTCAAAATATAAATTCAAAAATTTGTACATACATATATATATTTGTACAATAAATATTCAAATATTCTACAATAAAGTCAAGAAAAATCGAACTTGTTTTCAAAATGTTGTTGTTTTCAAAATGTTACATAAAAAGTGTGTTGTTTGTCTATTGGATACATTTTTAAACTTTAGTCTATTTCCAACAGCACTTATCGTTATCGCATCGCACAAATTTTGTATACGTTAGTCCCAGACCGTAAAGTAAAAAATAATACCTGGGAGACGGCGAAGAAATGTATTTTGCAAAAATGACAACAGCCCTAATGTACACCGACATTAAAAAGTTCATCATCAGTTTTGCTGTTGCAACTTTTAACAATTTTTTTATTTAGTTTTTACGAAACAAGATTTTGAAAATTTTGAATAATCTGAAAATCGGTTAAGAGGTTTCATGTTCAAAATTCGTAATTCCATTGCCATATTTCATTTCAACATGTTTTCAAATCAAATCTACTCCACTTCAATTCATTTCAATTCACTTCAATTCAGTTCTGTCCAGTTCAGTTCAATTCAGTTCATATCAGTTCAAATGAGTTCAATTCAATTCTACTCAATTCAATGCAATTCCGATCAATTCAGTTCAATTCAATGCATTTCAGTTAAACTCATGTCAAGACAAGACAAGACAAGACAAGACAAGACAAGACAAGACAAGACAAGACAAGACAAGACAAGACAAGACAAGACAAGACAAGACAAGACAAGACAAGACAAGACAAGACAAGACAAGACAAGACAAGACAAGACAAGACAAGACAAGACAAGACAAGACAAGACAAGACAAGACAAGACAAGACAAGACAAGACAAGACAAGACAAGACAAGACAAGACAAGACAAGACAAGACAAGACAAGACAAGACAAGACAAGACAAGACAAGACAAGACAAGACAAGACAAGACAAGACAAGACAAGACAAGACAAGACAAGACAAGACAAGACAAGACAAGACAAGACAAGACAAGACAAGACAAGACAAGACAAGACAAGACAAGACAAGACAAGACAAGACAAGACAAGACAAGACAAGACAAGACAAGACAAGACAAGACAAGACAAGACAAGACAAGACAAGACAAGACAAGACAAGACAAGACAAGACAAGACAAGACAAGACAAGACAAGACAAGACAAGACAAGACAAGACAAGACAAGACAAGACAAGACAAGACAAGACAAGACAAGACAAGACAAGACAAGACAAGACAAGACAAGACAAGACAAGACAAGACGAGACGAGACGATACGAGATGAGACGAGACGAGACGAGACGAGACGAGACGAGACGAGACGAGACGAGACGAGACGAGACGAGACGAGACGAGACGAGACGAGACGAGACGAGACGAGACGAGACGAGACGAGACGAGACGAGACGAGACGAGACGAGACGAGACGAGACGAGACGAGACGAGACGAGACGAGACGAGACAGGACAAGACAAGACAAGATAAGACAAGACAAAACAAGACGAGACAAGACAGGTCAAGTGAAGTCAATAAATAAATAGCCAAGTCAAGTCAAGTCAAGTCAAGTCAAGTCAAGTCAAGTCAAGTCAAGTCAAGTCAAGTCAAGTCAAGTCAAGTCAAGTCAAGTCAAGTCAAGTCAAGTCAAGTCAAGTCAAGTCAAGTCAAGTCAAGTCAAGTCAAGTCAAGTCAAGTCAAGTCAAGTCAAGTCAAGTCAAGTCAAGTCAAGTCAAGTCAAGTCAAGTCAAGTCAAGTCAAGTCAAGTCAAGTCAAGTCAAGTCAAGTCAAGTCAAGTCAAGTCAAGTCAAGTCAAGTCAAGTCAAGTCAAGTCAAGTCAAGTCAAGTCAAGTCAAGTCAAGTCAAGTCAAGTCAAGTCAAGTCAAGTCAAGTCAAGTCAAGTCAAGTCAAGTCAAGTCAAGTCAAGTCAAGTCAAGTCAAGTCAAGTCAAGTCAAGTCAAGTCAAGTCAAGTCAAGTCAAGTCAAGTCAAGTCAAGTCAAGTCAAGTCAAGTCAAGTCAAGTCAAGTCAAGTCAAGTCAAGTCAAGTCAAGTCAAGTCAAGTCAAGTCAAGTCAAGTCAAGTCAAGTCAAGTCAAGTCAAGTCAAGTCAAGTCAAGTCAAGTCAAGTCAAGTCAAGTCAAGTCAAGTCAAGTCAAGTCAAGTCAAGTCAAGTCAAGTCAAGTCAAGTCAAGTCAAGTCAAGTCAAGTCAAGTCAAGTCAAGTCAAGTCAAGTCAAGTCAAGTCAAGTCAAGTCAAGTCAAGTCAAGTCAAGTCAAGTCAAGTCAAGTCAAGTCAAGTCAAGTCAAGTCAAGTCAAGTCAAGTCAAGTCAAGTCAAGTCAAGTCAAGTCAAGTCAAGTCAAGTCAAGTCAAGTCAAGTCAAGTCAAGTCAAGTCAAGTCAAGTCAAGTCAAGTCAAGTCAAGTCAAGTCAAGTCAAGTCAAGTCAAGTCAAGTCAAGTCAAGTCAAGTCAAGTCAAGTCAAGTCAAGTCAAGTCAAGTCAAGTCAAGTCAAGTCAAGTCAAGTCAAGTCAAGTCAAGTCAAGTCAAGTCAAGTCAAGTCAAGTCAAGTCAAGTCAAGTCAAGTCAAGTCAAGTCAAGTCAAGTCAAGTCAAGTCAAGTCAAGTCAAGTCAAGTCAAGTCAAGTCAAGTCAAGTCAAGTCAAGTCAAGTCAAGTCAAGTCAAGTCAAGTCAAGTCAAGTCAAGTCAAGTCAAGTCAAGTCAAGTCAAGTCAAGTCAAGTCAAGTCAAGTCAAGTCAAGTCAAGTCAAGTCAAGTCAAGTCAAGTCAAGTCAAGTCAAGTCAAGTCAAGTCAAGTCAAGTCAAGTCAAGTCAAGTCAAGTCAAGTCAAGTCAAGTCAAGTCAAGTCAAGTCAAGTCAAGTCAAGTCAAGTCAAGTCAAGTCAAATTGTCAAAAGTAATGTTTATAATAAAATTTAAAAAAAAAAAAAAAAAAAAAAAAAAAAAAAAAAAAAAAGTCAAGTCAAGTCAAGTCAAGTCAAGTCAAGTCAAGTCAAGTCAAGTCAAGTCAAGTCAAGTCAAGTCAAGTCAAGTCAAGTCAAGTCAAGTCAAGTCAAGTCAAGTCAAGTCAAGTCAAGTCAAGTCAAGTCAAGTCAAGTCAAGTCAAGTCAAGTCAAGTCAAGTCAAGTCAAGTCAAGTCAAGTCAAGTCAAGTCAAGTCAAGTCAAGTCAAGTCAAGTCAAGTCAAGTCAAGTCAAGTCAAGTCAAGTCAAGTCAAGTCAAGTCAAGTCAAGTCAAGTCAAGTCAAGTCAAGTCAAGTCAAGTCAAGTCAAGTCAAGTCAAGTCAAGTCAAGTCAAGTCAAGTCAAGTCAAGTCAAGTCAAGTCAAGTCAAGTCAAGTCAAGTCAAGTCAAGTCAAGTCAAGTCAAGTCAAGTCAAGTCAAGTCAAGTCAAGTCAAGTCAAGTCAAGTCAAGTCAAGTCAAGTCAAGTCAAGTCAAGTCAAGTCAAGTCAAGTCAAGTCAAGTCAAGTCAAGTCAAGTCAAGTCAAGTCAAGTCAAGTCAAGTCAAGTCAAGTCAAGTCAAGTCAAGTCAAGTCAAGTCAAGTCAAGTCAAGTCAAGTCAAGTCAAGTCAAGTCAAGTCAAGTCAAGTCAAGTCAAGTCAAGTCAAGTCAAGTCAAGTCAAGTCAAGTCAAGTCAAGTCAAGTCAAGTCAAGTCAAGTCAAGTCAAGTCAAGTCAAGTCAAGTCAAGTCAAGTCAAGTCAAGTCAAGTCAAGTCAAGTCAAGTCAAGTCAAGTCAAGTCAAGTCAAGTCAAGTCAAGTCAAGTCAAGTCAAGTCAAGTCAAGTCAAGTCAAGTCAAGTCAAGTCAAGTCAAGTCAAGTCAAGTCAAGTCAAGTCAAGTCAAGTCAAGTCAAGTCAAGTCAAGTCAAGTCAAGTCAAGTCAAGTCAAGTCAAGTCAAGTCAAGTCAAGTCAAGTCAAGTCAAGTCAAGTCAAGTCAAGTCAAGTCAAGTCAAGTCAAGTCAAGTCAAGTCAAGTCAAGTCAAGTCAAGTCAAGTCAAGTCAAGTCAAGTCAAGTCAAGTCAAGTCAAGTCAAGTCAAGTCAAGTCAAGTCAAGTCAAGTCAAGTCAAGTCAAGTCAAGTCAAGTCAAGTCAAGTCAAGTCAAGTCAAGTCAAGTCAAGTCAAGTCAAGTCAAGTCAAGTCAAGTCAAGTCAAGTCAAGTCAAGTCAAGTCAAGTCAAGTCAAGTCAAGTCAAGTCAAGTCAAGTCAAGTCAAGTCAAGTCAAGTCAAGTCAAGTCAAGTCAAGTCAAGTCAAGTCAAGTCAAGTCAAGTCAAGTCAAGTCAAGTCAAGTCAAGTCAAGTCAAGTCAAGTCAAGTCAAGTCAAGTCAAGTCAAGTCAAGTCAAGTCAAGTCAAGTCAAGTCAAGTCAAGTCAAGTCAAGTCAAGTCAAGTCAAGTCAAGTCAAGTCAAGTCAAGTCAAGTCAAGTCAAGTCAAGTCAAGTCAAGTCAAGTCAAGTCAAGTCAAGTCAAGTCAAGTCAAGTCAAGTCAAGTCAAGTCAAGTCAAGTCAAGTCAAGTCAAGTCAAGTCAAGTCAAGTCAAGTCAAGTCAAGTCAAGTCAAGTCAAGTCAAGTCAAGTCAAGTCAAGTCAAGTCAAGTCAAGTCAAGTCAAGTCAAGTCAAGTCAAGTCAAGTCAAGTCAAGTCAAGTCAAGTCAAGTCAAGTCAAGTCAAGTCAAGTCAAGTCAAGTCAAGTCAAGTCAAGTCAAGTCAAGTCAAGTCAAGTCAAGTCAAGTCAAGTCAAGTCAAGTCAAGTCAAGTCAAGTCAAGTCAAGTCAAGTCAAGTCAAGTCAAGTCAAGTCAAGTCAAGTCAAGTCAAGTCAAGTCAAGTCAAGTCAAGTCAAGTCAAGTCAAGTCAAGTCAAGTCAAGTCAAGTCAAGTCAAGTCAAGTCAAGTCAAGTCAAGTCAAGTCAAGTCAAGTCAAGTCAAGTCAAGTCAAGTCAAGTCAAGTCAAGTCAAGTCAAGTCAAGTCAAGTCAAGTCAAGTCAAGTCAAGTCAAGTCAAGTCAAGTCAAGTCAAGTCAAGTCAAGTCAAGTCAAGTCAAGTCAAGTCAAGTCAAGTCAAGTCAAGTCAAGTCAAGTCAAGTCAAGTCAAGTCAAGTCAAGTCAAGTCAAGTCAAGTCAAGTCAAGTCAAGTCAAGTCAAGTCAAGTCAAGTCAAGTCAAGTCAAGTCAAGTCAAGTCAAGTCAAGTCAAGTCAAGTCAAGTCAAGTCAAGTCAAGTCAAGTCAAGTCAAGTCAAGTCAAGTCAAGTCAAGTCAAGTCAAGTCAAGTCAAGTCAAGTCAAGTCAAGTCAAGTCAAGTCAAGTCAAGTCAAGTCAAGTCAAGTCAAGTCAAGTCAAGTCAAGTCAAGTCAAGTCAAGTCAAGTCAAGTCAAGTCAAGTCAAGTCAAGTCAAGTCAAGTCAAGTCAAGTCAAGTCAAGTCAAGTCAAGTCAAGTCAAGTCAAGTCAAGTCAAGTCAAGTCAAGTCAAGTCAAGTCAAGTCAAGTCAAGTCAAGTCAAGTCAAGTCAAGTCAAGTCAAGTCAAGTCAAGTCAAGTCAAGTCAAGTCAAGTCAAGTCAAGTCAAGTCAAGTCAAGTCAAGTCAAGTCAAGTCAAGTCAAGTCAAGTCAAGTCAAGTCAAGTCAAGTCAAGTCAAGTCAAGTCAAGTCAAGTCAAGTCAAGTCAAGTCAAGTCAAGTCAAGTCAAGTCAAGTCAAGTCAAGTCAAGTCAAGTCAAGTCAAGTCAAGTCAAGTCAAGTCAAGTCAAGTCAAGTCAAGTCAAGTCAAGTCAAGTCAAGTCAAGTCAAGTCAAGTCAAGTCAAGTCAAGTCAAGTCAAGTCAAGTCAAGTCAAGTCAAGTCAAGTCAAGTCAAGTCAAGTCAAGTCAAGTCAAGTCAAGTCAAGTCAAGTCAAGTCAAGTCAAGTCAAGTCAAGTCAAGTCAAGTCAAGTCAAGTCAAGTCAAGTCAAGTCAAGTCAAGTCAAGTCAAGTCAAGTCAAGTCAAGTCAAGTCAAGTCAAGTCAAGTCAAGTCAAGTCAAGTCAAGTCAAGTCAAGTCAAGTCAAGTCAAGTCAAGTCAAGTCAAGTCAAGTCAAGTCAAGTCAAGTCAAGTCAAGTCAAGTCAAGTCAAGTCAAGTCAAGTCAAGTCAAGTCAAGTCAAGTCAAGTCAAGTCAAGTCAAGTCAAGTCAAGTCAAGTCAAGTCAAGTCAAGTCAAGTCAAGTCAAGTCAAGTCAAGTCAAGTCAAGTCAAGTCAAGTCAAGTCAAGTCAAGTCAAGTCAAGTCAAGTCAAGTCAAGTCAAGTCAAGTCAAGTCAAGTCAAGTCAAGTCAAGTCAAGTCAAGTCAAGTCAAGTCAAGTCAAGTCAAGTCAAGTCAAGTCAAGTCAAGTCAAGTCAAGTCAAGTCAAGTCAAGTCAAGTCAAGTCAAGTCAAGTCAAGTCAAGTCAAGTCAAGTCAAGTCAAGTCAAGTCAAGTCAAGTCAAGTCAAGTCAAGTCAAGTCAAGTCAAGTCAAGTCAAGTCAAGTCAAGTCAAGTCAAGTCAAGTCAAGTCAAGTCAAGTCAAGTCAAGTCAAGTCAAGTCAAGTCAAGTCAAGTCAAGTCAAGTCAAGTCAAGTCAAGTCAAGTCAAGTCAAGTCAAGTCAAGTCAAGTCAAGTCAAGTCAAGTCAAGTCAAGTCAAGTCAAGTCAAGTCAAGTCAAGTCAAGTCAAGTCAAGTCAAGTCAAGTCAAGTCAAGTCAAGTCAAGTCAAGTCAAGTCAAGTCAAGTCAAGTCAAGTCAAGTCAAGTCAAGTCAAGTCAAGTCAAGTCAAGTCAAGTCAAGTCAAGTCAAGTCAAGTCAAGTCAAGTCAAGTCAAGTCAAGTCAAGTCAAGTCAAGTCAAGTCAAGTCAAGTCAAGTCAAGTCAAGTCAAGTCAAGTCAAGTCAAGTCAAGTCAAGTCAAGTCAAGTCAAGTCAAGTCAAGTCAAGTCAAGTCAAGTCAAGTCAAGTCAAGTCAAGTCAAGTCAAGTCAAGTCAAGTCAAGTCAAGTCAAGTCAAGTCAAGTCAAGTCAAGTCAAGTCAAGTCAAGTCAAGTCAAGTCAAGTCAAGTCAAGTCAAGTCAAGTCAAGTCAAGTCAAGTCAAGTCAAGTCAAGTCAAGTCAAGTCAAGTCAAGTCAAGTCAAGTCAAGTCAAGTCAAGTCAAGTCAAGTCAAGTCAAGTCAAGTCAAGTCAAGTCAAGTCAAGTCAAGTCAAGTCAAGTCAAGTCAAGTCAAGTCAAGTCAAGTCAAGTCAAGTCAAGTCAAGTCAAGTCAAGTCAAGTCAAGTCAAGTCAAGTCAAGTCAAGTCAAGTCAAGTCAAGTCAAGTCAAGTCAAGTCAAGTCAAGTCAAGTCAAGTCAAGTCAAGTCAAGTCAAGTCAAGTCAAGTCAAGTCAAGTCAAGTCAAGTCAAGTCAAGTCAAGTCAAGTCAAGTCAAGTCAAGTCAAGTCAAGTCAAGTCAAGTCAAGTCAAGTCAAGTCAAGTCAAGTCAAGTCAAGTCAAGTCAAGTCAAGTCAAGTCAA